>JAWWEQ010000045.1:28701519-28764573 GCA_035583055.1 Torymus tubicola | reverse complement strand
TACACACACGCTTTAACAGGCTCTGATTTATGGGGCGCGGACAAGAACTGCTCGCGCGCGTGCGCGTGAGATCGTAACTTTTGTACGAGAGACGTGAAGGGAGACAGAGAAAGATATAGAACAGACGATCACGTGTGATATTATCTGTATCGCGCAGCGGGTGCCGCACTGTCGAAACTGGACTTGGGTAACGACGACGACGACGATGACTTTGCTGACGAGGCGCAGGCGCGTTGCGTGGTAAAGTGTCGAAGTGTGTATAGTCTATTAAAGATGAATTTCCACTCCCAAAATAATGTTGTCGCCGTTGTTTCGGTCATAAATAGCCAAAGTAGTAGATATATCTTGGGCTTGCGCAACTGTCAATAATCTCAAAATATCGTTGATTAATTTCTCACACGAGTTATCCAGTTTTCCTTAACGAATAGTGCTGCACTTTGTTATAATTATCCTGCGCACGAATCTAACCTTGTGTAAAATCTACAACCATCAATCGACATCGCAGCAAATCGATTTACATATAGACACTTTAATTGCAAGAAAATCAAGGAGAAACGATTTCCTGAATGTCTTGCGAATGACGCACAAAGAATGAAAATCCGTGCGCAATCGTTTCTCACCATACCACAGGATCATTCCATTAGACTTCCACCTCACCTCCCACTCGAGCTCAGCGAATTCTCGTCCGGATGGATTTCGTCGCTTGCTAGCTATGCCGACGTCGCGGCGCGCTTGTATCTTAGTGCATCTCTCTTCGTTTCTATAAATAATGCGCGCGCGAAAGAGCGAGGCCTTCGAGAGTCACAAAACGAGCTCTCGTCGGCCTGATTCACGTCCGAATACCGGGGGACTTCGTCTCTCCTCTCCGATGACGAAGACGGAGCCGCTGTTCGGACACAAAGGCTATATAACTTGGTACGGCATTGCGGCCGCCAGGAAATCGTCCTTCGCTCTCTTCCTCTCTTTATTCTTTTGCTTCTAGTCGCAGCAGCAGCTGGTCGATATATATGCGCCCGCACCACTGACGATCATCTCCCTGATGCGCGCGCGCGCGTGTGTGTATATATATATAAAGCATGTGCGTATAAGTGTACAGACGAGATACTGTAGCATACCGCCGGTGTTTCTTACAGACCGGGCAAGAGTATATAAGGTGTCGTTCACCTTTAGCGCTGCGCTTGGTAACCGAGTAGTGCGAGAGTCGAGCGTCTCCGCAGTGTGTTATCGGTCGCGCGCTATGCGCATATCTCGTGCTTGCCACTACTCTCTCTTTGTTTCCCATGTGTATTTATCGGAGATTGCATTTTCGTCTTTCTCTCTCTGTCTCTCTCTTTGTAGATGGTGAGCGGTGTCTACTGCATTGTTTAGGCGTATACAACACGCCCAGCAAGAGAGACAGTACTGCGGCACGGGAATTATTTACGAGCGCGAGTCGCCACGAATAAAGAGCGACACAGTTAGAAAGGGGAGGGCCTATAATTTGCCCTGATGTCGCTTTCAGTTGTTTGCCATGACGAGAGATTGCTATAATTTTGTTTGTTTACACGGACTTTGAAACGCGCGCGTATAATTGCACTTAGGCTTAGATATTAATGCAGGCATATAGACATCGGGGTGTTGTACAAGGGGTTTCTTTGCTTTTTGAAGTGTAGATTTTCGACATTCGAAAACGGATACTATATGCAATTTCTTGCTGCATGAACCGTATGCTGGTAAATATATAATTGGTGGACTGACGGAACTTGTTTTCGAACCAGTTAATCATCGATACTATATACTTTTCATTCGAAGGAATAAGCTACTTTTCTTATACGATGATGAAAACGAAGGTGTTGTTCATGAATAGATCACATTTTTTAAATGTGTAAGTTACACGAATATACTGAAACTAGATCGATTATTAGCTAAAAGTTTTTTATTCGAATCTGGCTTAGACTGACTAGGAGAGGGTTAAACCTTCGGATCACGAATTTTGCTCAAACTTTGAGATATGTTTTAGGGTACCAAAATATGATCAAAGATGGAATATTAGACCCTAACGATTCGATAAGCTCCATTTATCGACATTTTTAGTTGCATTTTAAGGAAATATTACAAAAATTGCTCGTTTTTATTTGTTTATTATTTAGTTTAGATAAAGCATACATTTGTAAACAATGAAATTAACACTAGAGAGTACCAACTTTTTGTTGCATTTTCCAGAATTGAAAAATATTGAATCTATCCAAACTTGTGATAGTTTAAATTTAAGAGTCGAAAAATCGCTTATAAATCGATGGAAAGTAGAGCATGTCTACTTTAAGGTATTTTCATTGTTTAAATTTAAACTATCATAACTTTGGATTCAATATTTTTCAGTTCTAAAAAATGCAACAGAAAGTTGGCACTCTCTAGTTTTAATTTCAATGTTTACAAATGTATATATGCTTTATCTAAACTAAATAGTAAACAAATAAAAACGAGCAATTTTTGTAATATTTCCTTAAAATGCAACTTAAAATGTCGATAATTCGAGCTCATTGAATCGTTAGGGTCTAATATTCCATCTTTCATCGTATTTTGGTATCCAAAATCAGATCTCAAAGTTTGAGCAAAATTCGTGATTCGGAGGTCTGACCCTCTCCTAGTGAGACCGGATGCCTGTTCTTACAGTATGGCTTTTTTATTAAATAAACATATGGCATCGAAATTCTTTTTCACTGTCACTTTAAAAAAGTGTCCTCATTCAAATGCATGCCATTATATTGTAAACATATTAATACTCATTGTAATCGTGTTCCATTGTTATAGTTTCTTTTTTGCAAAAAAAAAACAAAAGAGACATACCTAAATGATTTATAAGACAAAAGCTGTGCAACGACCGATATAAATCCAAGTTGTAGCGAAGGCGCAGATCTACAAAGTTCCAATTATAACACGCGTTCATTAGAAAATTTTTCTCCCCTTTTCCATCTCCATAATTCATCGGGTCGAAAAAATCGCGATCCTTATACTGTAGCGGGCGGCGTATACTCGTACATAAGTTCAGCTGATGCTCGCATGCAGCATCATATACGAGAGCAATGCAATCGAGACGACGACGAGCCACCACCACCACCACCGCGAGCCGCTCAGCGCGCGGACGTAAATAGTTACTCTCTCGTTATAAGACCTATCTATATACATATACGCCGAGTGTGAGAGGGAGGGAGATAGTTCAGCAGGCATCCGAGGTATATACCGAGGCCTTCCTTCTCGCGCATTCGTCATTACAGGAAGGCCCCTTATGAGCTACGCCAGTGTGTGCGTATATATACCTATATATATATTTATACATATATATGTGTGTAAGCATTTGTCGGCGACGTTTAAGTAGCCTTTTTCCGCTTGGCGCACGATGCAGCTCTGTTCCGCCTAGACTTTTCGCGCGCAAGCCCACGATGCCTTTAATCGTTCCGCTGTGCAGTGCCGCTGCATGTTTTTTTGTCTATACAGGCGTTCTGTGCGTTTCCTTTCTTCCTTTTTTTCTTTCGTTTGTGTTGGCCATTTCCCGCTGTCGCAGCAGAGAAGGTTGAATTAGCTCGTTGGTGGTTAGACGAGGTGAATCGTTGCAACGATTGGCTATTGTCTGAGAGATACTCGGTATTGTAAGGAAATTTCCTGGTGAAGGGGGACTGGATTCGCTGTATTTTCATGGTTTTTCATTAGAAGTAAGGTTGATATAGGAGTTATCGTGAATGTTTTGTAAATTATCATTAAGTTGGAATTTTCTGCTGATTTTGTGTCGCTTTATTATATAAAAACAATACTGTGAGCAATTCATGAGATGAAATTTTCCCTTTTGCAGAAAGTTCGTTAAATAGTACTTATAATAATAATAATCACAATAATGACATTATTATAATATTAAATTTAATGTGCGAATAAACTTTCGTTTCATAATTTTAATATCTCCAACATAATTTTCAGTAAACTAATAAAATTAATTAAAAAATGTCATCGTAATATAATTAAAATACATCCCAATTAACTGTTCAAAAGAACTCGAAAATGTACATCCTGAATATATTTTCCTACGAAAATTCGCAGAACGAGATATGATAAATATAACTTGGAAACATCCAACACAAACACTGATAGAGCAACATTTGAAAATAAATCGACATTAAGCACAGCAGACAAGCGCGCATTCGAACTGCATTTGAAGATCGACAAAACGCCGGTGCGCCCACTAGAGTAATTGAAAATCCCGATAAAGACCTATTTCCGTCTTCGCATTTAGTCGGTACACATATATATATACAGAACGCGTTCTCTCGCCTAGACTCACTCTCGCGCGTCATCCAAAAACATTTAGTTTCTCTCCCTGCTCGCACGCGGATATGTGAAGTGTGTGTAGTAGTATAGCAGCAGTAGCGTCGGTCATTGAGAAATCGGTCGAGAGGAGAGGAGAGAAGCCGAAAGTCGCTATATAATACACTCGACGGAAGCCAAATTAGCCAATCGCAGCGTGCATATATACAAAGATCCCGACGCGTCGTTCTCTTGTATTAGTCAATCGTATAAGCTACCACTCGCGCGTATATATATAGTTATACGTTCTTTCTTTCTCGTGCGGTATTATGGCACACTGAGAGTACACGTGCACCCGGCAAAAATCGATCGCGACTCGTCGCAGTACATGTATACACATACGCCCTTCTACGATCCGGTTAGGGCAGTGCAGCGGCTGCGGTCGACACACCGTAGACATCTCACACACACATATATATATATACATCACGGCCGCGCGGACGCACGCAAGCTTTGCTTCGAAAGTTTTTGAGGCGAGAACGCGGAATGCTTCCGTATGCGTATATATGTACGATTGCAAAGTCGCCGGAATTTATAATCAGTTGCACGCGCGTGCGAACACTTTGGTTTGCACAATTGACACGCGAGGAGAATCCTCCTTTCGCGCGTATTTTTTTTTCGTACACAGCATAGTGCGCAAGGCGACGCAATCGGGCGTGAAAATTATAGATATATAGGTGGGTTACACGGTTCTGTAAATATATATATGTATGTGTGTTTGTGTGAACTTCCGTTGTATTGGTGCGCGAGGGACAAGGACAAATAAAATCTCGCATGAAAGCCCGGGCTGCGAGCGAAGTTTGACGAAGTTTTTATGATGGAATAACGACGCGGTTGCTTTCGAGCTGAACTTTCCGAATGCTTTTGTGGATTAAAAATTTAAGAGAGAATGAAAGCTTTTTTCAATAGTCGCGTGAGTCATAATGTAAAAGTCAATCGTAAGATTCAGTTGAAAAATATAGAAAAAGAAAAAGTCGATGTTCAATGTCTTTTATCGATTATATGCCGTTCACAAATGAATAATAATAACACTAACGTATCACTAATCAAACATATTATGTACGAGATATATAGACGCAACTTTTCTTGCGATATTCCGTGGCTTATTGACAAGACATTTCCGTAACGCGACTTTATTACGTTATATTTACACGATAACGTGTATAATTACCTAGTTCAAAATTCCAATAGACGTGCATGCACATATACAGCAGTCTCACAACGTAATAATCGCGCGCAGAGTAGAGAAACAGAGAGCAACATCACGAGTTTGCACTGCGCACGAGGAAACGTGTCAAAATGCGACACGGCGCACATATACTATGTACATGCGTTTGAGCGCAAATCTCTAATCCGTGCAGGAATAGTGGTCCGCATGGCGCGCGCTTTCAGCCTCGCTATTCGCACACGTTTTTCCAGTGACCTAATAACGATGCCAAGCCAAAATATTCCACATATACACGTGTGATTTTCATTTTCGTTTTTTGTAAAAAAAAGATGAGACACGGCGCGGCTGTACACACGATGCTGCTGCTCTGTTATTTGCGTCAATAATATACGGAATTCAATTAGCGACGAGCAGGTGCGGCACCCATACGGTAATGGGTTGGAGCGATAATTTTCTTGGAAAAATAGATTTTGTAAGGGTTTTTTGTCAGTGTGTTTACGTGCGGGGTGTGGAGAGAGTGTTTCGAATGGTTATATGTCTATTTCGTGTGTAACTGAAGAATCGGTGAGGGTAGAGAGTGAACTTTGGGGTTCTCTGTATTCGGTTTAGAGTTTTTACGTATATCTTATGTTATACACACCATGACGGTGACAGCATTAGGTATATAAGCTAGAAAAATTCAAGTACAAAACCAGTTTTCAATTATTTCCCATCGAACTAATTGAGTCATTACTTTAGGTTTAATGGTATTTTAAGGTGGTCTCAAAAAAAAGTCGATGTAATGTTCCGGAGGTATATAATGGCTATTATAGCCATAATTGCTCTAATCTTTATGGTCCCAACCGGAGTTCACTTAATTTTTCATTGTATGACTAACTGTTTTATCATTTTTACGATTAAAACTCTTATTACACCATGATTTATGCAATATTAATTGCTATTTAATAATTCATTATGATTGATTTTATTTGAAAGTATAATAGAAATATTTTAATATTTATATACATTTCTTTCCGTTCCCCTTTACTAAATAAAACAAATGCATATATAACGACGCGTGTACGTACACATGTATTATTCTACCCATATATATATGCATGTGAGAAACAAATCAATTTTCATTACTTGTAAAACGTACATATTACTTTTATTGTCAATATATACTATACAGGTCACAAAGCCACATCGAATAAACGAACATTTTTTTTCTTTTATCAACAAATCTATACACGACGATGCCTTTATCATCATACATATTGAATTCTCTTATCCAACGACAGCATCTCGTCGGCAGACCCTCCGAAACTCGATACACGCGTCAATCACCTGCAGCTACGCAAACTCTTCAACCTACACACACACATACGCGCGCGCGATATACTTATCCATTCTCGAAAAATCGCCGAGTTTCTTCGCAGCAGCGCGGAAAAAGTCGCACTGGTGGTCATCCGCTCTCTTCCGGCGTGTAGTTTTATATATATATATATATATATGACGAGGGAAAATCCCACCTCGAGGGCGGGCTGCTAAATAAATAAAAACACACGACGAGGCAACGTTCTCCTGCGATGCGCATTAAGGATACAGGAGCAGGGAGAGGGAGATGAGAGACCCTTTTCCGCGCGCACACATCCCACACGCAGATCAATACAGTGTCGATGGGCCGAGAATGCGTGCGTAGAAAGTACCAGATATGTGTATATACCAACATAACAACAACAACAACAACAAAGCTCATGAGTATTATAAGTATTACACATCCTACGCAACAAAGCGTATAGCTCGTTCTTCCGTGGTTGGGGCTCAATGAAAGTAGCGGAAGATTGAATGGGAGATATATATATACACGCGTGTACGGCTCGCACAACGACGTAATAGCGAGCGCTCTCCTTTTTCTTTCTATAACGCACTGAGCTTTACTTTCGTCCCGTCGATTGCGCAACGCGCGCCAAGCCTCGCGCTCTTATTATATTTTTTCTTTTTTAGACTATATACCTACTGCGCGTACTCTTGAGACTAATGACTTTGCGTGGGGTTCCTTCGCCGTGGAGAGAAAAGTTACGATGTGATCGCGTGGATATGGGATAAGGAAAAGGAAAAGTTTTCGAGAAAAGAAAAACACCAAAATTGCAGCTAATAAGGCCCTTTCGAAATGGAAATGCACCTTGGAATGGTGGAATTTCACATCGGCCTCAGTCGAATTCCATTGTAATATGCGAAGGTTTATTCATGCCAGATGCCGGAGAGTGTAATTTCACTCGATGTAATATAGCATTAGCTTAGCGTTTTCACATATACGTTAATCAGGCACAAGTGAAAATTTACAAATATAGGTAAAGCTTAATTTTACATGACTGTCTATTTTGAGTTTTTTTAGAGAGATTTTTTTTGTCAATAGAGACTGAAATGTCTTTTTGTAATTTAATATAGATTAGAAATAAAATGAGGAAAAAAACTACTTTAATGCAACATTCAATATATAGATAATTGAGCGAAATATTTTATTTCTTCATCTGATTACGTCACTCTTGCTCATCGCCATAACAACGAGCGTTATACTGACTATTTTATAAGTAAGGAAACTGAAGAACTGTTTTTCTTTTCTTTCTAATTAATAACTTGGATATAAAACGGACTTGCGTGTAGTTGACTCGATTTATTTACCAATCAAATAAGTGAGAAAATATATGAGCAAAAAGGCACTACATCGATGATTGAACGGTGTAATCAGTTTTTTTTTGCCCTTTTCGAATTAATAGTAACTATTACTATATAACTAATGTAATCGATTTTTACCTGAATGACAATATAATTTTTATTTATTTCTTTTACTTACGAATTAAATTTCAGATAATCTATATACTGAGTTATTCATTTCCAAAGTTAATTACGTGAATGATTGTTTAATTATTTATTTTTAAATATTTTTTTCTATCAAACTACCGTGATAAAAAAATTCTTCTAAGACAATTCATTCCATAACTAGAGCATTTCAAAAGAAACATAATTGTGTCCATTGCTACATCATTTTTCATTACCGTGATACTTAATATTTATGACCGAACAAATTTTCGACATGAATCAAACGCGTATTTTAGATTTTCAAACGGCATCTTCTGTAACGATTGATTATAATCGGTTCAAACTAGCTACATTGGTATATGTGGTTGCGTCAGATATTCGCTCAGGCGACGATAACCGTTGAACATCGAGCAATTATGATTTTCATAAAATAAAAGTTCGACTTTCCAAAACTGAAGGTAAGTATATAACGCGAGGTATAGCAATATGCATAAGGACGCTTTCATTTTCCGACTTTTTCGGTCTCGGTAATTGACGCTAACTTCGATAATGAGATTACAAGGAGTAACGTGCAGGAAAGATGCAAAGAAGCATAAGTAAAGCAGGATCTAAAAGAGGTACGAAGTACAAAACTCTACTACGCTTCTCTTTGTGAAACGCATCGAAACTAGAAGCAATGCATTTTCCATACGGCCGTAAGTAATCCAGTCCGATGTGTACACATATATCTATCATGGAAACGTGAGCTGGTCGAGCGTGAAAACATGTATACGCGCGAAATACGAAGAGAGAACCGAAAAAAACAACGAAAAGAACAGAGAGTACCAAAGGGGGACTAATTAAAGGCGCGCGTCGTTTTATTAAATCTAATTAGCGATGATCCCGGCGGTGATGACTTATAATACGACGAAAACAATGTTTTCCTCCGAAGGTCGTAGTGTTGCATGCTCTACATAACCGCCACGCTTTTTCAAATTTTTGGAAGAAAAGTCATCATATATCTGCCCCCAGGGCTAAGAACTGCACACTTGAAATGCACAGACGCGATAAACACAAGCGAGCACGCAAAGAAGAACGCCGGCGGCAGCAGCAGCAGCAAAGAGAAATGTTAGTTTTCAATTTACGATGAGATGACGAGAGCTGCTGTTGCTCCGTTTTAGGCGGTGGCCGCGACTCGAGCTGCTCGTTCAATTTGCCTTTTGCCGCGCGCGTGGCCTTCCAGACGAGTATAAGTGTAATTACCCTATCACCGTGAGAGAGAAAACGAGAATTTGCCTTGTGAGTTTTCCGTGATACGCGTTATATTACATTACGTCGAGAGAGAGAGAGAGAAGATTGGAATCGATAGCGCACCTGCGCGATTGTTTGGGTAAGGGATTGCCGTACGGTACGGTTCTTATCATTGCCAGTATCTGTCTTATCGGCGAATAAACAGAGACACCGAACACTTTTATCGCGTTCTTTTTCATTTTTATCGAGCCAGTTTCCAAAAACAGGAATCGAGCTGTAGGTATATAGTGGAGGAAGAAGGAAAAACACGAGATTAGAGTAATAGCGTTATAGTATAGCCGTATATATGTATGACAAGGGCACACAGTCGTAAAGTAAAATGGGAAAACGCGCGCGCGATATTAGAGCGGGAATGTAAAAACGCGCAGAGATCAATGCCAACGGCGTAAACAAGGAGAGACAAGGCGAGAGTAAACGAGAGGGAGGGTGGTAGGGGGGAGGGAAGGAGAGAAAGGTGAGGCTGGAGACAAAGAAGCTCGAGGCTGTGACGGGAGGAATGAACGAACACGCGCGTAAGAGAGAGAGAGAGAGGCGAAAGCACCGTTCGACAAATTCCGAGGATGCAAAACGCATGAATAAGCTCGTTGTCGTCGTCGTGCTCGGAGAGCTTTTCGCTCACGCGCGCGCACTCACCGGAAAGGGGAATATAATCGAGTGGTCACGAGTTGTAGAGGCGCCGATTGGGAAAAACAAAACGAGCGTGCAGCAGCAGCAGCGAGGCGGCGAACAAAGCGAATGAGAGAGAAAGAGAAGGGAAAGAGGGAGAGAAGAAGAGGAGAAGCGAATGGGAGAAAAGGAAAAGAGGTTAAAAAAGGGAGATAGAGAGAGAGAGAGGAAGATCCGCGTTCTACCGCGGAGAGGGGGATGGCTTTGTTTAGCGGGAACCGTGATGCAAGTGGCGAGTATCTGCGGGACGCGTGCTAAACTCGAATTTCCAACGCAACGCGCACAACCTGTTGGCAAAAAACAAGTGTGCGCACATCTTCCCGTTTGCTCTGTCTCTTTGCCTCCTCTCTCTCTCTCTCTTTCTCCCCACATCTCTCTAACTAAAGATAAGTCAACGATGGACAAACATGTCCCATTTCTTATCTATACGCTTGCGGTTATCACTCTCGGCGAGCGTGTATGCGTGTGTACACGCGTAAATCTATATCCATAAGTACACACAGAGCAGCAGCAGTACCTAGCAGATCACATTCGCGCGACCAAGAAACGCAGCGACAGTGTTACAATTTCACGCTTAGCTAAAAATCGCTCGCCCCCCCCCCCCCCCTTGCGTGCGTAATTGTTGTTGTTGACGAAGTAAGCAGCGTATAGTGCGCGAGATTTACGAAAGTGCGTGACGCTGTCGCCGCTGCACATAGTGCTTGCGAAACAATGGAGCGGTGTCTCGTTACGGGGCGATATCCTCGAAAGAATAAGAGGGAAAAAAATCGGAGCAGCAGTACTTGTAGCAGCAACAATCCGCTCGCGGAACTCTTATATATATATATATATATACTATGTACTGCAAGGGCAAGAGTGTAATACGGTCTATAAGTAAGACGACTTTCGCTTTCGATATCACGCGGTAGTATAAGGCCCAAGAGTAGAGTTATACATCCGTATCTGTAGCTATATGTATATATGGTGTTTCCCTCGTTTCGGAGAGGCAATTATAGGAGTGGAGTTTGAGGTTAGAGAGTCTCAAGAAGAATATATACCAGCTAGTTGCTACTCACCCACAGTGGCATCCGCGTGTCCGTGCGGTAGTAGCTTCAGCAGCAGCTCGCTGGCAGCAATGTATATAGGTACGAGGAACTTGGATCTCTGCTATCTCCTCGTGACGAGCGAGATACACACACACACTCTCTTTGCTCCAGAGTCGCTCTCTCGTTCTCCTCTCTCTCTCACCCTGCAGTGCAGAAAGGGCCTCCTCTCTCTGTGTAGCAGCAGCAGCACTGTACGCGTTATATATTATATACCTCCTTCGTTCCTCTCTCTTTCTCTCGCGCACTCTCTGCGGCTCTCCTCGCGGCACTGCTGTGCACGAAACGAAAGAAAAAAAAACAGACTGTTCGCTCGCGACGACGATTGCTCGTAGCCGACGGGATTGTTATAAGTATACGAAAGAGCACTGACACTGTGAGTTATACTACTCGCACTCCTTCGACAACCTCCTCCTTCTCTCCTCTCGTTACGACAACGCAAGCGCTCGCTCGCTCGCGCACACGAACCCGACGGCTATACCAGAGCGACTGGCTGGTTGCCTGACTGACTGAACACCGACGGCGATGATGAGATATACACGATGTATGTGTTTGTGTATGTGTGTTGCTGTGTGGTGGCGCGCCAGCCGCGAGAGAGAGAACGCGCACAATCACATGGGCCGATAGCGCCGTCTCTCTCGCTGCGGCGGCCAGCTGTGCGCGCTAGAGCTTCGTCGCCATCCGTCCCCCTCCCTCCCGCCCCCCGATAGTTGCTGTGTGTGACGGTGTTGTTGGGGGAAAGAGAGAGAGAGGTGAATGTATTCGTGGAGATTGTGACGGTCACCGTGATGGTTGGTGTGGAGAATGCCTGCAGGTGGTAAGTATGTGACAGAGGTTAGGGAAATGATAGAAGGTAGTGTTGGAACCAGGAAACCTTTTTTTATACAAAACATAGTTATTAGAACTTTAGTGTAACGATTTTCACGTGCTGATGGTTTATTTAAATTTAGTTGATTGCTTATATAAATAATACGAAAAAAGGTGAAATTCAAAGGTATTCGATGAACGGTTTTCACGGAATTTTAGTATCTGTTTTATCCAATGCTAATTTAGGATAATTTGTAATACAAATGATACTTACTTACCATTGTCAATTAATTTTTTACTAGGAACCGACATATTTAACGTATGCTTAATCCACTATATAGGTATTCTGCACGTATATCTGCTGTGCTCCGAAATTTAAACAGCTGAGCACACATACGCATAAAATGACCGCGACTATTTCGGTCGCACATTGACCGTCAATTTACACGAGTGAAATGTGACTTGTAGAGGGAGACACGCGCCAAGCTCTGTTCACTGTGCGCTTTTGCAGGCGTATACAATTTTGTGGGGGAAGTGGGTAACAGACTGGATAGAGAAGAGGTTCCCGCTACGATCTTACGGGTATTATACCTACGGTGAAAACGTGGGGGAAAATTATTATGGGACACTACTAATGGACGGTTCAGGCTTGTACCTGTTACAACTTGTTTGCCGGCCTTTTCTCTATAGAGCCCCCGCAGTTCTCGGTTAGTCTGCAGGCTGCATGCCGCGTAAACGATTTATTGTCTTCGTATAGGCCCATCGAATCGGTACACTTGTGCAGATTTTTAGTATGAGTCGATTTTATTCTTTTCCATTTTGATTTTTTAATTTAATTTTCAGAAATGTATATAGTTTGCAATACCGTTTTAATTATGATAGACTGTGAAATCATTTGATGGAGCTAAGAAGAAATAAAAAAATATTGAAAAACCTGAAAAATTGATGTTTTTTTTTATTTCCATTTTACAATAAAATTGTAGTTTCTTGCTGATTTCAATTTTATATTTTCTGACTAAAAGAGAAAGAGAAATATAAATCAAACTAGAAATCATTCGATTCTAAAGGAAAATAAATCTTCGATGAATTTGGATTCTCACTTCTTATTACCATTGACTGATTCTGAAATATTTTATTAAAAATTTTAATAAATCGCCATTTGTCGCTCGAATAAGCTAATAAAAATTCCGCGCATTAGACACAATCGAAATGCTATAATACTTGCACTTGCGCTATACTGTTGCAAGTTCGCTTATATTTTCAATATAGACACGCCTTTTTGGCTGACCAAGCTCTGTGCCCGGGCGATATATATAGCTAGGTAACCTAGTCGGACACGCAAGCCGCTCTTTCTTGGTCCATATATAAATATAAATATATATATACTTCGCGTGTACATAACAAAGCTATATATGTAATTCTCTCGTCTTCGAAGTCATAGTTTGGATACTGTGCGCGCACGCGCGTCTCCGAGTTATTTCGGTCGCCATGTTGGGATGCGCGCACGAGATTGACCCCCGCGTGGCTCTTTACCCCGTTGCCCCTCTTGCTCCATACCACCTCCCCCGCTTTGCCTACTCGTATACTTTATCGGCCGCTACAGCTGTTTACAGCTGTTCGACGAGTCTAAGGTAGCATCACTATGCGTCTCAGTTATCAAGGATTTTGCGCGAATTATACGCAGTTACTGGATACACGATTTTTGTTTCAACTGTTCCTATGTATTTGGCTAACGTCGCGTTATTGCCTCTCGGTAACAGAAAAATTAATGTAACTAAAAATATTTAGATTTAGTCAGTTCTTTGACTACCTGATTATTGAATCTGGTGAGTCACTGGAATGGTCTGCTAAACACTTGTGATTTTTAATGTGCAGTGCAGTGATAAGTGACTGTTTGTAAATTTACACATGAAGTCATTTTTTCAATAAACGAACATTTATTAATAACTTTTCAAAAAATTTTTTGATGTGCCTTAAAATAATTACTAAAACGCAAAGATATTTTTACGAGTGTAAAAATAAAATGTTCAATTATGACTGGTATATGAAGTACAGTTTACGTACGCTAGATTTAATACTATAAGGCGTATATATAATGTTTTTATTCATGACGAATAAAATATACCTTGGGCTTAATTAAATCTCATAATTTAATTTTTAAAGTATAGTGAACACTTCTAAGTTTAATGAATACTCTAACTTGTATTATATTTTTCTTGTAGACTAACAAATACGAAATGATGGGTATATAAAATTTTACTCATTATTTGTCAAGTTATAAAAACGTCGAACAAGAATAGGGAAATAAATGTGTCAACGATAGATTCTTTTACGAGTTATTGTTCACATGAATTTTTAATTACCAGTGAACTATCTCAAATGCCATCATCTTTCATTAAAATTTTGCAATAAAAAATTAAACCAGTTGGCCTTTAAGATATACTGATTATGGTATATATTAGCATGAAAAATCAAGTTTTGCAAAATAAAAAAAAGGGCCCCTCCGGGATTTGAACCCGGGACCTCCTGCACCCAAAGCAGGAATCATACCCCTAGACCAAGAGGCCGCTTGACGAGCCGCTCGAATTGACTCATTTTAAGTTACGCCACCGGGCCCACAACTAACACATCGATAAAATTATAAAAAAATTAAGTATACTCACAAAATACCGTATTTCACTTAAATTGTGATGGATTAATTTGTGATGGAATAATTCTGTATTATAAAAGAGTATTTTAATGTCCATGTTTGAAAAGGATACAAGATTAGGGCCTGACTTTGATATTGTAAATCTCTGTGCAATTTCATATTTATTTGGAAATTTCTACTTCTTTTTATTATAGAAATTATAATAATAAAGATATTACTCTTTCACACGTTTACCTAATTATAGAAAAAACAATAGTTTCATAATAACTTAGTTGATTCCGGAAATGGTCATTTGAGATAACGATTTTTGGCAATCCATGTTTACGTGAATAAACATTGCTTTTAATCCCATTCTGTTCTACAGAAAACATACGACATTACAAAAAGGTTAATTTATTGCTGGAACATGTTTATCACTATTCATTAGTTTTCTGTTTTAATGTTTACACATTAAAAGTTTTAAATCGTTTATTAAGTTTGTAAAATCCTACATTATATTGTATAGAAATTGTTAAATGCTACAGAAAGTTACAAGTTTTTTGGTAAATTTTACAAAAATCGATAAACGGCAATAAAAGATTAAAGTTTTAAAATTTAATATTCAAAATTGTTAATTTTAAATGACAAGTAGAAAAATTTAGAAAAACTATAATTAAAATATTAAAATGTTTAATAGAAAAAAATTTAGTATAAAATGAGTGTTACAATTTCTTTATATTGTTTTAGGAAACTACATTAAAACATTTAATTCTATGTAAATAATAATTGTGTAAGAAAAAGTTCACATTTATTATAAGTTTATAAAATATTGCAATACTGATTAAGTATGCTTTAGCACTGATAAAATGAAGTACAGTACAGAATGTGTGCTTTCAGAATTAAAAAAGTGAAAATAACATAATTAATTAAAGAATAGGTACTTATTTCATGAACTAATAAAATATCACATTAAAAAAAAAAAGCCAAAAAAAGGGCCCCTCCGGGATTTGAACCCGGGACCTCCTGCACCCAAAGCAGGAATCATACCCCTAGACCAAGAGGCCGTATACTTTGGAGCACGTAATATACATACGTGACCAGGCAGTTATTAAATATATTATAAACATATTTTATCATTTAATTTACAAAGTTTTTAAGAATCTTATATCATTTAAAGCTAATTTTTTACATCAAATTGAATTTTCGACGAATTTACTCGCAAAAATGGAAAACACTGGATAAATTGTATCATAATCTTTAATTTGATTTCAAAATCTAATTAATGAAGAAGTTGAATAAATTATAAAATTATTATAACTTTTCATAAAATTATTATAACTTGTCATAAAATGCGCAATAAAAATTATTAAAAATATTTTTGTTATTCGAAAAACGAAATATTTTCGCAATACGAAATACTGAAGACGCGATTATGTATTAATAATGATTCATAAATTGTTATAATTTGTATTAAAATATTTTTAACTTATACTCGCTATAGTAACATATGTTCGTCAAAGAAAATTTTATAAGATCGATTTGAAAATACTAATGGTAAGACGAATTACAATTGTACTCTACTTTAAATATGTTAAACATATCCAAGTGACATTGTAGTTTTATACATATAAAATGTATATATTATACACGTGGTGGTAATTATGTAAGGATATATTTATCGGTTCTAATTCTGAGTGCCAAATGCAGTTGAAATTAATCCGACTATTGGAGTTATTCCTTTACATCCAATAATATACTCATCCAGACTTATAAACTTTAAAATAATATTCAGTAAAGTTTCATTGAAAATATTCTGTCTCTGTTATTTCTTTATAAATAACGAACGTAAATGTATCTGCTGAGTGCTGACTAGTAATAGTAATTTCCTTTATACCATCAGTTAAATATGATAACTGACTGTCGATAAAGCAGGACGCTACTATCACGATTATGAAAAAGTAGAATTTCGATAACCATTGAAATTAAAAGAATAGCAAAATTTTTATAATTTTATATCTTTTGTAGCCGTTAATAAATTTAATTAAAAATACCAAATTCTTTAACAACAATGGGAAGGTGAAAATCTGAATAAGAGTTCTCAATTGTGGTATCTCAATAAAAACGTGATATATTTATGGAAGTCTCTATTCCTGACGTGATAATAATATTATTTTTCTAATTTCTTACTAGTAACAAAGCAAACTCAGCACGCAATGTTCACTTTTTCTTTGATAACAGAAGCCGACTAAAATAAAAAATTTGAACATGATTCCAAGCACATTATTGGAGCACCACGTCTGAATTTTAAGATACGTATAAGTTATACAAATTTTCAAAGATGTAGTCTGATCTATAAACTTAAAAAAAATCAATGTTTCCTTTTATACAGGCTCTTCAAAAAGTATCGGACCCCCCCCCCCCCTTAATTTGCAAAAATATGCATTTTCGTGGAAGATGACTAGAAGACAAAATTTTCATAGTTTTGTTGACATAATTTTGTTGACCTTAAGTTCACCTTGATATTGCTCATATTTGACCCATAGAGGTCATCTTGAGCAATCAAGTAAATACATGTTTGAATGTAGAATTTTATGCTTTTTCTGATTTCGGAGCCGAAAATAGGGCTTTCTATTTAAAATTTTAAAGTTGACCTTCAAATGACCTTGACGGTCAGGCCAAAGGTCAAAGTCAAGGTCACCATCGGAGTTCCTGATCAAAACTATGAGAATTTAATTGTAGTCATCTTTCACGAAAATGCACATTTTCGCAAGTCAGGGGGAAGATGCAATATTTTTTGAAGACCCTGTGTGTATGTGCGTGCGGGTGTGTGTGCGTGTGTGTGTGTGTGTGCATATTGTAATTTACAATATGTTGAAAATATAATATTGAAAATTTAAGCCCAAATTTGAAATATGGACAAAGTAGCTATATCGCGCCTTACATGTCTACGAGTCGCGCCCCTTCTTCATGAGCCTTGCAGCTCTATTATTTTGTGAACATACGAAATAAAGTTATTACTATTTTAATAGACTGTTACCTATAATCCTTTTTTGTATATCTGTATAAATAAGAAAAATAGAAAACTAATTTTTGAAAAATATGTAGATATAGTTCATTTCGGACCAAGCTGGCAATTACAATTTGATACTCAGTGCATGAACATTACTAATCATAAAGTAATAGCGTGAAAATGGATAGAAAAGGCTCAAGATTACGCACAAAAAAAATCATAGCAAATAGATACTGTTGATAAAGATACTGAGTTTCTCAATACATCAGCTAGTAAAGTGCGAACTATGTAATGAAGATACTAAGTTTCTGAAAACAGCTTCAATCACTGTGTATAGAATTAATAATTTGTTACAATAAAACTGTTGTAAATAGCTACTTGGACAGCTGTGTGCATTTTCAATGACGGATTCATTCCTGTTTTAAAAGTTATAAAGATCATGGCTGTGACAATTGATCTGAATTGTATTCCATACGCTGTTCAAAAGTTACACTGATAATAATAATTAAAAAAAAAAAACAAAATTTCAAGGTTTTGCAAATATTTTGAAAAAAAAAAAATTAATATCGGTACCTTAGTTGTGAATGGATAAGAATTTTTGCATATAATGTTTTTGAAAAAAAAAGATTTCATCTCAGCTTCCTATATGTAACACTCAAATGATCATATTGTGATATAACTTTTTCAATTGTCAGTTATCACTCAACGTATTAGAAACTGAGTATTTTGTTATAAATTTCTAGTATTGTACCACGTGTATAATATATAAATGTAGGAATTACAAATAAAGGTAATTGATAATAATGAAATTCAAACACTTTTATAAAGTTGATATATTGATCGTAAGTTTGTACATCTAATCTTTTACAGATACATTTGCTTATTTGTACAATATATTGGTTAACTTTTAATACGAATATCAAATGATTATCGTCTTAAAAATGTGAAAAATTTAATTGTGTAAAAAAATTTATATAAAAAATTTAGTTATCAATAACATTAAAATATTTTTATTACAAATTTGGCCATACAAAACTTTAGTGCGATGATTATTTACACTAAGATTTTACGTACCCTACTGGGAATCACATTTAGAGGTTTTTAACGGTTAGTTATTGATCGATCTTTTATTATTCTTCATAATACTTCACAGAGACAACTAGATCAATATTTAGCTATATGCAATGAATCAATCATTTAGTTTGCAGAATGATTCTTGCACCTATTTTTATTAGTGCGTTTTGCCATTTAGTTAACTAATATTATCATAAATAATAACATGTAAACATTTAATCATCCACAGTCGGAAAAAATTCATGTTCACGAATTCTTCGATGTTTTATAATAAGTAAATATAACTTGTATAAAATGCTTATCAGCTGTTTCGAGCAAAAATTTAATTGACTATATTGATTGTAAGTTAGACAATTTATAAAAGTTGCTAGTTATTTTTATCACATAGTGGTTGTGACACAGAATTTGTTTCCAACTGTGCATATTTTTCTTGGTATAGCTTTATAATATTTTCCCCTCTTCTTACGTAGTTAACATAAAATAGTATCATGATAATATTCTAATAAATACTAAACATTTTTCTGCATAATTGGCAGTAAAGCATATTACATTTGATAAAAATATTGATTTATGGTCACTTGTGGTCCTATTTTTTTGCAGTTACAAAATTCGGAATGCATTGAATTAATAATTAAAATTCGCGCATCATGTACTAAAAATTATATTTCATCTCTTATTTGTCAACATAAACAATGATGCACTGCTTTTAAAGTAATTAATAAATTTAAATTATATTTACAACATAAAAACACGGTTGTATTATTTAAATTATATACCATAAAAAATATTTACAAAACATTTTAATAATAATCGGCTGTATCTCTTCTTAGTATTTTAATAAAGTATTTTTGATTGAAACTGATATTCAAATGATCTAAATAATATAAATTACGGAATTTATGATAGCGTTTATGGAAATCGTTAAAAAAATTAGTTGATACTCCGAGAGCAAAGATATATAAACAGTACTATAGTGTAACACTAGACAACAAGTATAATTTATTGATACTACTGGTCGCACTGTCCATAAATTCTTGACGAAGGTGGTGAAATAAACGTCGGCGAAAAAATTAGACACTTGAGTGTTGTTTATTTCACCACATTCTTCAAGAATTTATGGACAGTGCGACCAGTAGCATCAATAAATTATATTTGTAAACAACTTCACTGTCAGTCGTCTCTACCAAAATTTACTACTAGACAACAACTCAAAACCTTAACTTATGAAATACAAATAAGTAATAACTATACCTCTTAATGAACACCTTTTACATTAAACATTAGGAATGTTGTTAATCTACTCATTTATAATATGATCTACCTATTTATTTACAATCGCTTTTAAATTAACGAGATGAATTATTGTTGGCGAAAATTTAGTCTCATTATCAAGACTGAAACATTCTTAACACTTTCAATACGAGAAAATTAAGTTTTCATAAGTAACTGTCGTTGGCATAATCACGAAACTATGAAATAATATAATTTGCAATTGTCTACGAATTCGCATTATTGGTTTGTGCGTTGCGACATTTGTGTATTAGTAGGCGTCGTTAAGTGTCGACAGAGGTTCCGGCTGTGGTTCTGGATTCACCCTTCGACTTCCGGGCGGCACATAGCACCACCAGGCCAGAAAGAAGAACAACAGCGACGCACATTTACCAATAAACGCTAAGCCGAACATATACCTGAAAATTAAAAAAGAGGTAAACGCGTTTACCAAACGAAAGAATCGAAACTATAACTTTAAACTGTAAGAAAGATGTTACCTGCTCATGTAATAATTGTCATAGACAAGGCAAGCCCCTCTGCCGTCGCAGGTCTCGTGCCAGAGTATGCAGGTATCATCTATCAGGGCGCCGAAAATGACGGGGGCAGGTATTGTTCCCAGGATGCGCACTTTCATCCACTGGATACCGAGAGCGAAGGAGCGTTGGTCGTCGCGCACGACACGCAGCGTAGCCGAGAGCGCAGGCATCGTGCACAGGAAGGTGATGAGCATGTTGCAGAAGGCGAGGCTGATGAAAAGCCAGAGATAGTTGCACTTGCTGCCGCAGGTTGTGTTGGTCGCTTCGTAAGGAATAGCGCCTGGACGTCCGTAAGGCGCTCCTGACAGGCTCATCGCCTCGGCTCGAATGCAGCTGCAGTTCGTGTAGATCTGAATTTTCGGGAATAGTGTAAACATATATACGTTATTCGTTGACTGTTTTCTTTTACAAATTTTATATATACTTTTTCAAAGACGCATATGAGGAAGTCCAAAAAATAATGTTAAACTTTTCACGGTTTCAAAATTGTTTTATGCCGTATAGTATATGGGGAAATTCGCACAAGTGAAAATTTCCTTGTCCCACTTTTTTTTTTAAAAGTTGATTTATTCAACAAACTAATGGGTTTTAAACCCCCCCCCCCATTTTCTTTGAACTTTAGTTATTTATTCCAGAAACGTTCTGTAAAATTTCAAAGTAGAAAATGAAATTAGAGAAGAAGCTATTATTTTCTATTTTGAAAATTAGTGAAAACGTAAACTTCAGAAATTATAAAGTTGAGTATCGAAAGACATAATAATATCTCTTAAAGTCAGTTTACATATTTTTATGCCTTTTCGATATTCAACTTTAAACTCTTATTTTCAAGAAAACAAGATTTATCAACTTTTAAAAAAGCAAATGGAAGCTCTTCTCTTATATCTTGCATTCTTTTTATAATATTGTACACGATTTTTCTAATATAGTGGAAGATGGACCTTAAACAAATTTTGATCAGTTTTAAGACCGCTAGAAGTATAAATTTTTTTTTAATTTCATTGTATACGTGAACTATAATATACATGGTTGTCTCACTTTAACATCCGGCAGAGATATTTCTTGGAAACAGCCAGCGTGACAGGGAGAATAGTAAGTTACTCCGTCAACACCGCAAATGGGGTTGAAGTTTGAGGTAGAACATCCGCAACCAGTGTTGCACGTGCCGTCTAAACTTAATGGCTTCCTAGAAATTGTGTCAGATGTTTGTGCAAAGTTAATTCTCCACGTGGATTTTCCGTAAAATGATATATAGTTTTTTTACTCACTTATCATCGTTACCATAAGGTACTGTGAGTCCGGCGAAGTCCAAATTCGGGCAAGTCAGAATGAAACATAACGTGAATGAAAGGCACGCTGCTGTGGCTACGGTGCAGAATTTGAGGATTCCTGCACAGGGTAAATTCCAGCGTTTTATCAGATAGCCACCGAAGAAAGTTCCTCCACCACCGGCTGGCACTGTGACCAATCCTGAAAGCAGATGAAAATTTATTAGAACAAAATTTTTCGTTACTTATTATGGCTGTATTATATTATTTAGACTATGTCTTACCCATAAGTAACGCTGCTAAGCTGGCGCTAACGCTGAATTGATTCTCTATTAATTTTGGCAAAAAAGCTGCGAAACCGGCAATAAGCAGACCCTCGCTGGCTCCAGCCAGATTCAACATAAAAAAGGCGGGATTACCGAGTAATTCCGACAACGCTCGTGGCATTTCACGGATCTTTGAAAAGGCTTCTCCGGACCCGCCGCTAGATGACTTCTCGTGGGCTTCCGATACTTTTTCTTTGGCTAACTCTTCGGATCCTATACGATGATCACGTCAAAGTCGTAGATTATAAAATATAACGGCATTAAAAATGGAAAGAATTACGTCAAAATATATACATATATAAATATTATTATGAGAATAATTGATTTTTATGACACATATCTGGAATAATAAATAATACAGTATATATTATATTTAACTGAAATAAATATATTTTTTCTCTGCCCCAAAAGTTTTAATTAATAAGAAAGGTGAATTATAAATAAACTAATGTTAGGTTGATTTAAAATAAATAGAAAAGTGCAATTAAATACAAGAATTTTTCTACGTCATTCTTAAAAAACAAATATTGTGCCGCTATTTTGTAAAAATAAAGATTAAGAGAGAAAAAGATATTTCACTTTATGAATGAAAAGATAGCATGCATAATTCAGGCAAATTTAATCTGCCTCCCGAATAAATAAAGTTGTATAATAAATACTGAAATTCACCTGGTAAAACAGCCGGAAAGGCTAAAAGCGGTAACGCAATTACGAAGCAAATTACAGTGGCTGCAAGAAAGCCGACCCACCAAGCTCCTATCCATACGTTACTCTCGGGCGTTAATCCAATTCTGCAATTTAAAAGTTACTTACACTTTTTTATCAGTATAGCTTCGCAATAATATTCAAGAAGAAAAGCTTTAAAAGCACTAAAGTTTTGCTAATCAAAAGTCAATTGCGAACGTTATGTAAAAAGAAAAGCGCAAAGACCAACGACAACTATTTTTGCAATCAACCGACTTTCTCCCATTAATCTGTCTCAACAAAGCGTCTTATCTATTACAGCTCTCCCCGAAAATTGCATCTGGCGCTTTGTTTAACTATGATCAAGACGAAGCGATCTCCCGGCGAAGCAATTCACGGAGATGAAAGGTCAATTTTCCCGGCGAGCTCCTCTCTCTCTCTCTCTCTCTCTCTCTCTCTCTCTGGTCCTATATAACTCGCGCGTCTCCAAAAACATTCCCTTCGAAAGGGTGATTGATCGTTCGGAAATAGCTGACTAACCGAGGAGAAACGAACGAGGCGGATCGCCCAGGCCCGCGTGCAGTCTAAGCACGTTTATTGCATATATATAGATGGATGTGTATGTATGTGCATGTGTGAGCCAGCCGCTATAGGACGTATGTGTTGGGGGCGCTTTTTCAATAAACTTGCCGTGTCGACGTACACGCTCTCGCGATCGGAAAACGCTTTAGAATTCGAAAATTTGTCGAATGATCTAATAAAGAAACGTATTGGCGCGCCACATTGGCGTAAACCAATTTCTCGCGGGAGCGAATTGCGGATGTATTGAAATGTGTGTTCCTTCATATGATTTCGCAGGCAAATGTCAAGCACATATATATGTCTGCAAGTGTACAGGAAAATGTATATACATTTTAAAATTTTCTTATCCTGTAACTCTGAAATCAATAATATCTGAATCTACATTTAAGAACGGAGTTGAAAATATAAATATAATTATTGTTGGAGCGTATTTTGCGAACTCGTGGTAATAGTATCGCGTTATATCGACCAAACGAGCGATAAATCCCTGAAAGAATTTAATAAAGTTTATAGCGTCGTAGATCTTGAGATATGGCGTGAAATAAATGATACTCGTTGCTATAAGGTAGCACGTATTATCGATGTGAGTACGTGCTTTGTATAGTCTTGGTATAACATAATAGTAGTAACGTAAATAATTCATTGCGAATAACGCTTTATTTATCGTGCAATAGTCTAATGTCTTAATTATTTCACGTTATTTTTTTATTAAATTTTTACGTACAACGTTAATAGAAAAATACAAATAAAAAATAAAAAATAACCCATTTAATAAGTACATCACTCAAAAGCCGAGAAATGTGCCAGATATGAGATTCTAACATGACAAATGCGTCTCAACAACCATCATGTGATATATACATTTAAGTAATGTACATCGAGCAGGAAGTTGGAATTCAATAAATACATTAGAGGGGAAGTGGATGAATGTAATCGGTTTCGTCCTAACTTACAAGGTGTAAGTACTCCTATATACGTGCTCTCCCCTAGCACTCGACTGATTCGACTCTATATACATATATACGCAGCAGCTCGGAAAACTGCAGCTAAAGATAAATCGAGCAAATGTATTACAGAAGCCCTGTCCCAGCATACATTTCAAGCTTACAAATTCATTTTATCACATTTCCCCTTCTCCTCAACGATTTACTTGAGATTCCAGAAAAAACTTCCACCTAATTTCAAATTTGTATTAATGAACAGTATATACATTCCCTCTGAACTCGAGCAGTATAAATAAACAAGAACGGCACGAAGAAAAAAAGAAGCCGAATGGAAAAAAGAGAGAGAGAGAGAGAGAGAGAGAGAGAGAGAGAGAGAGAGAGAGAGAGTTAACTGTAAAGGGTAGTAAGAGTTATAAGGGGCGGGAAGGGAGGCGCTGGCGCACACATCGGCGTCAAACGTCGGTTTACCACGGCGCACGAGCACATTTTCCCCATGGGACTTTCTTTCGCACTATAACATAGCACGGGGTCGCGCGTACTATTAATCTCAACCCATTATATGTTGCTGCTCTCTAATGGCACACACATGCACGATCACTTTTGCCAGCACGATATATTTATGCCCTCGCGTCCCCTGTTCTATATACCTTTCCTATTACCCGATCTCTCCACCTCCTTCTATACATATATTTCTTTTTTCTTTTTTTTACCAACAGCGCACGTAGAGAAAGAAGCGCAACGAATAGGATATCGGACTTACGAGCGCGAGCGCGCATATAGGGTTCAAAATTGATTCTCCGGGATTTCCCCGTTCACACCGGATAACGAAATCTGAGAGGAGGAGACGTAGAAAAAGGCAAATTGAATTTACGACACGAACTTATATATGTGTAGATATATATATACACAGGCGGCTGAAAAAAAAGGATCAGTACGGCGGATATGAGATGGGGCAAATCGCGGAAGAAGCGACTACTTCTCGTGTGCGCGGCTGTCTTGGACCGACTGGCGCGTCTCTTATTTACGAGTGGTATATGCCATCGACGGCAAAAGTTTATCGCCCGAGTGTATCCGTATATATATGCGCGTGTGTGTGTGTTTACCTTCGAACACGGAAATGCCATTGTGCCGGAGAAATGAATTTATTAATATTGCCAAGCGGCATTGCGGCGAGGGGCGACAATGGGGAGGTGAAATTTACGACGAGGGGAAGGAGAGAAAGAGAAACGTTTACTTTTTTTTTCCAAAGTATTGCTATTGTGCGATTCTCTTTCACCCTATACGCATGGCATGCAAGTATAGGTATATATATAAGCGCAAAGCCAAGTGGATCTCGCATTTTCATAACGGTATATCAGCGCGCAGGGGCTTCGTTATTATGTACATTATGCCCCGATGCGGGGAATGAACAAAGTGCGCGCGCGTTTGATGAAGGGATATTATACGGCTCGTTTGGATTTTGATTTGTGTGAAAGTTTGTTTGCGGTGCATATTACGTTTAGAATGAGGATTAATCGCGCGACACTCGACTATGGGCGGTTCTAAGGTGCATTATTTCACGTGTTAAAGCTAATAAAGCGAAAGACTTTGTATAATTTACGACTGCTGTTGTATTTTTTTTTCTTCGTTACAAACATAAGTGGCAAATATAGAAGTTATAGTAAATTATTAAATCAGTTGATAGTATACATAGATAAAATTTGAAAGACAATAAATTTAGCAATGAATATATCGATACCAATATATGTACATTATCTTTTTAAATTAAAAAAAAATTTGGTATGTGAGCGGTAGAAGTGCAAGAACATTTATATATAGCAAACACTACACGTTACCATGATTTAATTGATTAAGAGGAAACGAAAATTGCTTTACTTACGATCCGGGATCAACTCTGAGGAAGTCGGTGTACAGCTTGAGCAGTTCGCCACCAATGACGTAGCCGCAGGCGGGCCCGATTACCGCCATTGTGTAGTAAATGCCTGCCAATTAGAATAACGTACTTAAGTTCTACGTGGCATCGCCGATGTAACTCCTTTCTCCCTCTCTCGCTTTCTCCTCTCATCGCTACTTTAATTTCAATTTCGAAAGCTCGCGCTTTCCTATAATCGGATTACAGGGCGTTAACCAACAATCATTGGGCTGGCTTTAATCGACTTTAAGGGCGTTCCCGTAACAACGCGTGATTCTTCAGCCGCTAAATCGAAATGAGTATTTTTGGGTAATATGGTCTTTCGGAGTTTGTTCTTATAAATAGCAAAACAATTATTTCTTTATGGAGGGAGAATTTAATTTAAATACCTTCAATTGATTTTGTTCTTGTTATTTTTACTTTAAACTTTTACAGAAATAAAAATTTCTGCATCCAAGAAATTATTTGTTTATCGAAAATATTCCCCTTTAAAATTTATTTTCTAAAAGACACTTTCTATGAATTAAATAAGGATTATTGAAAACCTAAGTTTATTTAATTACATTTTTTATTTACTAAATAAATTTAATATTTCAATAAGACCTAAGCCTCATCCAAAACAATGTTACAAATATTAAGCTCTACTCAAAACCTTAAGTGCGTGACTTTTTCGAAATTTAAGGCTACATTAAAGGGCTATTAAAAAGCGCTCGTAAAATCCTACAAGAGAGAAAAAGAGAGAAAGGGGGCAAAAAATGCACTCACGTGCGAGTGCAAGCGTATAATACGCGCGGTAAAGTGTTTTTACCCAGATAGACCGAGGACATTTTCTTGGAGACGTTCTCGTCGAGATAAGTGACGCCGAGGGTGTAGAACGGCGCTGCACCTGCGCCATGCAGCAGCTGGGCTACGAGGAACATCGCTAAGTACAGGCCGCTGTAGGGTTCGAGCTCCGTCTCCTCCGAGCCCGAACAGGTCGCCTGCGAAAAGTCACATGAAAAACAACGTTACATGTATGTCGTGGCGCTGGAAGAACATGAGTTATATGCGTGTATTTCGGTATACGCATCTTCCCCTGCTAGTAAGATTATCCGTATTTTTTAGAGTGCTGTGCAGTAATCCTATATAACTGATCACTTTTTACTACCTGTTCAAAAGCAATTCAGTTAGTGACTTATGTTATCATATACTAGATCTCGGGGTAATAGAACATGTAACTTACGACTGTTTAAATTTTTAAAAACTGTACATGCTCCGTTCAATGTTTGCTATATTCAAAGTTTAAAAATGCTAGTCTTTGTATGAGTATTATAAATTTATCACGAGCTCAGAGTTCAATTTAATAAAAATAATTTCAAGTTAATGAATTTTTGTACTTTCGAATTTTGATAATGTTATATATTCAAAAGTATCTACATATGAATTTGTACTATACTTTTAATAAATTTTGCAATTTTTATAGAATAACAATACAATATATTTATTATTAAAAGTTGCAGTATTACGGAAGCTTTATAATTTCAAACTAATAATTGCGACATGAAACATGTAGTTGTAATACGTTTTTTTAATAATGTATAGTTTCAAGCATCAACAATGGTCAAGATCTAGATAACAGAAAAGAGTAGTGTTAAAGCTATTAAATATAAAAATTTTCAGCTCCAATATCAACATTAAAATATGACATATAATATATTTGCAACAAAAAAGACATTTAGAATAATATTGAATAAAATTATACTTTTTTCAACGTTTTGAGTAGATTTAGTTAGTTTTAAATTGCAATGCAAATAATAGTTTACATCCAATTTAAATACGACTTGTTTCATTATTTATTATTCCTGTAAAATAACATATCAACGATATATGTCTATTCTCGAAAGGTTTCAGTACTTTTTCTGGCTTAAGAAACAACATTTGATCGTTATAAATCGGATTTGAACAAATTTTTACAATCATGAATTACGAATATTTTATGCTAATCTTTTTGAGTATATGTAACCTATATCACGGAAAAGAAATACATAAAGATTCTCAAAAGCATAGTTTTTTGACAGCAGTAATAAAAAGCATATTAATTAAAATAAATCCAAAATATCAAGTGACAATTTTTACATCATCGGATTTAAAATCTATACCGAATTACAATTACTTTATTGAAATGGTTTCACGAAGCAATCCTACTGTCATCACAGATTTAACTGAGATTAATGACGATGAAAAATTAAATTATTACGTATATTCTGACGTTTACGTAATGTTTATTACTGATTCCAATTCTAAAAGAAAATTTATAAGAGCAATGATGTATACATGGGCTGTCAGTTTTGATCCATTTCTGCCACAGACACGTGGAAGGTCAAAATGTCTAGTTCTCTTTTTCCATAAAAATTCCAGACCATCTTTTAAAGATCAACATGACTATATTACAAGCGTTGCTTGGGACCGAAAGTTCTTAGATTTTTCGATTATTGATATAAATGTTAATGATAGATTTTATGATCCAATTATATGTTATTATAACCCTTTTAATGAAACATTTATCACTAAAAAATACAGAAATGATATTGAAATTTTTCCGGATAAACTAAATAATGGATATCAACACCAAATCAAGATAAATTATGTTAAAATCTCTGGAAAAAATAAGGCTTCTACGTCTATAAATGACATAAATATATTGATGTCAATAATGGCATTACAAAGTCGAAACTTTTCAGTACTCGTGAAGGAAGTTGACGACAAAGCATTAATATCATTTAAGTTTGCTTTCTATAAGATACATATAATAGCTCCCAGACAACTGTATGTAATAAGAGGTCTACCAGTTTTACGTTTTAACGAAGAATGCGAAAATATTATCGCTGTGGTTCCAGTTTTACCCGCCCGTAAGAAGTTGACTGTCCCTTATCACGCTTTGGCTTTTCTTTTCTTTTTAACCTTAATAATACGTATCACAAGATACTTGATCAAGTCATTACAATTGAAAACTAAATTTTGGCGAACATTTAATGTTCTTGAAATGCTTTTCGGTACGTCTGTTGAAATCGCGCCGCATACCCTAATACAAAAGATATTTTATATTTGTTTCACCCTCATATCTGTACTTTATTCAACAGAATTTTATTTAGATATTATTGACTTTAAATTTGTAAAAGAAGGAGAAATCTTTAACTCTCTTGAGGCCATAAATAAATCTGGACTACAGCCTTACATTGAGACATTTATGTTACCGGTAATCAATGACATAGAAAACGATGAAGTTGTAACGAGTATTATAAAAAAGATAGGTCAATTACAGGATATCGACGACTGTTTAAACTTATTGGGGAGAGGTAATAAGAAAGTTATCTGCATCATGGATGAAAGTAAAGCGAAGGAATCAATAAATCCATATTCAAATGGACCAGGAATACCACCTATGAGAATAGCGCCCAATTCTGTGTTTCATTGTAAAAGACGACTGGTTTTGTTACAAGGTGCCTCGCCGTATGCTATTAAATTACAACAGATTATAAACAGTTTAATAGAAAGTGGAATTTCTCAGTATGTTGAAAATATGATGAAATTTGTTGCTCATCGAGAGCAACGGGAACAAGAAGAGAATGAAGATTCTGAAAATACTGTTTTAAAAAGTATTCTAATACTTTTGGCCATTGGATACACGTTGTCTTGGTTTGCTTTTACTTGTGAAATATGTAATCATCATTTATTGATATATATAAAAAAGTTAGAATCTAATCTTTTTTTCTATCTTTAATGTTATAGTATCAAAGTTAAAATTAAATAATAAATAAAGTATGAAAACCATAATTATTTACTTAAACTTTTCCTAATAGACCTTCTAAAAATATTTCTATTAGCCATTTTATAAAAAACGAATCGAGGATTATATTTATGTCAATTTTCTACTATGCGTTTTTCCACTATTATATTTTTCTAAAGCAGTAAAGTCAGCAAAAGTCACCGCGAATAATTAATACCATTTTATATAAACTTCATAATAACAAAAAATCGTTTTTTCTAAAGGTCATAACATCTATTAGATCTTTTGAAAGAATACTGCACAGGCTAATTGAATGAAAACATTTGCACTTGAGAAACAAGGTGTTTGGGGTAATGTGCATAGTACTGAAGTATACCAAGTAGGAATGATTATTTGTAATAATGTAAAAAGAACAAGGATAAACATTAGTTGTATAACATTTCTATGCAATGGAAAATTCGATGTATAATTTATCTTCTCAATAAAAATCTATTTTCCTCTTATATTCCAAGCAATATACTTATTCAATGGATTATTTATAAATAAATAATTTCACGATCGCTGCCTTTTTTAATGAAAATATAGCATAAAAAGATATCCAATTTTAAGCTCTGCAATATGTTACTCCATAGTGATACGGTAAAGTTTGGGGAGCGAGATTTACGTTCATCTTCTTTTAAAAGTACGCTCACTCCAGACACTATCGTAAATGTGAATTCAAAACGAAGTTGCTGTAACTTTTACGTGATCTAACATGGTACTTCAGAATACTTGAAAAGTCAAAATGATATTTATGCGATTTAGCAATTAATTATTTATTTGAAAATAATAAATAACATTTTATATAAACGAAAAATCGTTTACCTTTAGCAGCAATATACAGTATATAAAAAAGAGTTAATCATAATCTTATACTTTTAAATTATAAAATTATAAGCTAATTCATATTGTCTATATAACTGTTTTATCTAAAGCTTTTAAAAATTAATTTTGTATCTTTTATTTCTTATAATTATGTCTTCGGTATAACAAACGATTCTATGCAGTTTCGCAAAAACACAGACACCTCGAAAATATTCCCAAAACAAAGAGACGACGTATTTAAAAACTTACGTTGAAAATTTCAACCTACTTAAAAAGAATCGATATTATTTTATTGATTAAAAGAAAGTAAAAAAAAAGAAAAGCGGATGAAATCGATGCAAAACGTCTTTAAAGCTCACTCGAGCGTACGTACAATAGCCGAGGGCGAAACGTCAGAGAGGGAGAGAGAGAGAGAGAGTGAGAGAGAAAGACGCTGAAAGAGAAGTGTCACAGGCGCAGTGTCTGGAGCGTTGCGCAATCGAGCGAACGGGTAGCACTTGCTTACCGAGTGCTGCTGTGCTGTAGAGTTTGTCGACCTCCGGCACGTGTTCTCCACCTGATTGCTTCCTCTGTAAGGTCCGGCCAAATAGTGCGGCGATGCGAACAGAAGGCTACCCAGGCCCAGTACTAGTACCCCAACGCCGATGTACCTGAAATTTCAAGCGCGTTACACATTGTGGTGTCGATACGGGTGCATATGTTTACATTCGAATACACTTGTTTATTTTAGTTGTGTAATTGATGTCAATCGCAAATCTGAAATTTCAATATATGTACATGTGAATTCGTCCGTGCTAAAGTCAACGTTAACCGAACTGTAGCAGCTGCCACCATAGCAATGTCAATTTGCGAAAAAAAATAACAATTAAAATGCAACCTGCGTACATTGGTAATATACACATTTTCGGAAATATATTGGCAAATAAATCTCGAAAATCGTGTATTTTTTTTAAAGCCGCCGATCGATCAACACAATCTTCCGGCTGGCTCGGCAGAAAAGTGCATAAAAGCCGCTTGAGCGAAAAATTGATGTTTCAGTTTTGCGTTACTGAGCATACACACGTATAGGCACATGTATATGTACCAAACACAAACCTTGGTTTGCTGGAGTTAGAGCGACCGCCCAAATAGCTGACCGGAACCAACAGAAGAAAACTGGCGATGTCGTATCCTCCGGCTATGAGGCCAGTCTGCGACGATCGAAAGCCAAATCTCTTCTCGATCGTCGTGATGACGACGTTGATGAATCCGTTTACCACCATCCCTGCAAAAATTCCGATGGGTTTATATAGATCGGATTTCTTATGCTTGAATTCAAAGGTAGGGGAAATGCAGCAAAACGTATTGGGTTCAATCACCTCGTAAAAAGTACAATATTATATAAACGTAAATACATTGAATTATTTAAAAACTAGAAATATATATCTGTGATAATACCAAAATGTTTTTAGCATCCTTGTGTAGCTATATGTTTTATAAAATTTTTGAAAAAATTGTTATAGTTATTTTCATACAGTAAATATTTGTTAGCTTCGCCATCGTATCAAATATCAGACGAAACAATATATAAAGTAAATTATTTTCCCAAATTTCAGGGCATAATTCAGTTAATTATAGTCAACGAGGTGCGTTCATTAGCATTTTCCTCGCTGGGACGTTTATCCTATATACTGTAGTCGTTTTAAATGAACTTACTGTGGTATGAGCTTTATGTAAAGCAAAGTTTGGAAAACAAACAGTTTGATAAAATAAAACAAATAATTATATTATCATTTTCTTGAGATCATTCGCCAAATATTATTTGCGGTCGTCATTTTGTAATATTCATTTAATTTATTTCAAATCTAACGAATAATATATTAAAATATTGCATCTTACTCAATGAAATGATCAAAGATTACTTGAAATTAAAAAAATATACCATTATTGCCAAAACAGATATCTCTCTAAATAAACTTGAGTTTCATTTACAACGGGTTGAAAATAAAGGGCAATAGCCGTTGCAAAAAGTTCAGTACTATATCGAGCTCGGCTTACCACGAAAAAAAAGTGGCAATACAGAACCCCCTACTTTAATTAAAACTGAGCCGTGTCCCAAGCTCCGTCGGCTACTATCCGCTCTCTCACGTAGTGCGCGCGCGCGCGTACATTTTCACGCCAGACATTATCTCGTCGGCCGATCTATTGTTCAACAATTTCGTTCAATTCCTCTTCCTCGTCCCATGTCCCCGTCGTGCTTCGTTTGCTCGATGAAAGAACGAGACGCACATGAGAGTCCGCGTGTGTATGCACGCGCGCGCCTGTATAAGTAATTTTTCCCGAATGTCGCTCTATTCTTGAGCTTGTAATAAGGGGCCGGCTGTCGCCTTTTTCTCGTCGAATGACCCTTTCGCTCATTCTTCTTCCTTTATCTCTTCCTCTTTTCTCTCGCTCTCTTTCCCGTATATGTGCAGCCCTCGCCTTACATTCACACACACACACATACATACATACACTCCCACACTTGTTTTCTTCTCTCACTGTGTATACACACTGTATTTTCGTCAGTTGTGCTTTTTTCTTCTTCTTCTCTCGTCTTTGCTCACGCTCGCGCGTTCTTTCTTTCGCTGTTTGCTTACCACGTCCTTCGCTTCTCTATCTTCAGTGCGAACCGTTCTTTTTTTTGTAGAGTGAAAAAGAAATATGTTTGAACGATGAAAAACGTTATTAGCTGATTTTTTAAAAATAATTTTGTCACGTGTATTTTGGTGTTTTGCTCAATTTCACGGATACCGTAATCGATGTTTGCGAATAGGAATGGGGGCTGCTGCCTGTTTGGTGACTAATGGTAAAACTACTTCGAAATCCTATCTAAATTGAGTTCCGAACCAGTATAATTGCCTGGAAACTAATCAACGTTTTAGACAATAAGCAAATGGTAGCTGTAACAGACCGAGATTGGATCGGATTGGATTACTATATCTAGATGGCCGAAAGTTATTTCGTTCTTTATCTACACGTTCTCAGATTCTAATAAATCTGAGATAGCGAACAATTTAGGATTTCCTGTTCAACTTCCTTATTTTGTCACTCTCAATTGTTTACTTTCCGAACTATTTAGGTTCTGGAACTGTTAAAATTTGGTGAAAAATAGAATAAAAATGATTATCTAATTGAAAATTTTATGCTAATGTAAATACTTTCATGTTCAGAATACGGAAAATCGTAAGAAAATCAATACTGCATATCAGTTATTTGTAAAATGTAAAATTAAAATAATATTGATTAATTTATTTCAATTTCCATAGAATGCGGATACATATCAAAATACCAAGAGTAAGCAAAAAAAGATGCTGACATCGAAGTTTAAATCAAATAGAATTAATAGAAAGAATATAGTTATAGTAATCCTTCGGTGCGGTGACCATTCCTGTAATACAACATTACGTCGTTTAAAATTACACGTTTACTTTACTACCAGTTCTGTACATCATATCTACGAATTATGAATTTATAACTACATATAAGAATTTAATTTCTATCGACGTTCACGTACCAGTTTCAGTAAAAACGCATACGTATACAGAATTCATACGATCGAAATTTCTTTATTAAAAATCTTATCTATATCCTATCAATTTAAATCACTTATTTTATCAAAATAGATATTTACTAGGTCGATGGTTCAAAGAAAATCGAATTTAACCGTCCCAATATCCGATTAATTACCAAGAGCGAAGCGAGTAGTTCAAAATTCAGCAGGCTAAAATTCAATCTAAGCGCGTGCTCCAATCCAAGCTCCTGAACGAGTCAGCTCTTAATTTCGTTTTTTCTCTTCCATTTCTTGCCAGCAGCCAGATTCTGACTATACCTCTCCTCCTTCTTCTCCTACTCAACATAATTTCTTTCTCATTCGCGCCTCGACGTCCGGAGCGATCCGCCCGCACTTGTCAACCCTTGCCCCTCGTGCCTCCTTGTTCGACTTGTCCCAAACATCCCCGCTTGCGCGCACTCCCGGTTGGCAAAACTCGATTTCCGGTTATCGTCAGTCACCCCCTCCCCGTCCTTCTCTGCGCTACCACGAGCACCGCCGCCACCTCCTCCCACTTCGTCTCGAAATTGCATTTCAATGCGCGAGCGCGCTCGCGTGCTATTAGCGCGTGTCAGGCGGCGACGCGCGGCACTGCTTCTCGAGCCGTCAGGCAAAATAATTATGTCCGACGCCTCTCTCTCTCTTGCTCTTGCGTTGCGTCATTGATCTCTCTATCTCACTCTCTCTCTCCCGTCGCGCGTCCCGAAGTTCGAGCACGGTTTCGGGAGTTAGCCACGGCGTCCTCGTCGACTATTCACCCTATTACCCTGCTAGACATGTATATATACTGCAACTGCATTTCCGCCCCGCGTATACGCTGCTACTACTACTACTACTCTCCTGCGGTTTGCGCTGTTTAGCGGCCGTTTCAGATAAAACTTCAGAAGCTGAGTGCTTTTGTTTGTACGCTATTGTTCGGAATTGAATTTTTCATTTTAACGGTTCACTGTCAAATTAAAGATTTATTAAGAGCAGCATTTCGAGGGTACCCGTTTTTTTTGGATCGTATATATAAAATTGTTTATGAATAAGTAATTGTGATACGTAGAAACGAATTGATCAAAACTTTATTTCTGTTCTTATTATGGTAGAATTCTATTTTCTTTTTAAGTATAAAGTTCATATATACATCATTAATAGAATAGGAGAATGCTCGTACTATTCCTTATAGAATATTTTATTAGGGAAGCTATAACTGCAAAAATCTGTAGAACGAAAATTTTAAATATATATAAACTATTTTCTACTCTCTAAAGTTGAATTAGTGAAAATTGCTCCACAATTTCAATTAGTGGAAAAAACTACTAATTTATTAGTAAATATTCACTATTTGGTTAGTATTTTTTTTAAACTACTAATCAAATTAGTATAAAATACAAATTAAATTGGTAGTTTTATAAAACTACTGAATGAAATAGTAAATATGCACTAATAAATTAGTATTTTTTTTCACTAATTGAAATGGTGGAGCAATTTTCACTAATTCACCTTTTTTTCATTTTTATTACTGAACGACAAATGGAATTACGGTTCCACTAAATTTCAATTTACAATTTTCGCTCTTTTCATTATGACGAATCTTAAGCGCTCATATTTCACTCTCATCTTTGCATGAGATCCGACTTTTTCTCATTATTAAATGTTTACGCTTAACCATACACGGAAATATCATCCCTGCGCATATTGTCGCGTATGTCAATAACTTGCCGCATTTAACCAAAGATTTTTCATTAAAACTCTGAAATTTGTCATCCCTCGGACGACCATCAGACATCGTGAGACTTTCAATTAAAATCGCCGCTGCAGGGCTCGCTTGATCATCAAAGGCAGCGCGACGAGAGAGCGACTGTACGCGCCCACGGAAAGAGCGAAGAAACAAGGGACGAAATTAGGCGCACAGGAGGAGTATTATACCAATCGAGAGCGCACGCGTAGCAAAGAACTTGGGAAAATAGAGCGAATTCTAGCCGGCGGGTATGCGGAAGTAGGGATAAAAAAGTGTGTGCGTATACCTTGCATGGCGCCAGCCCAACAGAGCCAGAATAGCGCCCATTTGGCAGTCCGGAATTTCTGCAGGTAAGAGGGTCGGAACCAAAACCAGCCGCACTCGAGGTTATCCCCGGTGACACTGTCCGAGTCCCTTGGCATGTCCGGCTTAATGTTGCCGGTGTCTGGAGGCCCGAGCTTTCCGACGCTGTCGCCGAATTGCTCCGGCAGACTTGACAGCGTCTCGTGCATGTCCGACACGCCTGACTGTAAAATAAAAACGTGCATTGTTATTCTAATTGCTTCTTTCTATATATTATTTATTACGATGGTTATTAGTATTTGCAGCAATGGGAGACGTATTAAAAAGTTGGTAGAGGTCAATGACCTCTTTAGTGACGTCGAGTAGGTGTTCGATTAAACGGTGGAAAAAATATATTTATAAATTTCATATTCTCCAAAGCTGAATTAGTGAAAATTGCTCCACCATTTGAATTAGTGGAAAAAACTACTAATTTATTAGTAAATATTCACTATTTGATTAGTATTTTTTTTAAACTAATAATCAAATTAGTAAAAAATACAAATTAAATTAGTAGTTTTATAAAACTACTGAATAAAATAGTAAATATGCACTAATAAATTAGTAGTTTTTTCCACTAATTGACATGGTGGAGCAATTTTCACTAATTCAACTTTAGAGAGTAGTTGATCCGTATTTATCTCAAGAAAAACTTTTGCATTTTCATTATTCTGAATGATTTTCATTAAGTCAATATAAATGATACATTTCTTTTTGATATATCCAGTCTTAAATAACTTCCGTAAAAAATAAAAAATGTATTCTAATTCTACGTGTATGTAGTATATGTAATTTAACGTCATTATATTACATATTTTACAATAGAGATTATTCTTTTAGTACGAATAAGATTAAAAATCAATTCTTTAAAAAGCGCCTATAAAATTTTGTGCGATGTTATAAAATAGGGTTAAAATTTTTTAATGCAAGAAAACTTCACTTGATTTTTTAAAGAAGTTTGTGTTATTGACATTTCAACTGAAATGAAAAAGTCTTGTATTGATATTATATTAATAGTAAAATTTAGCTACCAAATCTAGATAATATTTAACCCATTTCACTCATCTTACAGATATTGAACACGAATAAGATGCAAAAATGAGCTTAACACAAATCTTTTTATAGAAGGGACGTTTATCCAAAAAGCCCGCATGATTTGATTGAAGAGCCGTTGTTGAAAAATTAATGACTAAATTCGCACGCGGAAGTCCTTAACCTTTTCACACTTCAATCAAAGTGTCGGAATTGTACATGTGGAATTGAATAGAGAAAATATCGATTTTCACGTAGAAATTGCTTCGCTTATTTCTCACTTAGTGGTCTAAAATAGACTACAGAATATTACGAAGATCAATGTTGGAGCTAATATTGGATTTTTTTATTGTAGTTGTCAAATTTAATACTGGATGTTTTGAATTAAATTACATACAAAATAATATTGTAACATTTTTCTGTAAAATATATTTAAATTTCTTATTATGTTATTGATAGTTTTTAATAATAATTTTAAATTACTCAACAAGTGTTAGTCTATCGAACTACTCTCTAAAGTTGAATTAGTGAAAATTGCTCCACCATTTCAATTAGTGAAAAAAACTACTAATTTATTAGTAAATATTCACTATTTGATTAGTATTTTTTTTAAACTACTAATCAAATTAGTAGAAAATACAAATTAAATTAGTAGTTTTAAAAAACTACTGAATGAAATAGTAAAAATGCACTAATAAATTAGTAGTTTTTTCCACTAATTGAAATGGTGGAGCAATTTTCACTAATTCAACTTTAGAGAGTACAATGGCTCCAATTCCAGTATCAAAACCATAACTCAAAGCGCAATATATAATAGTAGTTTCATATTTTGACAATATTTTCTGAAAATGATAGTGCGTTTATTTACATTTTGGATGAAATGGAAAAAATCTTGTTACTAGCAAAAAAGAAATCCATTATTCATATATAGTATCATTTAGAATCTCCTCCAAAAATTGCAAATCATTTCCCTGCTGCACTATATGTCAGACTACCGTTAAAATGATAAATTAATGTCTGCAACTTACACCGAAGGAGAACTTGTCACGCATAATTTATCGATTTCTCTTCCTCCCGCTTTTACTCCAAATTCTTCCTCGAACGCAATTAAACCAAACAATCGATCACTTGATTTTCACATACACTTTATACACGCGACATCGCTAAAGACAAAAAAAGAACAAAAACAAAAATAGTCCACTACTTTTTTTTCGTCTGCGAAATAAAAAATCTACGGCGAACTATCACTACATGGTTCGTTTATGAAAAACGATATAAAGAGGCTACGAAGCGCACGTGCAAGAGAGCGAACCGCCCGGCGCTGCGGCGCGCACACGAGTGTGATTCGGAGCGCGCGTCGCACGCGACTGATGCTGCGCGCAGACCGAAGAGAGAGAGAAAGAGCGAGGGAGAAAGAGAGAGAGAAAGTGTATATATAGGAGTAAAGTCGTGGAGCGCGAGGATCTCCCGTGTAAACAGGAGAATCGGGGTGGGGAGAGAAAGCCTGAACGCATGTGGACTTTCCTCCCTTCTATACGCCGAGTGCGTGCGACTATGTGTTTGAACAGCATGTATTAACCACTGCCCCATCGTTTTTTTGCGGCCGATGTGCTACGCGCCTCATCATCCCCCTCCTTTTTCTCGTAGAGCAATTTATTAATTGCTTCGAACATTTTTGTTGTCGTGTCGTGTCTGCGACTGGTTATGCGTACAATACATGTATATTTACCGTTGTTGCGGTTGGGTAAACGCAATGCGCCCGCACGCGCGAGTGATATTTCCGCAGAGATAACCGGTGAGTTTAATTCCCAAATCAATCAAGCAGATTAATTCTTTTAATATTTCATGATATATTTCGTCGTTTAATTTATTTGGCGTGATAATATTTGACGTTTCAAAAGACAAAATCGATGATATTTTTATGGTTTGTTCCCATGGCTATAATATGAGGATCATATACACATATATATATATACTTTTCGAGTGGAATTTCAATTTTATGAACGCTCGTAAATGCATTCTATTCACGTGACTTGTGTCAACACATAAGTTCAGATAAGAAGTAACTTTGTAAAGCATCGAGTTTTTATACGCTCTTCGAGGATTCTGAGAAATAGACGGAAATGTGAGTGAACTCTCGAAAATATTCTCGAAAGTCCGAAGTTTAATTCCTGCTATAATAAAATGCAACGCAAAAGATTGCATTATCGGTCACTTTACAAATAAACCTTTTGAATTACTTTTTATACGCATGTTTTAACATTATATACAGCACTTATGATCTTCCATTTTTTAATTGGCCTTTATTTTCAGCAATTTAATAAAAAAAAAATCAAAACGTTTATAAATATCTTAGTTGAAAATTCTTTTGCTTCAATGTAGATTAAAACCACGCAAATCATGTTATCGTTGGTTTTTACGAAATAATAACAACCTTTTCAAGTGAACAACATACTTCAGTATTTCAATAACTCTTTGAATTTCATCTCAGCGTCTTATCTGACTTGCTAATCAAACTGATAAAATACAAAAATCCATATTTACACTGAACTCTTCTCTCAAGACTACGCATAAAAGGCTATAAACTTCTAATGAACAGGAGAAACATGCTTATATAAATTCGTTCTTCCATTGAACCACATTTCGATCAAACCTTTAAAATATATCGCAAAATCGTATAAATTTCGTGTTATTTGTCCAAACGCAGATACACGTACCTCGCGTAATTACTCGTACACGTGCGTGCGAGTCGCGTTCTCGTTCATCCGTTTAATTCGCCAGGCCGACAAGCCGTGAAGTCCCTTCGGCTCTCTACAGCTTTCGCGCGTATCTCCTGCGTCTGACACTTGCACGAGACGTGCTGTACGTATATAAATACATCTACGCGTGTTATACACATATATACGGACGCTCCCTGCGGCGCGTATAAGTCGGCTAGCTGTTGCGTCGGCAGGAATCCGAAGGGCGATCTTGCGCACTTTTTAATTTCACCGTGAAAAGAATGCGAGACAAGATGCCAACTCGGAGGTTGTCCTTTGGATTTCGGTTTACGAGCTTCCGGTTGTGATGGCGAAGTGTAATGGTTCCTTCGACCTTGCCTGTTGCATCGAGGAGTTTATGATTTGCGAGACTTTTATTTTATTTTTTTTTTTTAATAAAATGATGCTGCGGATAATTGATCTAAGTTTGCACAAAAAGTATTGTGTGTAGTTTTTTTAAAGTATAAAAAGGATTATGATTTGATTTAGTTGTTCACGAGAAAAAGTTTTAATTTTTAAGCTGCAAAGTCTTGAAAGAAATGAAAAATGAAGCATAAGTTCAGCATCAATTAATTAGCAAGTATGAGAAAGATGTAGCTGAAGAAAAATATCACAAATTAAATAAAAATTATTACTATTATGAATTACCATGGTGTAAAGAACACAAATATATACAGAATAAAGCGACTTCATACACCCGAAAAGTATGTAGAGGTACTAGCGAAACTTCATAAAAAAGTTCCGACAAATGAAACTGGGAGAAGAGAAAAAGAGTTTCGACAAACAGACATTTCGTGACTCTTTTGGGAAAATTTATCGCCGCAATAACCCAGTGGCACGCAAACTCCTATAGGGATTTGGAAACAAATGAGCATAATAATGCGATGTGTGCAGCGTATACATGTATACGTATACCGGCGCAATTCTGTCTGCATCGCAGGGCAACATTATTCCCGACACCCGCTCGTGAAATTACCCGCCGTTCTTCATGCTCAGCCCTTGTTAATTGCAGTTAAGGGGAATACTTTATGCTCGCGCATTATTAGCACTAAATACCAACCTCAATTAACTGTGATTTTCAAATAGACATTTGTATACGTGCTATACCACGATTCTGAAATATACCTTTTAATTGTGTGTATATATATATATGACAACATTTACTGCTCTCGACTAAAAACCACTTTTATTAGAAAAAACCAACAAGCCAAGCCAAAGGGCAGCCAAGAGTTCTGCCAAAAAATTCATAAAACAACGTATTCAAACTAAAGAAAATGTCATTCCCCGTTGGGAATGTCGCGTACATCAAGGGGGTGGGTTTGGTAATTAGGAAACGTTTATACATCAGAGTCCCGCCTGCCAAGTGCATTCGCCGCAGTGGCAGAACGCGCAAAGGGGCTCGAAGAGCGGAAAGCTATTAAAAGCTCCCATTGTCGGCCCATATCCTGGCACGCGCCCTCGCCTACACACGTGCTGCCTGTGCGCACGTCACCCTTGCCACTATAGAGCTGCTTGCGAAAAGAAGAGCGCGACAGTAGCCAATCTATAAATTAAATCCAATGAATCTGAAAAATCTCACGTTATACGTGTGTACTTTGAGCTACCCCTGAAACTTGTCTTTCGAGCTAAATTATATACTGTGTGTATAATATATAAATATCTAATAAACAATTATCTTTGAGCAGGTATTGCATAATTTATCAAAGTATATTTCTGACAGTAATATGTTAGGATTATATTACAAATGGATTCTCAGAATGTTTGAAATGTTCATATATTATCTTACTTAGGGAGCAATTAGCCTGGAAAATACATATACATCAACGCAAACAAAGCTCTTTAATGAATTTAGTTGAGCTTACTTCACTGTATCCTGTATATTAACTTTTTGTTATTTTTTGTAAAGATCTTTTTTAAGTATTAATCGTATTTACCCAATTTTTCATTTTTCTTTTTTTAAATACTAATACGTATTATGTACATTTTGTAAACACACGTTTCAAATAAGGTAAAATTCTAACGATAACTGATAAGCTTGTCCTAAAAAAAAAATTAATCATATTTTGTAACCAGTGCATTAATTGAATCGAAAAATTTTTAATTATACTGTTGCTTGAAATACCCACTTTTGGAAGCATAAATGCCAACATTTACTTCTGATTGGTACATAATTATGAAATACAAGCTATGTTCTTATTTAGCCATAACGTTAACTGAAAAATAACTTTAACTTATGATTCACATTTGTATCAAAGTGATAGACAAATGAACACTTATAATAATACATATATATTCCCAACTATATATGTCTTCTATACATCCCTATTCTCCATCAGTAATCATACAACGATACAGACCATTTACACGAACACACCTACGCACACATTCCCAAGAAACTCCATTTGCGCGAGCATAATCCAAAAACGTGCCGAAATGAAACGTCCAAGACCTTTTAGCGTCGCGTGCGACTGACAAAAAAAAATCGCGGCACATAGCGAGTATATACGTCCACGCGCGTGTCTCTTTGTAAACGCATGCACGTCAGACACTTTTTTATGCACGTAGGAAGGGGGTCGGCCTTTGAAGATTCTCTATAATCCGCGGCGTGAGCCAGAAGTCACACACAACGATGAGCGTATACGAAAAAAAAAAGAAAAATACAAAAACTTTTCCAAACGACTATTCCGAATTCCGAAGCGCTTCTCTCTCTCTTGCATAATAAACAGGACCGTCGGTGCCGGAGTTTTCGAAAGTGAGCTGAGTTAGTTTTGTATGTGGCTAGTTTTAATGTCAAAAGGGCAGGTACACGTAGTTGCAATTAACTCGAAACGTGCGCTTCGTTCGTCAATTTGTCATTATACATTGAAATTTTCATGTGGGTTTAATATTGCGTTATTATTTATTAAAATACTTTCGAACTATTGTAAGAGTGAAATGATGCACAGTTGTTCTAGCGTTGAAACCTCATTAATTCGAAGGATTCTCTCGGACGCTGCAATTTTCGTTCCTCTTTTTTATGACTCCTCGCGCTATTGACGTCTTGGCCGCGCGAGCACAAAACGAAAAGCTCGCCACTCTTTTTAATTGCGGGAAACAGTCGCGCCCGGCTTGGGGATGTATCTGGAAAAGCAGACGAAGAGCGCAGAAAAGCCCTGCCCCTCTTTCTCCCGTTCTCTCTCAGTCTATCCCCATTTTTAGTGGCCCATCTTTTAGCTTTGTAAACGATCAAGCAGGTATATATATTATTATCAAAGGCTTTTCTTTTAATGTACTATACTTATATAACTTAAGGATAAAAATCCCTGCACGTTGTAAGAGAAAAATTGTGCAAACTTAGTTTGCAACAATTGGATAACAAATTTTGGCTATAACTGATTGAAAGTTATTTTCTTTGTCAATATCGTTGGAATTCATATAACGATAAATTGAAAGGGAAATGAATTAAAAAAATGATTTTATTTCTACCTTTTTTGTTGTGACGTCTGTCTCAAATGCTTCATTGTTGAAACCATTAGTTTTTGCAATCGATTCTGAAAAAGCAATAATATAAAATATTAATAAAAATATCGCTAAATTAATCATACGCATTATAAAATCTTTTCTAAATAGATAACATGAATTAAAGATAATGCAAAAATTCATTTTGGAGTAATGAAAGAAATTATATTTTTACAAAGACAAAATACAAAAAAAAGTTTTACATGACATTTTCATTTGTTACTATTAGCTGATTATTAAATAGGCATATCATACGATGTTTATTTAATTCAAAAATTAAAAAAAAATACATTTTCTGAACGTATATTTGATATTTCATGTAGAATTTATTACCTTCTTTGCTGCTATATTAGTTCAATGTTATCATAACTATAGCAGAAATAACGTATAAATCTGTATTTATAAATCCGAAGAAAGCTTTTTCCGTTTACAATCGAAATACTTTTTTTTAGATTTTTTGTTATTATTTATAATGTATATTTATCTACAATATCTCAGCTCTCTGCTGAAAAAAATCGACATAAAATCTAAACCACTACATTCAGTCCAACGTATATAACATTCACATTGGGTAAGTAAAACACCCATATAGTGTCATGATCGCGGCTGGTCAAGCAAAGACGCGCCCGAGAGGCTGCGGGTCCCCAAGCAGCATCAAGCAACACAACACGCACACATACATCGTATAATATGTATACATGTATACACCCAGAGCGTGAACATCATACGAGGGGTATATATATATACCTATACACATATATATAAACGAGACAAAAGACACGGACGGAGGTGCGAATGAATCATAATGGCCGCTGACAGTAGGCGCATAACAGGATAATAGCCGTCGCGAATGCATTATATTATATATTCGTGACCCTGCGACTGAAACGTCTACGACGCGCCCGCGCCCTTCCTGAGTGCGCCGAGGCGGCAGCAGCGGGCGAGAAAAAGCACGCCGAGTCTTCTGTTAAAAACATCCGACGAGTACATTGTAAGTAACCGCGGCGGCTGCGCGTACGGCACGGAGAGTATATATGTACAGTGGTTCCATGCGGAGATTGTCACGCGCTACGAGTTTGAACAAAGTTCAAGTACGATAGTATGTATTTGCCTAATTTTTCGTGGACGGTTTGTGGGAATTACAAATGAGTAAAGTTTAAATTGGTTAGCTCAGTTACTTAACCATATTTAACATTGATTTTAGATTAAATATTTAGCTCGCCTAATTTTTTTTTTCTTTTACATTTTACTTTTGATTGATTCAGTTCTTATTAAAAAAATAACTTTTTCACAAGCCAAACAATTTTTACGATAAATCTGATTAAAAAAGTTAATATCAGCTGTTCCTATATATACATATAAATAACGAAAAACAATATTTTTAGATTTATAATATAAAAACTGATACTGTCGACAGTTGGAACTGACAATATCGGACAGTATCGTCGCGCCAAATGCCACAGATACACAGCGTGACTGCGGTGGTATAGTAATAATTCCCGATATTATCGGATTTCCCGCGCCCCCGCGACAGCATCTCGGTTTCGAGCGTTATACGCTGGGAATGGGGATAATAAGGACTAAATTGATGTTTGTTAATGAAGATTTAATAACAATGTTGCAAACATTCTGTGATGTTTGTAGCTGTAGGTATTGCTTTGCCAACATAAATTCGAATTAATTTCTAGTTCATCAAATAATAGATGTATGCAGCTGACTACATGAGATGTGCGAGAAGCGGATTTTGATAAATATTCTGAAGATATGATTTATAGCATCAATGAATAGCCTAATATGTGGTCTTTTATTGAAATGTAAGCTATTTAATATTTCATACGAAAAATGACACTTTTTATGTGGACCAGAAATCTATTTTAATTATTCATATTACAGCAATACTTGAATAAAATTGACAAAAAGTTAGAGACAATTAAACAGTTAATTAGTGCTTTATCCACTGCACTAAGTATTAGAAATTAAATAAGCTAATAATGTGCCGGACATACATCTTTTATCTTCTTATGACTAATTCAACTATCTTTTTCGTGCGCTGTTCGAGTACAAACATTTATGAATTTATTTTCATATGAAGAGATGCTATAGTTTATCAAAATAATGCAGTTTTAAAATTCAACGGTTTGTACGTTGGAAAAGTGAGTCTCAGAGGGCTTCTGAAAATCCATTAGTCGTATGCTGCGATCTGTCTAAAAGTGAATTTGAAATTCACGGGCAACGATATCGTGTATAATAGCAGTAATACTTTAGCGGCTCTTTATTCGGCGCAGCGATGCACTTGAAATACGAAAATACAGGGAAAGATAAAAGTGAAGATGCATGCCCACTTGCTTAAATCCACAATCATTATCAAAGTACACCTTTTATTCTAGCCAACTCACTCAAGTCGTAACAGAGTTGTGCAACTTGGGGAGTGCAAATACTGCTTGTCATGCTTACATTTACTATTACACATGTATTTCAGCTGGTACCGCTGCTTCTGTTGTACTAAGCAAACAAAGTTACAAATTCTGGGATTGAAAAGGTGCCTGCAAAACGAAGAAAATCAAAATCACGTAACGCAAGCAACACGCACGCAATCTTCGTGCGGTCGCGCGCGTCTCATTACGTAAAGTCGCGAATAAATTGCAAAGATACACCTGCACTCGCCAGCTTTTAACTCTCTCTCTCTCTCTCTCAGGCCCAAAGGAGAAAAAGCACACACACACGTTGTGTACACACTTGAGCTCTTTTATGTTATTTACTTCCCCAGGCAGTTTTTCTCCCTCAAGACTCGCGTCCTGACACCACAAAGTGCTATCAAAAATGTTGCTTGCACACCTGTATCTCGCGCTGTACGTATATATTACGCATCACTCGACGCGCGCTTGCCAGCCCTTTGAATCCCTCTCGTTCATGCTCTGCGCGACACTTTGAGCCGCGCGCGCTAATTAAAGTTGTCATTTAATTTAGCGCAGTCGCGCGCGTCGCGGATTCTCGCCTCCGGCCGCGATATAATTAATTAACATACATCGAATCTTACAACTTTCTCCCCAGTGTAATAACAATAATCGCTCTCGTCACGCTATGTATATATACATATATAACATTGTTGGGCGCGTTGTCGCCGCAGCGAGTGGAAAAGTCCGAGGCGACGGTCCGTGAAATTTTTCGTCGAGGGAGCGACTCCGAGGTTTTCGACGAATGTTCGCGCGATGTTGCCAGGCTTGTTACAGATATAGTACATGTGGCATTGTGTGCGAGAATCCGGCAGAGCTGCCTATGGGATGTTTTTTTTTTGACCGCGAACGCTCAACTCTTGGATTAAGCGGCGGCGCAGCCACTGTTTTCCGCAGAGTGTGTGTATAATACTATATATATATAGCAGGCGCGATGCTGCGCGGTGATATAATGAAGGGATTAAGTGAGAAACGCCACGGAGCCTGGTTGCTGTCACAAGGGTGGGTGGGAAATTTAATTGGAAACGAAAAATTATAAGAGACGGAGGAAAATGTATGACTGTGTACGCATGGTGTTTGTTAAAAAGAAGGTATCTGCGGTTTACAAATGTATTTTAAAAGTAGATTATTATAATCTTTATGTCATTCTATAAGCGAAACTAATAAACGGCGTAGTTTCATTGTAATAAAAATTCCAAGCGGTACTCTTGATCGTAAATGCTCCTTGCAAATTACAAGAGATTCACCAAATGCTGAGCTGGTATTATTCGATAGTTAAATTTCTGGTATACACGGTAGAAATGTATTTTTAACTAATGCGGAACCCTAGTTAACTCGGCCATCTTTTGCGGATAGATTTTTTTATGTTTCTGCAAACATGTTTAGAAAGTCTAGTAAAGATACACGAAAAAAATAGTGCATGTTATATTTAGGAAAAAAGTTCTGAACATTTAAAAAATGAAATTAGCTTTGTTGAGCATTTTTAGCTACTAATATAATAAGTAGGATACATAGAATATATGCTTTGACTAATCTGTGACAGTTAAATTTGTTACATCTTTACGATTAGCTGCGATCTTCGCTTAAAATTTGGAGGTTTCGGTGAAATTAAGCTAAGTAATGTTATATTGCCAGATGTAATAAAATAAAGTCCAGCTATTCTACAATATTTAAACCTGACGTAGTTGGGCATTTCACAGGTGTTTTAATATAAACATTTCTTTTCGTCTATACTGGACAGTTTGTTAAAAAAGTAAACAACAAAATTCAGAGCCTTATTATTTTTCCAGATCTATATTTTAAATATAAGATTATAGAATTATTTCACACATAGTATTTTGGTCCAATTTTCTCTATATACAGTGTTCAAGTTTAATAAAACGTTTGCTATGATAAGTTAGATAATATTCACAAATTGCGAAACGTTATAATAGCTGGAAAAGAACATCGTATTCAAAAGAATTTATTGCAATATCAATGTATTCTTAATGTTAGCGATTTTTACTTACAAGGAGAGTGCACATCATCCGGGAAACGGATTTTCTCAGGCATTGGAGAGTCGATTTCTGGTACCTAAAAATGAAGCCTAGTGTGCCTAATTCCATCTCATAAGCCCTTTTTCTTGATCGTCTCAAATATCCTCTATTTCGCTAAAAAATGATCTCTCTTCTATTGACTTTCACATTACAAGTATTTAAGATACGAAAACGAGATCAAAGAGAGCGTACGAAAATGCTTAAAAATACGATACATTTAATCGGTTAAAATCCAGACAAATTTTTAACCATTTTTAACCTATCTTTGATTGCTTATAACTTCCTGAAAAATCAATATTGTTTAACGAATCAGGGCTTAAATTTGAGCTTTTACTGTCTACTTTTATAATTTTTTCCCTCGTTTTCGTATCTTAAATACTTGCAATGTGAGAGTTAATAGAAGAGACATCATTTTTTAGCGAAATAGAGGATATTTGAGATGAGATTGCCCATATCTCAAGAAAAAGGGCCTATGAGATGGAATTAGGCACACTGGGCTTCATTTTTAGGTACCAGAAATCGACTCTCCAATGTCTGCGAAAATCCGTTTCTCGCAGGTCAGACACTCTCCTTGTTAGTTTACCATAATTTTACGATTCTACAAAATATGAATTTTTAAATTGATTTGGTTCCACTATGGAAAGATGTTTATAAAATAAAAATCTTAGCCAATACTAGATAAATAATTATCAATTAATTTTATCATTAGAATAAAAGTTTTATTTTCAATAATTTTAATATAATATTAATGTTTGAACACAGTAATTTGTCTAGAGCATTAGCTATTCAAAGTAAAATCTATTTCTTATATAATGTTAGGTGAAATACCGGTTTTTAAATGACCTCATATTGCTACATCAGAAATTTAAATAATAATATAGAACGCGTAAACAACATAAATAGCAAAGCTTTTTTAAAAGCCAATCCAACAATTTATCTCTCGGTACCATAAAAAGTAAAATATAAGAATCTTTATTGCTATTAAAAACTTACCTGTCATCTTAATTGATTAAATAAATCCTTGGAATATAACGTTATCTTATTGCACAGTATATATACATTTAAACGACGATGTAAACAGCTCTATAAATCCGAGCGCGCAAATCACGAACGGAGAATCGATCACTGTTATAGACGCATCGCAGACAGCTAAGTACCAATGCGTACGCATCGTTCGGGCTTTTTTTCCCATCCTCTCGTACAGTACCGAGCCATAATTCCCAATAACCGTTCGTCGATGGGCGCGTGTGTGCGCTCGCGCGCGCGAATGAAATTGACAGGCTTGCAAATTGCAAAATGGTCACGATCCGCCGAGCCGCTACGATGTGACTGACTCTCCGCGCGCGTTGTTCGCTCATTCACTCACTCTCGGTCTCTCTCTCTCTCTCGCTCTCTTCGAGTGTTCTGCAATGCCGAAGAGGATCAAGTAGTGGGGCTCGTTTCCTATCGACGCGGCGCGCTTGTATGCAACACTGATGGGGAATTATACTTTCTTGCGCTTCGCGGTGCGTGCACGCGGCCATCATCAACATCATCATTACATCGGAAATCAGAATTTCATCCTTGCAACTTGTGGATGAAGAGTGCGATCCTTGTTTGTCACTTGTTATTATTTGTTTTGCAGAATTTTTTTTTCGAATTGTAATAAGAGTACAAATAGCACGATTTGCCAGAGTGTTGATATATCTAAAATAATAGCCATTGAAAGCCAATTAGTAAGTTATATTTTTTAACTTTTTGTTTGAATTGCCAGTTTACGGAAAATAATAATTCATTTTTTTCAATTTAAAAAGATCGATAGTGGTATTTCCATTCATAACGAATTCAGATAAAATAATTGTTTTATTTTTCATTTATAAATCATATTTTATTATACATATATGCATTAAAGGTATTTGATTTGAATTCTTTAGCAAGTATATCGTTGTGTACATCTATATTAGCTGTCATCTTAACTTTCAGAGAGTAGAGCTTGTAAAGTATAAGTACACCTAAAACGCGATTATTCGTATATACATAATATATCAACTTAATAAATTCCATTCATTATTTGCGTGGAGGTGTGTGTATATATATATCTCACGGTATTTGATATTAATGTATTTTTCATATAATATCATCGTAAATATTGAGTATTAATTAGGGTTCATGAATACATGTGCATACATTATCAATTTTAACGTGAATTTACACCACTAATTTGAAGTAAACATATAATTTAATGGTAGGGCTTAAATCTGTTTATGCATAAATATAATTTTAGATCAAAGTGAAACATCATTATTTTGCTTCATAGAAAATTATATAATCTCTATTTATTTCAATTGATCAGTTATAAAAGTTATATTTAGTCAATAAAGTTTTATACCTAATATATTGCATAGTATTTTATAGATTATGTCACAGGGATTCCATAAATTATAAACTTTGTAATTCGTTAAATGTCTTAATGAATAATAACATTCCTTTGTAACAATAAATATATATATTTCACGATTGCGTTTGTGCATCAGCATTGCAAGGATACTAATGCTGAGTCAAAGTATACTTTCACAATAGATATTTACTGTCAATGTTACAATCAATACATTGTGAAATTTCTCTTACGAAATAATTTGAAAAAGTTTTCTAATAGATTATTAGTTACAAATACCTTGTCATTAAAGTACTATACATACTTAGAATGTTTACAATGTAATATGTTTATATGGAGTATATCTGAAAATATTATATTATTAAACACATCCTTCCATTATTAATTTTACATCAATGATGTATTTATTTACATAACTAATCATACATTTTTCCTAACGCATATTTCTCGTATGCGACAACACATACTTGCACCGTAAAAAGTGAGATTCATTTAGCTCCAAATACAATTTAATTTTGCCGAAAAGTGATTTAATGCGCGAATATCTCCAAATTACGGGCTTACTTCACAGATCCCAGCCTCGGAGAATGTCGCTTGATTAAGATTTCTCGGGTGTGCGAGACGTTCAGCGACACGCCCCTATAATGAAATCCCGCGACACATTTTCTCGTGTAAAATGCTAATTCACCGGCACCTGCGCAGCTCATCTCTTCTCCTACGCAATATTACCCGGTCACTCGTATTCGAGCCCCGAACCAACAGAATCATCGTTTTACTGAGAAAATTCATCGAGGATAAATCGAGCGATCGGTATCTCGCTGCTCTCCGGTACTTGCCTCTCGTCTCTCGTCCCGAAATTCCATCGGTGACTTGGAGCGCAAAGCGGGGGAGAATATACCTGCTCCTCCGTCCTAATCCGTGATGTGGAGAGTGCATTTCTCTATTCTTCTATATACGTGTAGGCGGCTAAATTCTCTCGGCTAACACACGTATCTAGGCATCCTACGTCATTCATGGGAAAAAGAATTTCGGTCGTTCGTACAGGATTTCCTAATTTATCGTCGCTCATCAATATTTTTTTACTGATAAGAGTTACAAATTTCGACGTCGATTCATCATATATCCTCTCTTTAGAAAAATACCTACCCTGTACGTTTATCATATACGTTTTCACTGGCGATGGCTATCATTATTTCAACAATAATTAACCATTTATCACTATGGAAAACTCTATAACGGCCGCTATTGACCGCACATTACAAAAAGTATTCACCTCAAAGCACACCGTAGGCCGAGAATTTATTTTTAAAAAATTGTTCTTTACGATCTACAGTCAATTTTAACTCGTAAATTCGTAACTATACACTATATAAATTCTATATAGAATCACTTCTGTCTCACTCGACCATTATACTATTCCAACGTGGCTGAACAGTTTACAATTCAATTGCCACGACTTCCTTAACTAAACATCGATTCGTCCCCGATTGAAAGATTACTCTTACCGAGTCTACATATATTTATTTTTTCATCGCGCAGATCCGTTCGCTCCGCAGATCAATGGAACACATAGAAGTAGAGCAGGTAGCCGAAGAAGAGAGCAAGGATGAGGAGCTAGGTGGCGACCTGGAACCAATCAAGTCATCTCCAGATAAGACAAGTACTGTCCTTGCTAGCTGTGACGATCGTGTCGCCAGCGTAGGAGAAAGCGCAGCTGAATACGTCGTCCGTGTGGCCCGGAAGCGTCTGCACGCACTGGCCAGACTCGACAGACCACAGACGCGCAGTGCGGTCTAGCGAGGCAGTCAACAGTTGCTGCCCGTTTGGACTGAAACAAACTGTACAGAGTTTATGAGCTTATTTTCTTTGGATTGGGCTATGTTACAAAGTTTATTGAAAGAGTTTTTAAAATTATTTAAAAAAAGTAGTGTTATAGTGAAAAGATTCCGTATTTTTTAAATATCGTTATTTTTTGTTTCGTTTCAAATTAAAAGAGAATTCAGCAAAAAGAATCGTAAATAAAAAAAGTTTATAAAAAGTAAATAAAATCGTTTATAAAAAGTATTTTATATATCTCCAAACATGCAATAAATTGTAAACCACGATAAAGAAAAACAAACAGTCGAGTAAAAAATACCCGAATAAACAGATTTTTTTTCAAGCTAATATACGCAATAGTGTTATTTAGTGTTTCTTTTTTTTTATACAAGCATCATGTCTGATATCCACTGCTTCGTCCCTTAGCTCTCGACGTCGTGTTTAGATATATATACAGTATAGTCGGTGCGCGCGATTGAGGGATTGTGTCGGATCGCGCGCATAAGCGAGGGGATCAACGTGATTTACGCTTGGGAACGGGACACGCCCTTCAATGAGGAGAGGTATCGCGCAGCGCGCGAGTGGAATTTAAGGGGTTGCACATGTGGGAAAAACACGATTTCCGTCATTGTTTTTCTAAGGATTATAAAGGATTGCGCACGCTTTGCTTCTGCTCCGTTCCATATATAGTTTTTCAATTAAATACTCTGCGCGATGTGAATTTTACGTTCAGTTATCCTCCGGATTAAAACAAATATAACGTTGTGTTATATCGGAATGCCGGTCTGCAGGATAGGGACATATAAGATAACGCGAGAGATTATTTTGAAGCAATTGCTGTTTTGTAATTTATACTTTATGCTGAACGAAAATAGATAAATAATTTAAAAAAGGAATTCATTAAATACGAAAATAACTAAAAAATGCGTCAAAACTCATATCTTTAATACATCGACGTATTCGTAAGTACAAGAAGTACATAATGAAAGAAAGTAATATTCAAGACCCACCTGTACACACACTATATATATATATATATACGCTTAGGCAAAGTTATACATGCCTTTCGAAACTTCTTCCTGATGCGCCTCCATGAGCGCAACTTGCCGAAAGTCGGCAGCCTCGAGGTCCCAGACCCTGGCGGTCGTATCGCTGCCGGCAGTGGCGAGTTTTCGGCCCTTGTTGTCAAACGCGATATCCAGCACTTCGTCCTCGTGACCGGTCAGGGTCGCCAGGCACTCGCTGCCCATACGCGTGTCCCAGACCCTCGCGGTTTTGTCCAAAGAGCAGCTCGCTATCAGCGACTCGTCGAAGTTGTACAGACAGTTGGAGATCTCCTCCCCGTGTCCGACCAATGTGCTCGTTCTCCTGTGAGTTGGGAATATTTCATTTCTGTATTAGAATTATTATAAAAGAGAGCATATAGTTCATTTTAGCATAATATCAGTGATAAAATTGGCTTTATGTCAAAATGAAGGTATATAGGTCATTCGAAAGTATAAAAATAATTATATTCTAGAATAAATGTAATAATTATTTGTCTTTGTTAAATAATTAATTGAAATAAGGTAATAATACTGATTAACTGAACTGTCAGGAAAAGCCAATTTAAACAATGAAATTATTCATTTCACGCTGGTTTGCAAGTCTGTAATTAAATTATTTAATAGTGATGGATTACGATGAAAAAATAAGGGGTCTAGACGGAGGCTATGCCTTTAAAGTGATTCGACACATGCAAAACTTTTCAGGGTAATAAATTACCATTATGAATTACGCATTATTTGCCCGTTGAAGGGTAAATGATGCACTTATTCAATTTACTTTCTAAGAAACTCACTGGTATGTTCTTGTATCCCAGACGTTGACCGTTCTGTCGAAAGATCCCGTAATTATTTCATTACCATTGCTGCTATAATGCAGTGCGATAACTTCCGCGGTGTGGCCCCTCAACGTGCCCAACTCCTGACCTATAGGTAGACATTTTTATCATAATAATCTAAAATTTTATAGAATCTCAAAAGATTATACACTTCTTCAGTGTGGTATTATTTTTAATTAAATTAATTCAAGTTCGAAAAATTTTAACAATATTATAATTTTTGTTACTATTTTATCTGAATTTTCAATAAATAGATTTTAATTTTTGTCAATTTACTGCGAAAAACTTTTAAAAATGGACCCAAAAATTTGAAGTTGAGCTTAAAATACACAAATATTCACGAAAATGGTGTGAAAAGGTCAAGAATTGTCCCAGCCATTGACCACGTGTCTTTTAGGCTCAACTTCAAACTCACGTAACTTTTGAAGGATTCAACATTTTTCAACTCCGAAAAAAGGTCTGGAAAGCTCTCGCTCTTTAATTTTATTTTCTTTTTCCCAAATTTCATATTAAGTTATTTTTGGTGTAATAATTTAAAACTAAACTAGAAATACTTTTAATCATTTTTAAACAATTGATTATTGGTCCCAGATAAATGATACTCTTCGATGGACTATGTTCAACAACAGATATCTTTTCTAAACACCCTAACCATCAAGAAAAACCTAATTTGGAAGGTGTCGTCGGAAAAAAATTTTTGGGTCCATTTTTAGAAGTTTTTCGCAGCGTTTGTGAGATTTGCACATATATGTTAATTTGAAAATTCGACAACTACTAACTCTTATAATATATTCACTATTTAAATATCATAATACAAAATGTTCCAGAGTGCAATAAACTAATTTTGTTATTTCAGCTTAGTCAGGACCAAATTTCATCTCCACGTAACTCTGGTAAAAAACTGTAAAGCTAAACACAACAATGACGATTTGTTTCGTAATATTACCGGATGATATGTGGAAAATTTTAGCGGTGGCGTCCATCGAGCCCGTGGCGATTTTGCTCTGTGTCGGTGAAAATCGTGCCACCACGATTTCCGCGTCATGGCCCCACATGCTGACGAGGCAGTGACCTGTTCGCGAACACCACACGCGGGCCGATCTGTCGAACGATCCGGTCACGATTTTGTCGCTGCATCCATCGGTGGCGTCGTAAAATTCCCATGGAAAAACATTTGATGAAATTAAACTATATGCTTGAAAACTGTATTGAATACATTTGTATATATTGAACATCTGAAATACCAATTAATTGATAAAAACTACACGTTGTTACTACAATTCTGAAATTATTGAACCAAAGTTCTATTAAACTTATCAAAGCACATAACTAAAATACTATATTCCGGAGCAAAAGGTAAATGAGCAAATTACAGATCGAGAGATAATGTCAGAGGGATAGTATATACACGCCGAAGCGCAAAGAATAAGAGAGCATCCGAGCATTCGCAGCGGTCGCCTAATTTCACTCTCGCGCACGCGGGGCATATCCGGTATGTGATGCGGTACGCGCGCTTAATGTAAATAGCCGACGCCGCTGCGAATGGCCGTTAACGAGGAAACTTACGAGGCTGGCTTGTTGAAGGACACGGCGTATACTACGTTCTTGTGGCCCTCGAGAGTAAGAAGCTCCGCTCCACTCTCGATGTCCCAAACCTTACAAGTTCGGTCATAGCTGCCCGTCAGGCATCTGCAACGGTTAAATGTAGTTTTTCCACTTTGATTAAAAACATTCTTTTACCATGGCTTTGATTTATGCGCAAGCCTTTCGTTAAAGTGATACACGGTGCTCAATGGATAGATGTGTACATGAGTGAGGTATAAAAAAAGTTATTGTTGTGTAGTTGGAGTGTAATGAGTCACGTAAATCCTTGGTCAAAAGCCTACTTATTTGTATATCTATATGTGTCAATAAAATATGCATGCTTACATATGTGTCACGTCTTTGATAGAATTATATTCAATTCTCACATGAGGGTTGTTCGTTTTAATGCTTTTATTATTGCTACACAAGTCTAATACAAAGCTGTCTGTATACTGTTTGTTCTTTTTATTATCTAATCTATACTGGTTTAGTAGTTGCTATTACGGTTTTGTAAATAATATTACGAAAAAATAAAAATGGATGCTCACTTGGATGAGTTGTGTATATAGCGAGACGTAGGAAACTAATATACTACAATGATATTAGTGTTTGTCAAAACGTATAAGGTTTAAAGGACAAAACAATCTGAGCAATTGAAAGGAAAGTTATAAAAAAATAAAGGTGCCATATGTGAAGAAATGATTCATTTTAATAATATTCAAAAAATTGATGAATTCCTGGTTTCCACATCAACTTTATAGATTTCTTATAATTCGCATCTAGAACGCACAAAGTATGAAAAAAATGTGCACAATGAATCCGAATATGATAAGCAATTAAAATTTACTTTTAAACAGATTGCATCATAATTTTCGGAGAAATAAGTGACACATATATAATATTTGATTCCAACTTTGAAATGGAAAGTGTATATTTCAAGCTTTCAGGATAATATTTTTTATCTACAACACAATATGGTGCATCAAAGAAAATTTAATTTCCTCGGGGCACAAATGGAAGTAGTCGGAGGTCGTAATACGGACGAAACGATGAGATTTCGCGCAAAAGTGCCCGACTGCCGCAGGGCGGACCACTCGCACATATACATATAGTAGGCAGAGTCGACTCTCGGCCGTATACAGTGGACGGGAGAGGGGACAGAAGATCGAGAGTACCTTTTACCTAATTTATCGAAAGCTATGTTGGTGATGGGCAGAAGATGGGTCTTGAGTGTCTTGTATTTGTAGAAGCGCTTCACGTCACCGGCGTCGCAGACTTTTGCCTGTAGCCGCTGCAGCGTCTCCACGAGCTGGTCCATCACACCGTCCGTGATCACGGGCTCCGATGCTTTTATACTTTCGGCAAGACTTCGTATGTCCGTGCTGAGTTGAGCGATATCATCGTTTTATGTGTAATGGTCAAAACGTGCATGACAATTAAAGTAATTATTTATTAATTTGATTTTCATACTTTAATAAAATGATATAATTATTAATTTAATATATATTAAATGATTGTATGTTAATCGACCATGCTTATAGTCATAAACAAAGTTTTTCGTATTCAGAATATGAGTATTTAATTTTTATAAGAAGGTAATAAAAAATATTACATTAGGTATAATTCACTACTAATACGTAGGCAGAATTTTAAAATGATTTGAATCTTTCTGATAATATACACGTATATTTAATTAAGTTTTCTATTAATCCGATAGACATTTTAAAGAAATTGAGAAAACTTAAAGTGATTGAATTAGATATATGAGGCCAATTATTCAGTTACTTTTATATTATATATTAATTTTTTTTAATTTTTTTTTTATGTTATTTAACGTCACCCTGTTTGTGCTCCCTTGCGGTGCTAATCGACGACGGATGCTAATCGATTTGGTAAATTTATGAATTTGCAATATAATACATTTGAGATTATATTACAGGGTTAAAATATTCGTCTTATACTTGTGAATGAGGAGCACGGAACTTGGTAAATCCTCATGTGTTTCAAACCCTTGGGATGTAACAAATTATGAAGTTACTCTTAGTGCTACGGAAAAAGTTACGAATATTACGAAATATGAGACCCAACGGTGGTTGGTAGTAAAGCTAAGAAGAAACGTGTATATTCTACACGAACTACATATTGAGGCTAGAAGGGTCATGTAGCCTTTTAATTCTAATTTTATATATATAGGTGAATCCCTATCGTGCTGTCATAATTTCATATTAACCGTGAATCAACATTCAAATAATTTGATAAAGTAATATAAAATATTATCACTACGTATAAGATATCATAAAACATCATCTTTTTTCAAACTACTTGTGATACACAAAAGTTTCCATAACTTTAAATAAGGCACGATAATTGTTGTTGCATGTCAAATGTTTCGTGATACATGTACATCATCCTCCAAATTTATCGATTATCCTGTTATTCTCAAGGTTGTTTATACGTATTTATATTTTGATGCTGCCATTTCAAGAGTTTCAAGAGTATTTCTTTTAAAAATTTAAATACTTCATATTCAAAAAATTCCGTTGTAAACCGATATGTAATTTGACTAAAAGCCATATTTGATAGATCAATTTTTTTCGTAAACTAGACAAGAAATTTTTACAGGCACAAACATTCTATTTCTTTATACTTTTACTTGTAATCTGTCATAATATTGAGTTACAAATATATCTTTTTTTGCAGTATACTAATAGTAATTTAATAAAAACGTAATGAAATACTTTGCCGTTAAATCCAGTAAGTCTATCATCTTTGTTTTGACGTCGCCTCCTTGCGTGTACTCCAAAGCTATTCCTTTTTAAACAAGTAGAATTACAAAGGGATTAGTAAGAAGGATCGTCAAGATTATTCTCAGTTGGACAATAGCACAGATTAAAAAACGGAAAACATACGTAGAATGAAAAAGAAAAAAGACTGAAAAAGGGAAAAGTCGCGCAAGCCGAAAATAAACATCTGCTCACCGGGAGGAAAGTAGCGCAGTAGAAATTTCAATAGCTTCATCTTGCTTATATCCTCGGTGAGCACGTCGAGCGCTCGATCGCTTTCCGATACCAGAACACGTTATATGGCGAAGAGCTGGAAGCAGCCACTGCAGTTCATCCGTCGTCGCGAGGCTTTTCGGAAAAGAGCTTTCTCCGGCTCCCTCACTCGCCGCTGCCGACGCCGTCAGCGTTGTCAAGGGCCTCGCTTGATCAATTTTCTAGCCTCTCAAATCTGAGCCCCGAGACAAGGCCAACGGAAAATACGCGTGCGTTTTGTCTTCACTAAAATATTCGATGCGATAGATATACATATAGATTAAATATATACCATCGGTGCATGTTTGGATGTGTATGTCTTTGTAGCATATGTAGGCATTTTCGTCAAGTAAGTCTAAAAGCTTTTATTATAGATTTCTTGAGTAAATTGATGATGCTTCTATACTATTTCATGTAGTTTAGCATACTGCTTGTGAATGTCTATATTTATGCGCATACAATTCTTTGTATAATCGTGGGAACCCCAAAAGAGATATTAAATATAAAATACGAAGTGTAAGTACGAAAAGGTCAATAGCGTTTTAAATTGCACTTGCGACCCTTTATTACTGGCTCTATAAGTACTGTAGACGATGACATCATGAAACAATGATTTACCGAACTGCTTGGTATTGACTAATTGTGTAAGTATAGTACTTATTTCCTCACGAGAAATTAATGTCCATCAGAAATAAATAATAAATAATTCAAAAGCCTGAAAACTCAACAATTTTCACCTTAAATTCATTATCGAACGATAGCGTGACAAATTAAATAATAATCGTTATGAAATATACTGTTCCTTAATAATGGGTCTATGAATTTATATATAAATCTAAAATCTAAAATATTATTAATGAATTATTCTCATATTGCATGGTGTCGAACGATATAGTATAATAGACGAGTATTTCAGCTATCAAAATAATCTGCTTAACAAAATTTCAGAAACGATGAAAAATGATCGATTTAACAAATTACTTTTATCTCTTTTGATAAAATAAAAAAAGTTTTAAACCTAAAAAATTATACGGTCAGTTATTTATCAAGTTCTGCAAGAATCTGCGACATATATGTTCGTTAAATTCAGTTATCTGCAAAATTGCCCATAACATAGGAGGTTTTTAAAAAATACTTAATTCATCCTGCGATATCCAAATTGAACTTTTTAAAAAGTCATCGGTATCTATTTTATAAGTACTTAAATTTTGTTAAATTTTTTTTTTCTTTTATTTGAAATATTTGCGTATTACTTTATATCGGTATTGTTACGTGTAATAACATCATGGACACATGTACTATCATAACCATGTAATATCATATATATGTAATATCAGTACAATTTATTGAAAAATATTTTTTTTTAGATGTATAACCTAAAACTATAGAACTATTTTACATGGATGTTCCAAAACTTCGTACGTCAGTATCTGCATTTTGGAATACGCGTATATACTTAACCCTTCATTTAAAGAAAAAAAATTATTTCAAATTCAATTGTTTGTAACAATAATTGCAAAAAAGACTATAATTTGTCTTAAATAATTAGCCTGAATTCTCAAAAATAAAAATTTGTATTTTCAAAGCTTTATATTTTCCTAAATATAATATCTTAAAAACAACAGAAAAGTAAGTCTAGGACATATATATTTCCTCAGGTAAAACTGTAAACAACATCTAAAGATGCAAATATCAAATTACGAGCAAATTAAATCTACATAAACATGAATCTACAGAATTTTAATGGAAGGAAATAGAGCGGCGAAAATTGGATTCCTTCTTTATCTCGATTACATATATGTATAGATTTTCACAAAAAATTGCACATAATTTGTTTGAAAAAATAACGAAAAAAATAGTTGAAGCACAGCTCTAATATATAGTGTTTTTCAGAAAACTACTATATTGATCTTTGAAACTTTGAATACGAAATAAACGGTTTTTTGTTAATTTCATCATCAATATGATATTGATATTATAAATGATCTTATGATAATAGAATTTGTTTACAATTTTTCTACACTTGAAAACTAAAGAAGATAAGCTTACATTTACTTTTTTAAAAATTGATAAATCTTGAGTCCTTGGAAAATTATCGAATTTCAAATTTGAGCATCGAAAATGCGACGAAATATATACGCAGTGCAACAGTCAATTTTAGGGATTATAAACATTGCATTATTTGCTCATATCTTTGAACTTCGATAACTTTGTAAGGAATCAACATTTTTGAGTTTTTGAAAAAGTAAATGAAAGCTCATCTTCTTTAGTTTTCAAGCGTAAAAAAGTTATAGGCAAATCCTATTACTATAAAATGATTTAATATCAATATCAACTTGGTAAAATTAACGACAAACCATAACAACAAACAATATCAACTTGGTAAAATTAACAACAAACCGCTTAGTTTGCAGCCAAAACTTGAGAAATCAATTGGAGCTTTCTGAAAAACACTACATATTAATTACAGAACAAGAAAAATTAGTTCTTAGAGTTGTACTTCAACTTTTTTTTCGTCATTTTTTCAGACAAGTTATGGGCAATTTCTTGTAAATATCTATGCGTAAATTCCAATAAATTTTACAATTATTGCGACCCATTTATCTCAGAATTGACCTACATAAAGATTAAAAAAAAGATGAAAAGAAAAAAAGAGCTTTACTTTTTTGAAAATTTTTTTAATTCACTTTTTTGAAAATTAAAAAATTTTAATTACTTTAAAAGTTATAAGAGTTTAAAGTTGAGCAGCGAAAAGGCATAATAATAATAACTCTTGAATTCGGGACTGCAATTTCTTGCGATATATATTCCAATTATTCCTTTTCTATGCTCAACTTTAAACCTTTATAACTTTTGAGAGATTGACATTTTTTAATTTTCAAAAAAGCAAATTATTTTTTTTTAATGTTGGTCGTTTCTCAGACAAATTGGCTGAGATTCAAAGAAGAGAACTTTTTTGTCATTTTTTAAAAAGGTTTTAATTCTTAAAAAAAAGTGAAACAAGGATGTTTTTAATTGTACACAATTTTTTCTTATACTTTGTAATTGTAAGAAACAAGAAAAAACGCGTCAGATGGGTGTATCGTCAATAAAAAATTTGTTTGGATTTCCTTTTATTGACTAATAGCCAAGTCTCTGTCAAATCAAGAGGTCAAAAAATAGATTTTCTTGAAACTCTCAGGAAATGTTCTACTCCGGGTATCCCTGAATTTTTTAAGATTTTTTTCCCATAGTTTTTGAGCTAAAAAATCCTTTAATATTAATAAAATTCGAGACGAATATTTTATCTTTAAATTTAGAATTTTGATTTATTTTTAGCTCAAAAACGAAGCAAAATTTTGAAATATCTTACATACACTTTTTTTCTTGTAATTTTTCGTAGAATAATTAAAATATATTTTTTTCGGAACTGTGTACGACATTTAAAAAAAAATGACACGAATGAATGTTTTTAGATCCAAAAACCATCTCGAATGGAAAAAAAGAAAAATATGAAACCGTATACAACCGTGCAAATTGGTTTTTGGACAAGTTTATACGTTTTAATACGTTGTCATGCGGTTTAATCCGGTTTCATACGGTTTCTAACATTTTATTACAGTTTTCTACGAATCGCAACGATTTTATACAATTACATACGTTTTTTTACGTTTTATAGAAATTATAAAACGTAAAAATCGTAAAAAAAGTAAAAACGTAATTTTGTTTTTGTAACCGTAAAAAAACAATTTATTTATTTTTCTATTTAGTTTTTTTTTATTTTGCATGAAAATGTATTAAACTATTTAAAAATGTAAAAAATTTTAAAAAATCTACGAAAATATACAGAAATATACATTTTTATACAGTTTCCTACTTTATTTATTTATTTATTTATTTATTTATCCAGAGTTACATAGCGTAGTTATACATAAACTTTGCCGTAAAACATTT
>JAWWEQ010000045.1:28667927-28701419 GCA_035583055.1 Torymus tubicola | reverse complement strand
GTATGAAAATTTATTAAACTGTATAAAAATGTATAAAAATGTATAAAACCGTATAACATTTGTCCAAAAACCAATGAGAAGGTACATTTTTATACGTTTTCCTACGGTTTCATACATTTATTATTTCCATACGGGATCATTAATCATTACAGGATTCTTATACACTTTTGGACAATAAAAAAGTATTTCCATGAATTTTTCGGTACAGAAAGTCCAGATGTGACTTTTAATTTTTTTAATTTATATGTTTCATTTGTATATATGTAATTGAAAGCAAAGACTTACGGCATTAAAAGTATTTTTATTATAAAGCTGAGAAAATTCTACAAAAAAAACTATTCTTGTGTCTATCGCGAAAAGTGCTTCCCTGAGGAGTTATAAATTAATGAAAATCGGTAAAAAATGCAAAAAATCATCAAAATTTAAATTCGATCTCTCGATTTGACAGACTTGCAAGTATGGGCTCCAATTGGGCATATGTATGTGTGTGTCTATATATATATAATATCCTACGCAAATACACGATGTAGTTTTGGGACCTTAAAAAGATCGAATTTTCACCGTAAACTTCACAAATCTATCTAGCAAGTATATAGTATGATAAGTAATATGTCAAATCGTCAAAATATAATAGTTTTCTACTTTACTAGCATGTCTTTTGTTTTGTGGCGCTACTTCTCGGAGCATGACGAATAGATATAGTATCTGTGTCTTATTGGCGCCAAGAAATTAAAATGGTTTCCATGGAATTCTAGCTCACACGTTCATTCTGCTACACCCTATATATTTTTGACAATATAGCATATTAGCCCAACATCGACCTCACCCACAAACAAGAAAACCTAAGTACCTACTGGACGAAGCATTTCTAACCTTCATAATTTGTTTTAACATTTTATAAAAAAAATTACTTGAAAATGTCAGATTTAGAAAGGTACAGTTTTGAAGCTGAATGGTTTGATAAAGTTGCATCTACATTAAAGAAATTTTATTTACACTATTATCCATCGGATAAAACTATAGAACTTGTAAGTTAGATATTATGGATGTATCAATTTTTGTTTTTATTTACCATACAATGCAGATATAATTTTAGTTTGGATTTAATTTTTTCAGTATGACATACAATCAAAAAAGACTTTTTTGAGAAGAACAACTTGCCATGGGATAGAAACCAATGATTTTTATGTTGGTGCAACAGTAACTGTATATTCTAGAAGTATGAAAATAACAGATTATGCTGATCAAGCAACAAAAGAAACATTGTCATCCAAGATATTACGGTAAAAATGTTTATTCCGTTAATGGATTATAAAATATTAAATAATTAAATTATTTGCAGAAAATTTATAATATTAAAACCGACTGTAATTGATAAAATGGGTGAAATTCTTCAACTTGCTACTGATTATAATTTTCATGTATCAAATATAAAAATGTGTATATTGGGTCATGAAGATGCAAAGCAAATTTTCAAAATTTCAGAAGATCAACTAGCGTTTGTAACATTACTTTTTATAATAATAGAAACATATAAATATATTTATAAAAGTTAATCTTTACAGTTATGTTATTGAAAGTGTAACTAAAGGACCTATAGTACCTGTAGAACTGATAAGTAAAGATGGTACTTCCAAATGGCAAGAACTACTTCATGCTTTTGAAAAACATGCCTTTTTGAATGATATTTATATTCCAGAAATAAAAGTAACTATAATATTATACAAACATAAAATCTGTGAAATGTGAGGTAATATTCTTGTATTATAATTTTTTTTCTAGGTAGAACAGTTTTTTTTTTCTACAGATAAAAATAAAAAGAGCAGAGTAAAAAATTCTGCTCAGATGAAACATTGTACGTGCTGTATTATTAAACCTCATGCAGTGCAAGCTGGATTAACTGGACCTATTGTAAATGATATACAGAAAGCTAATTTTGTTATATCAGCAATACAGCAATTTTGTGTTGATCCTGTTAATGCTGAAGAATTTTTAGAAGTCTATAAAGGTGTTTTACCTGATTATGCTGTAAGTTTGATGTCTTATATTACAATGTTTAATCAGGAAAATTTGCATAGCCTGCTATTTATTTGGTTTTAGGCAATGGTTAATGAACTGCAATCAGGACCTTGTATAGTACTAGAAATTACACATAATGATGCAAATTTTGATGTTACAACTGAATTTAGAAAGTTTTGCGGCCCAATGGATCCTGTAAAATATTTTATTTAATTATTTTTTTTTAATTTTATCATGTTTAGTAAAATAGTTAAATCATGATTTAATAAATAAAACATATATCATTTTTATTAATTTAATATATATAATTTAATTAATATAAAAATAAATCATATATCATTTTTATTAATTTTACTGTCACCTTTTTTAGGAAATGGCAAAAGAATTACGCCCTAATACTCTACGTGCAAAATATGGAAAAACTAAAATTCAAAATGCTCTCCATTGTTCTGATCTGGAAGAAGATAGTTTATTAGAGGTGGGAATTCTGAATTTGTTAATTTGAATATTTATCTGTAGAGAAACTTTAAATTGATTTTCTATTTGCAGGTGGAATATTTTTTCAAAATTTTAGATGTTTATTGTTAGAATTTGATACTAACACAATTTTATACATTTATACTCTCCAAATTTTTATTAAACAAATTATTTCTAAAAATAATCTTATAACATTACACATTCTTATGATTTTGATTAAAAAAAAATTAAATAAATATTTTTTTTGAACTAAAATAAAAATGACTTCTTTTTATTTTCTAATAAATTTATAATATTAACATGTTAATAGTTTACAAAAATTTACGTTAATATTTTTAAATATGTCATCATATTTGAAATTCACTTTAGCAGCAATCTGTAATATATATAATGCTATAGCATTATAGCAACATATATATTTATGAGACCAGCCTGAGTACTTTTCCTACTACATTGCAAGATGGCAATTATTGGTTTGTCTGTGTATATACCTAAAATGAAAGTTACAGATTTTTAAAAGAAATTTTCCATTTTCTTTGTGCAAATTATAATAAAACAGGTAATTATTCATTCTTGTATTCAATTGTAATTGCTTAACTCTCGATTTGAAAGTAAAAATTTGCATTCTATCTTGTTACAAGAACTTTAACAAATTTTAATGTGAGGTTAGAGTTGGCAAACGTATGGATTCGTTAATGATTATATTCTATAAAAATATGATAAATTAAATTTATTTATAAAATTATTTAGAATCGTTTGACTTATTTGTTTTGAACATTTGATTTTAAAGTTACCAAAAAAAATTGAAACAAAGTTTTTAATACATAACCTCAAAATTGAAATGAACTATTAAAGGAGATATTATGTCATGCTATAATTTTATTGATAAACATATGCATTTGTACACAAAACTTTTATAATAATATGAATTTTCATAGCTGGACACAATTTATGTCCGAACATTCATTGTTGAAAGAGACGATGGAGCAGCAGGTACATAACAGTGAAAAAGTACAATTGATTCAATATTAAAAAATGGTCTTTGAAGATTTCTTTCTAATAAATTCCTGTATGATCTCTTTTCACTCTTTTACCTTTGTCATAGCTTCATACCATTCTGAATGAAGATTTTAATATTCATAAACAGAAAATATTTTATTTAATATTAATGTTTGCTTAATATAATAAGCTTTACGTTATTTTATTTATCATCAATATGCTGCTTTTACATTATATTTTTATAAACCTACTGCATGATTCTATTTTCATAATAATATAATCAAGTAATCTTTGTTATTAATTATTGTGTCTTAATAGTGTCAAATATTTTATAATAATTTGATATAAATGTTTGGCATGACATATTTTTTTATTCATTTAATATTTAAAAATTGTTTTCGTAAATATAAAATAAATTATTAAAATTTGATCTATTTTCAGTCTGCAGATGGTATCAAAACTAAAATTAGTCGTTCTACAGCCAGACATTTAAGAAGAAAAAAATTAATTGCTGCTCGCCGAGAACTTGAGAAGGATTTCTCATCTGAACTAAGTAAAAGTGAAGAAATACAGCTACTTTCTTTAACACAAAAAACTTCAGATAGTGCAGTGAATGAAAAAATTTTAAATACAAAATTATTATTCCAGAATAGTGCTAATTATGTTGTACAAAAAAATTCAAAAATTAAAACAAAAAAACAAGATGTTTTGGACTTGCTAAAAAATAAAGATAATAATGTTGAAAGTGAATGGATCGCAAGTGATGCTTCATCTTGTTTAGATTTGGAATCAAATAAAAATAAACCAGTAAAAGATAACGAAATAAAAACAAGGTCTACTATAACTAGCAAAAAAGACAACTTAATATCAGATACTGTAGTCAATTCAAACAGTAAAATTGTTTTAGAGAGTTGTAATACAAAAACAGTCAAAATGGATTCTCAACAAAAGTCAAAGGAACAAGTTAAGGCTGAACGAGAAGCTAAAAAAGCTGCAAAAGCTGCAGCTAAAGCAAAAGGAAAGGGAAGAGATCAAGTAGATGGTGAAGCTATAATTCAACCTATTAAAATGGAAAAGCATAAGACAGAAGATAAACTAAAAGGCAGTATCAGTTCGACAATTGTTTCAAGTGATACTCAATCATCTTTGTCTGCTACACAAAGTGTAAAAAACAGTGCATTAAATATTAAAACAACAAATGCTTCAAGCAAGCAAAAAACTATAGATAAGCTTGATATAGATACAAATTCTGGTGATACACCAAAACCGGGAGAAAAATCTAAAGCAGAATTGCGAGCTGAAAGAAGAGCTAAACAAGAAGCTCAAAGAGCTGCCAAAGCCGCATTATTAGTTGAAAAACAAAAACCGGTTAAAGTTACAGTACAAAAACCAAAAGAAAAATCACCATCAGTCACTAAAGATGAGTCAGTTAAAAAAGCTGTTGTAAAATCTGAAGTAAAAGAAAATGCACATGAAGTGAATTTATTTAAACATTTATATATAAATAGAAAAAATATTTCTGACCACATAAATGCATATTACAATGGCATATTACATCCAGCAATTTTAAGATTAGGTGTACAATACTCTGAGAAAGTTATTGTTGGTAGCAATGCCCGGTGCGTTGCATTACTTGCTGCAGTAAAACAACTTATTGAAGATTTTAAACGACCTTTGCAGGCTGATTTTACTAGAGGACTTGAAGTTTGTCTTCAAGAATCTGTAAATTATCTCAATTTCTGTAGACCTTTGTCAGTTTCTATGCAAAATGCTTTGAAGCATTTGAAATGGCGCATGACTACTTTGCCTTCTACAGTACCTGATAAAGAAGTTTGTTTAAATTTTATCTTTTCATTTTAATTTCTTTTACATCATATATTTTATAAAAAATATATTTTTACAGGCAAAATCAAAGTTAGCCTTAGATATTGATTCATATATTCAGGAGCAAATACTGCTTGCTGACAAAGCAATATCAAATGCTATCCAACAAAAGATAGTGGATGGAGATGTTATTCTTACTTATTCATAGTAAGTAATAATTATTCGTAGTGTGAAAAAGTACATTTTTTATCCATCATTTTTATTATAGCTCCTCTTTGATTTATAAAATACTTTGTGACGCACATAATGCTGGAAAAAAATTTAGAGTAGTTATTATTGATGGCAGACCTTGGTTGGAGGGTAAAGAATTGTTAAGGAGATTGGTAAAACATGGAATTGATTGTTCATATATGTTAATAAATGCTCTTAGTTTCATAATGCCACAGGTAAATTTTTAAAAAATTAAAATTTAATTATTAAAACTACAATAATACAGTATTAATTATCTTTTTTTATATTTCTAATTCTATGTTGATTTAAAATTTAAAATTTTAGGTTAACAAAGTTTTTCTTGGAGCCCATGCAATTTTAGCTAATGGTGCTGTTATGTCAAGAGTTGGAACTGCTCAAGTTGCCTTGATAGCAAACGCTTTTAATGTTCCTGTTCTTGTAGCTTGTGAAACCCACAAATCCTGTGAACGTGTACAGACAGATTCAATTGTATACAATGAAATTGGTAGGTGTCAGTGATTAAAATTTTATATTACTTCACATATTTTATTTCATTTATTTATATTTATTATATTTTAGGTGATCCTGACCAACTTGTTAAGAACACATTTACTAGTAAAAAATCTTGTTTATTAAATTGGAAGAATAGAAAAACGCTTAATTTACTTAATATTACATATGACGTCACACCTGCAGATTTAGTAACTGCAGTTGTTACAGAAGTAGCAATTTTACCGTGTACAAGTGTACCGGTAATACTCCGAGAGTTGACTCATTTAAAGATTAATTTATAAATTTTGGTTTTAATGTGACAAATATGAAGATTGCTAATTGCTAAGCAATGGTGAAATTGGTTAAAAACATTAATAAACTTTTTTAATGCTGCTCTTAATATCGTTGCGAGTTTTGTAAGATATATATTGTTCATACATAAATTTTACTTTAATATAATAAAAAATTATTGTATAAAAAAATAGTGCTCATTGTTTCATCAGAAATTGTATGTGTTTGTGTATATTTAATTTTTTTGTTTAGTGTTTTTTTTTTCAAAAACGATGAAAACCGTGAAAAGAAGAATGGACTCTAAAATTAAATATTATATTTTATTTTTTGAATGTATATATCATTGAAAATAAAAATAATTTTTAAAAATAATATATTTACACAAGAACGAGATTCACGAATATGAGTGCGATTATTTATGGTCTTCGAGAGTTTTCACGCGCTTTATGCAATGTAATACTATAAAAATAAAAATTGTGAGACTTAGATAATTTTTGTTTGTTTGTTTTGTTTGTAGTATGATTTATTAACGCTTTAGGAAATATCCCCTTAAGCGCGGACTTAATTTTTCATATGATCTTCGATGATTTCGGACTAAATCATCTATCAAAATTTGTATTTGAAATTAATGTAAACTAGCGGGGCTCGTCTCCCTTGCTTAATAGTATTACGAATGAATACGACTAAAAGTGAGAATCTTCAATAAAAATTTTCACTATTTAATACCTCTAATATGAGAACATCATTTTACATGAAATTTTGTTTGCAACATAGTATAACAATATAAAGCATGTTATTATTTTTTTTGAGTTCATATAAAAGCGTTGAAAATTGTAGTAAGTAATTGAAATTCTCGGGCACCCATTTCAGTGTATATTATCACGCGATCGTCCTAACGCTCTTTCTATACTTGCCTTCGGAACGCGCCCCCGGTTCTTGATATAGTAATTTTTGCAATGCTGAAGATTGAAGACTCACTTTTAGTCACATTCACTCGTAATATTATTAATTACTACTTACACGTAAAAATCAAATTTCATATAGGCAGTGGAACGCAGTGAACGAAGCAATGTGCGCAAGGGAGACGAGCCCCGCTAGTTTACATTAATTTCAAATACAAATTTTGATAGATAATTTACTCCGAATCTTAAATATTATAACATGTTATTTTATAATGTGATCACAAAAACAACTTTAACATTTAAACCAAAATCGATTATTCAAGTTTGATTTACGCTTCAAACATAATTTTTTATAGATCCAACCCGTAAAAATTGCTCATATAAACAAATATCCAAAGTCGAAGTTCTATTTTAGATCTGCAATTTTTGTATTTAACATTGCCATACTGGATTAAGCCTTATCAGTAATAACCAAAAATGAGTTGTTTCTGTCATCTTTAGCGGTTTTTGCTTTTAATGAATTTAGTTCTATATAAGGATATAAAATTACACGCTCTTCATACTAACAAGGACAGTGCATACCAGTCGATTCCTGATATTTAAAAGTAAAGTCCAGTGTTTCTAATTCCATTTTTTGGGCCCTTTCTCGTTCACATATATCAGCAATCTGATCTAGTTTATTGACTGTTATTTTGTATTCAGTATTTATGAGTATTTAAACGTGAAAGCTCGAAAAAGATTATAAAATCAAACACGAAGAGATATTTTAATTGTTCATTAAAAAATATTAATCTTTTAGAAAATAATTATTAAAAATTTGTCTTTTTTAAACTCGTTACGCATCAAGCTCATTTCGCTTACGTGATTTAATATACAGAAAATTGAAATCCGTTAAAACTAGCTTAAATTTTATGTATACAGGGGTTTTGGGAGCGCTAATTATAACTTTGATATCGAAAATTCAAAAAAATGACGAATTATTATAGTAGACAATAATTAAATAATCATGTATTATCGAACAACAATGTATCCAAAATTGCAAAAAAATATAATTAAGATTTTTAATACTAATATATTTATGAGATGGAATTGAGAATACTGAGCTTCATATCTATATATAACAAATTATCGGCTCTCAAAATCTTGTTAAAATCCACTTTTCGATGAACATGCACTGCTCTCCTTGTAACATAAATATCATCAACTGGGATCAGATCCATACAACTTGCCGAGATAATAAAAAAATTTGATCATATTCGTACTTTATGAAGAAGCACGGCAACGCTTCAAAGGCAAGGAAGAAAAGGAACCTGAAGAAGCAGGATCGCGTTCCTATCACGTTGAAATGGATTTCCAGAATTTTAGATTTATTGTATCTTTTTTCATACAGACATTATCGAAAATGCCCGAAATGATCTTACTTTGGTTGAAAACACATTTTTATATTACAATAAAATAGTATTTTAGATTTAAAAATTTGTTTCTCTGGTAAAAATATATAAAGCTCTAGTAGAAATCGTGTCTAAAAATTAGGATATAGATGGGATTAAAATAATTATCTGAGACAGTGGAATTTTGTAAAAAATTGTATATAATAACTTTATTTTCATATTTACATACGAAGCGTGCATTGTACGTGCTATCGAGAAAAACGCATCGTTTACCTAAATGTTTACTTCATGGCTTCGGAAGTTTGTACAGACCTCCGGAAAACAAGAGCTGGTGCTCTCTGACCTTTTTATCCAAGAACAACCTGAGTTCAGGCAAGCCGCATTCGACAGCACCCGAGCCTTGGGAGGCAAACATTTTGAGCATCTGGTGTATCCGCTCCAACGGCATGGAGTCCAGATTCGTGAGCATACCGACAATGTACGACCAGAACACCTGGAGTTCCTCTTCGCGCTGATCACTTGCTGAGGCCATGGCGCTCTCGGCCTCCTCGTCCTCGAGCATTTCTGTGACAGCAAGTGCATCGCTGTTCTTTGCACCGCTACTACCGAGTTCCTCTTGCAGAATGAAAGTGTCACGTGTCGTTTCGTTCAGCAGGCCCTGCGACACCCAGAAGCCGATCTTGCGGCGCAACACGGTGGTCGGCACGTGTATGACCTCTGCCAACTGGTCGAGGCTCCATTCACTCTTATCCTGGAAGTGCATGATTATGGTGGCGTGAATGGGCGAGACGTTAAAATTGATCTTGCGATCCCGGACCTCGATATCGAGGTTCACGTTGCCCAGGTGCGACTTCCAGCAGAGCGTGCGGTTGCCTTTGAGGGTCTCAAATGCCTTGACGTACTTGTCCAGCTGGTCCTGCACGAACTGAGGAAGTTCAAGCTTCCAATCTTCCTTGAAGGGGGGCCAAAACTGGGCGGATAGCACCATGGCAGACGTGGAGAAGGTCGACTTCTCGGCAGTGTAGTTCTTATCTAGTTGGATGTTGCCGTCTATCCTCTTAGAGTCACAGATGTCTTTGATCATCACCTCGCAGTGATGAAGTTGGTGTTCCCCGAAACGTCTCTTCAACAGCTCCAGATGACGAATTTCGCGCTCCGTTTGGTAATTAAGTTGCGACAAGAGGCGGTCAGCCAGTAGAGTTCTGTACTCGTTGACGAACAAGTCCTGGCTGCCATAGACGTTGACGAGCATCGAGATGATATCCGAGACCCTCCGGCGTCCTCTTCCCGTCAGAGGATCTGCATCCACGGGGTCTGGTTGCCAGGTCTGCCAATCTTCTTTCTCATCCTGAGGTGATGCTGCGCCGTCAGCATCTAGCTGTATCGATTCACCACCTCTGGCCAATTCGTCGGCAAGATCGTTGGTATTGGACTCGTCCAGCAGTCCGCTTACTACGCATCTTACCGTGTCTTCTCGTCCTCGCAAATAAACTTTGATAGGTTCCGTTATCGTTTCTAGCAGTACTCCAGTTGGATCTAACTGTCTGAGAGCTTTTATAGCTGCAATATATGCCGTTAAAATGTCTGGTGTACTTACACCTGGATGTAGCAATCGTGTCTTTAAAGCTTCTTGCAATGATCGAATGAGATACTTTCTGAGATTTGTTCTCTCTAAGCAAACACGTAGATCATCTATGGCAGCTTGAGAGTCTGGATATTCTATAACTATGTTGAAAAGTTGGTCAATCCTCATTCTGGTATAGGTTTCATATAAAAAATAACTCAGTTTTTGCTTAAATGTGTTAATAGCATTTTGCACTTTGTAATTAAGAGTGATAGACTTTGATGAACCACCAGAGTAAATTCTAGTCAACCAGTTCATAACAACAGTTTCAAGCCAAGTTTCTAAAGGCTGTAACTGAGTTGTATCAAATGAGCGATTAGACACACGATTAACATGACTTTCAATACGAATATGAATTAATGATGTTAAAACACTACCTACAAGCCTTTCTAATAAACCTAATTCTATTAATTTTTTGTTAGTGTCATGGAAAATATCAACAATTTTTTGACACTGACAACTATGCTGTTCTTGTTCACACCCTTCACACAGTATTCCTGAATTATTGTGAGAGTCAGCTAATGTGGATGCCTCAATATTGCAAAATACATTGAATGCAGTTTTATAAAAATGTTCAATGATAATTGTATGATGTAATGGTATCTGACTTAGTAGTGTACCTCTAATTAAAAGTTTAACATAATCTAATATATTAATTTGACTGTACATACAGTACTCATTTTTACATGATCCAGCAAGCTCCAATTTTTTTAACATTGGTAGTAACTTTTTTGAATCGTCATATAATTCATTCACAGATGAAGTGAAATTTTGAAATCCTTGCTTTTCATCACACTCAGTTGCACTAGTAAACTTAGACCAAAATCCAGGAGCTATAGTTTTTCTCATATATTCTTCAATTTTTGGTATAACAAGACTTTGAATGCAAAAATTCATTTGAAACATTTTAAAATTTTCTTCTGTAGCTTCCATAGAATCATTGCCTATGTTTGGTTCAATCTTATTTACCAAAATTGGAAAGTTGTATTCCAACCATTGCTCTAATGTACTGGAATCAAATGTTGATGATTCGTCCATTCTTTGTATTTCCGTCATGGTGAAAAGTCATTAATATCTACGAACAATTTTAATTGATATTGAAATGTTCATATAAATATTGAAAATTTCTATATTCATACATAATTTTTATTTATTTACCTCGTATATTTATTATATAGTAACCAATTATGGTATTTTCAACATTGTACAATAGCGAAACTATCTGTTTTGTATAGTCAAATTAATACTAAAAATTTATATTAATTATGAGCACTCAGTCCAAGTTGTTTATATATCGCCGGTTTATATGAAAAGGTTAGGGTTCCTGTGCGAAAATCAGCTGATCAAAATCACGTGATAAACCGATGGTTATATAGACAGCGGGATAGTGGCTAGTGCTGCTTTTATACATCCCTCGAATCATCGAATGAGAAACTCGGTTTACGTACCATAAATACAAGGGTACAAATTACAAAAGCTCGCTGCGCAATACTCCGAAATCTTAGTAAAATATAAAAATGAATAATCTAATGAAGTGCAATACACCATTGGTAACAAATTGATAATTATGTTATGTAAAATTTTCATAAAAATGCAATAAATTATAATTTCCACAGGTTATGCCAGTATTAAACACAGTAAGAAATATTTCAACAACTTGTGCAATAAATAATAAACAACCATTTGATGATCAATCTGACGATATTGTACCCCCTTTTATTGAAAAAGGAGAACCTACGTCAGTCAAACGTGCAAGGTAAATTTTTCATGAATAACGAAATACTTCTTACTTATTTTATTTCAAATTATTGATGGTTAATAATTTTTATTTATCAAGACTTCTCTATCAGTCACGAAAACGCGGAATGTTGGAAAACGGAATTCTATTGAGCACATTTGCTAAAAAACATTTAAATGATTTTAATGAAAAATTTCTCCATCAATATGATCGTTTGATAAATGTACCAACAAATGATTGGGATATCTATTATTGGGCTACAGGAGTAAAACCAGTACCACCAGAATATAATAATGAAGTTATGGAATTACTTAAAAAGCACATACAAAATGAAGATGGAGAATCTCGATTAGCACAACCAGCTTTATATTAAGTATATACTTAAATATTTATCATCAATATTATTTTTTTAGATGAATAAGTAATAACTATTTATTGTGTAAATATATTGTTCAAATTATTCAATATATTCTGTTATATGTTGTTAATCTTATTAATTTAGAGATAGGATTGTATAGCAATATAAAATAAATTATTTAATAATTGAATAGAAAATATATTACCTACTAATAAGTCTCATATTGTTTCTTATAATCAGAGTATTCATATAATATTATAATACATTGTTTCTCTAAATATAATTACCTATTTATAGTTTTCATGAAACAATACTTATTCTTAAATAAGTATTTTTTCTTGAAATTAACATTTTAATGTTTTAAAACATTATAAGATTTTTAGATTTGTAAAAAATGATTAGTAATACAAATAATATGGATTCTTAGAATAAACATCAACATGCATATTTAGCAATCGCTTAACAAAATTATGCCAATTGTAGAAGACTGAATTTATGTACACAAATAACAGAAAACGAGATTCTCATTTATAAAAGTGAAACATAACGTTGTGGATGATTAAGGTATTTCTTTTTTTGAGAGAATTCAACAAGTCCAGGTCCTGCGGTACTCCTGGATGATGCTCCTCTACCTCTTTTAGTGGTAGATTTTCCTCTTGTACTTTTTGAGGTACTTTGGCTGATATAACAAAGCTTAATTTAGTATGTATGAATTCGTTAGTATTGGATAACCAAAAAACTATGCACTACTGACCTTGATCCTCCTCTACTGCTTCCGGAACGTTTATATCGTTTTGTTGAACCACGGAATCTTCCTCTGCCTCTTTTTCTTTTTGTACCCCCCCTTGATACAGAATTAACACATTCCATCCAATCATCATCTTCTAAACTTCTGTTATAGTCAGCAGACACAGATGCAACTGCAGCAGCTTTAATAGCTTCATGTTTCTTAAGAAACTCTAAATATAATAAAATTTATTAGAATTTTTTTTCGACACATAATTAAAAGATACGGGCCTTATATTGTATATTTAATCCCCTATACATTTTCATTGGTAAGTCCTCAATGAAAAACTCAAAAAAAGTTAATGAGTTTTCGTGACATTTAAGTCAGGGAAAACTTGAATACAGGGGATTAATTATGTCTGTAATCTACAAAGATCTACGTAAAAAATTGATTTTACAACAGACTCGCCTTTTTTCTCATCAGCATACTTCTGAATAATATCTAGTAAAGCTTTTCCATATTTATCATAATTAGCTTTGGTAACATGAGGTATTCTTAACATAGCTTCTTCATCTTCAGGCAATTGTTGGCTCATAGCACGAAGTGCAACCATATTCATAATTGAATTTGCAGAAACATCTAATGCACCAGCTATACCATTTACCATTTGTGCTAATTCTGTATAACAACGTTGTTCTAAATCTTTCAATGTTTTGTCATCAGGTACTGAAATATTTGAAACAGTAGCTACTGGGGTTGGTTTATTTACCACTTGCCTTGTTTGCAAGTAAACCTAAAATGAATTAATATAAATAGATAATGGTAATAACTTAAAAGAAATAATTAAATAGTAATAAAATTCAAATTTCATTAACAGCACCTTCATATCGTTAGTAGTCATTAATTCCTTAGCTTTTGATCCTATTCGAAGATAGGCACACGTTATTTCGTTACTTATGTACATACTTTCAGCTAAGTATTCTTCAATTACTAATTTGTGTAGCAATCTTTCAATGTCATGCTTAGTCCACGATTTACCTTTACCATAAAATGGGTGTGTATTGTAACCTAGACATAAAAAGTCATTACTTTTTATATTCATTTATGTGAATCGAAAACTATGAAAGATTATCTTTTGTACCTGATTCTCTTATTTTTTTCAAATCGCAACCTTTGTAAACATCAACAATTTGTAAGGCAGTAACTTTAGTTTTTTTACTAAAGTCTCGAATCAATGTTACAAGAGCCTTTGCATCTTCTGTAACATCTGTGCTATTGAATTGACCCTAAGAAAATAATTTAGAATTTAATTAATTCATGTAATATATATGTATACTAGTAAATTATTATTTTACAGTTAAACCAACATACTTGATTTCTACAATTATCACATGCTGTTTGTTTATTATCCATACATTCTTCTCGGTTAAATATTTCACCAAAATAATTCAACTGTAAAGCTCTACGACAATCAGTTGAATTTTCACAGTAAGTCACCATTTTGAAAAGATTGTCCATATGTGTTTTTTGAGCTTCTTTATTTGACGATACATCCATTTCTATCATTTTTCTGTGCCTGTACATATCACTGTAATTATAAAATAGTATACAATCAGCGATTTCAGAATCTCGACCGGCCCGTCCACTTTCTTGATAATATCCCTCAATAGATTTTGGAAGAGCTGCGTGAATGACATATCGAACATTAGGCTTGTCAATACCCATTCCAAAAGCTATAGTAGCACAAACTACATTAATCTATAACAAACGTTTAAATTCTTATTGAAATAAAGTATTAAACGAATATTAAAAAAAAATAATACAGTATTCAAACCTGTTCTGATATCCAACGACCTTGGATATCTGCTCTCTGTTTATCTGAAAGTCCAGCATGGTAACTCATTGCTTTGATACCATTTACTTTCATTTGTTCAGCATAAGTATCGCAATCTTTGCGAGATATACAGTAAACAATTCCACATTCATCTTTGAATTTAGCTTTTATCATACCAATTACTTCATCTGAAGAATTTTTTCCTTTTTTGCCTATAACACTATAGCGTAAGTTTGGTCTGTTGAAACTTGACATAAACCTAAATAGAAGATTTAACTTGATTAATAAAACGTAATTTCAATTGTTTTATTGTTTATAAATTTTAATGAGTAAAAATAGTTTTAAAAAAATGTTTAGCCTGGACAACTTATTTGAAAAAATCATCTAATAAAAGTAAGGCAGAACAAACCATTTAGGTGAAGTTATTCCTAATTGATGTAAAATATCTGTTCTAACTCTTGGTGTAGCTGTAGCTGTTAATGCCATCGTTGGAACCTTAGGGTATCTTTCTCTCAAAATTTTTAATTTTTTATAATCTGGTCGAAAGTCATGTCCCCATTGACTTACACAATGAGCTTCATCAATAATAAATCGACCCAATTGTCCTCTTTCATATAAACCTGTAAGAGTACTACATAACTTTTGAGAAGCAGACAATTTTTCAGGTGTGACATATAAAAGTTTCAATATTGGTTCTCTTTTTGACAATTCTCTATAGATAGCATCTGTTTGACTGTCACTTAAATCACCAGACATATGGGCTGCTGGAATCTAGACATATAATTACATAAAGCATTTATCTAAAACTATTTTCAATAAATAAGTTACATTTTACAATGTGCTTCTTACATCTAAAGATATGAGTTTTTGTGTTTGATCTAAAATAAGACTTTTTAATGGTGAGATTACAATTGTTATTCCTGGAGTTAGTAGAGCTGGTAATTGATAACAGAGGGACTTTCCTCCACCAGTTGGCATCAAAATAAAACAATCTTGTCCCAGTATAGCTGCATTTATAGCTTGTAGTTGATTTGGTCTAAATTCAAACAATCCAAATTTTGTTCTAAACAACTGTAATATAGAAACAAGAAAAATAAAAGTGACAGTACGCCTGAGAAACAGTAGATGTAAAATACCTACCTCCATCATCTGTTGAGAATGAGAATATTTCATATTGTCAAATTCACCACTAGAGCCATCATTTTTAATTTTTCCTGCAAATTTTGAATTAGAAGAACTACTGGGTTTTGGTCCAAATGTTTCATTTGATTTTTCTTTTGAACATGTCAGATTATCTTGTGAATATTGTAAAGATGTGCTGGGAAGGTCTGATTCCATATTTACTTTATTGTATTCATCATCTAAACATTCCATTTCCTTGCAATTAGAGTAATTGTCTTTTGAATCAATTTGAACAGTATCCAAATTTTCTTCTGCAATAAAATAATAATAATTTTATTTTTTTTTTAATTTCAGTTAAATAAAAAATCTGTTATTAAAGATTAACTTACCAAAACTTTCCTGAAATTTATTCCATGAATTGTTCATTACAGTATTGACTGTATCATTATCAGATACTGCATTATGTCGATTTTCACCATGGATGGTAGAAGTATCTGTTTTTTTAGGTGTATTATCATTACAGGACATATTAGATTTTTGAGAAGATTCATTATCAGTGGCACAATCACTTGTACTGGTCTGACTAAGACTTTTCATGTTAACATTCTCAACAATGCCTTTTCTTCTATTTCTTTCCATCATTTCTTCTAATTTCTTAGACATTTCAGGAGATATTGTAGCTTTAACAGGAACTTTGAGTTGAAATTGACTTCTTCTTTTATTTTGAACTGGTGTCCCATCTGGATGAATTTCTTGTGATTTATTCATGTCATTTGAAGTTATTGGACTATTACATGATTTGTTATGGATATCATTTTGCTGTGAATCTGAGCTTTCTTCAAAATTTCCTTTATTGTTAGTTATACTCTCAACCAAATCTGTATCTTGAACTCTGTCTTCTTTTTGTTTAATATTATCATCATGTTCCATTAAGGATTGAGAATGACTTTTAGACTTAGTATCTTCTTCAGCATTGTTGAGTGCAAGTAGTCTCTTTTCTGTTAAACGTATTTTTGCTTTCACTCTATGATTTAAAGTTTTTAGCCTTTGAAATGATTCAAGATGAAATTGAGGAAATTTTGATAGCACTTCAGGGGGAATATTGTCAATAGCTAAATAAAATTTTTCCAAAATATCTATTTGGATATCTTTTAGATTAATCTTGTCTTTCTCCAATCTTTCTTTCGATACCTAAAATTATAATTAAATTTAAAGTATATAAAAATATTAAATTATTTTAATATATTTTTTAAACATACAGCAAGACTACTTGATGAAACAATGGGATTATTTTTTGTTGATTCAATCCATCTATCTAATTTCTTATCAAAACCTAAAGGTTTTAAGTTTAATTTGATATCTGGGCCTTGCCATCCCTTCTTTTGTGGTAAACTGTGATTTGTTATAGAGGTCCTTTCATTTCTACTTGGTTGGGATGCTAAAACCTCTGTATCACTATCATCTGAATCACTTATTATAGGCTTCCGCACAGTTTTCAGAGATAATTTATGCACAGATTTTCGAGGACTAGTTTCTTCATTATCAGACGATAATACAGTCTGAGAAGACGTTTTGCCCATTGTTATAAATGTTTCTTTATCACACATTGTAAAATTATTTTACAAAGTAAAGAAAAATATTGAAAGAATATAATTATATATGCAGCCCTGATTTCCATAAAAAAACCATTATTTGTTTTCAATTGTAATTTTTTGCTAAACGTAACATTCCTTTGTATTTATTATAAATAAAGGTAGAGCACGACACAAAGGTTTGATGGTCACCGTCATCATCAGATGAGGTTAGATTACCCATGTTTTGTATTTATTGTTTTCTGTTTGGCCGTTAGATTTTTAAGCTTCGACTGTAACGTTACCGTTCGAATGACCACTAACATGACCAATTGACAGTTCTATAATTCATATCAATGCGCAATGTACAAGCTCTCATTTGCTTGAAATATTTAAATATTTGATTAAATTGATTAAATATTATCATAAGATAAATAATTATTCATATTCAGATTTATTAAAATGAAAAAAAAAAAAAAATAATTGCTTCATGATTTTTTAACATCCTTTTCGCCCGTAATATAAGAATTTTGAAATATGTATTATTTTAATATAGTTATTTATGTTAATATAAAAGAATAAATATTTATTGTACACATTATATTTTAAATTAATAAAAATACACGAACTAAACGGTATAAATGATAATTTTCAAGTAAATAATTTTGTATACTCTTTTACAACATAAATGTTCGAACGACAAAAATGAAAAGAAAAAGTGCGCACCAATATCGATTCACGTAATTTAATCCAGAAAAGGACCACGAAATAGAAAAATCAATGAATTCCGCGTCAACAGATGACTTGACCACATATATGTATATATCGCGCGTTATGTGCAGTATGTGATATATATATATATATGAGCGCGCAAGTTCGCGCCACCCGCGGGGCGTTCGAATATAGTAAGGGACCGCGCGCGCGGCCGCGAGCAGCGCGCAGCATTTCGGCGAGACCCTGGTGTGGTGGCTCGAGCCAGTGCTCCGATCGCGGCAGTGCCGCCGCAGCAGTGCGGCCCCTCAGGTTTGCCCGCCAGTGTCGCGAGAAATACAGAGCGAGAGTCCAACTCTTCGCCGCGCGGCCGAGTGCAGCAGCTGTGCGCAATACAAATATATATATAACAGGCCTCGCGGCTAGCAGTCAGGACGGATAGGAAAAAGTCGCGGGACGATATGTCCGGAGACGTGCAACCAAGGAAACGCAAGGACAAAAGGCGTAGGAGAGGTGAGCGAGGACGATAAGTGAACGGAGAAGAAAAAGCTTCGACGGGGAACTTCTTGCTTTGCGCTTTTCCCATCTCAGCCGTGCGCGGGCTCGACCAGAGGGAACCTCGTCTTCGTATTTTTAGACCTCTCTCTTTCTCCGTCTCTCGTGTGCGCTCTTACCGCGATGCTTCTTCGAGTCGCTTTGTGTTTTTCCTTATTTTTGTCGCCCTCCAACTAAAATGCCTATATCTACTCGCGCTCTGCCACTTGACCGATCTTCTTCAATCTCTTTTTTTTTGTTTTATTGTTTAATTTTATTGTTCCTAATTAATACTTATTCTCATTTACATTTACTAGTTTGTCATTTTACCGACGTTTTTCAAAGTACTTTGGGCCTTTTTTGCAATATTTAAAATTTGTAACACAACGTGAAAAATTTGAGAATATCGGGACCGATAATTTTCTATTTTATTCGTTATTTTATAAATTTATTAGCAGTAAATTTTCATACAACTTTTTCATGAAACCTTTTTGCAAGATTTGTTTAAATTTATAACTGAGTGTATCTAAATAACTGATCATTTTAAAAATCATTCATAATGAAACATTATTAAAAAAAGGTACGAATAAAAAATGTTAACGTTTTTTATTTTTGGCGAACCCTTATTCGAAATATCAAAACTATTTAGATGCAACTTTTTTTGAACTAAATAATAATTATATAATTACATACAATTTATAATAACAATATTATTCATATCACAATTATAGAATTTAAATTTTCGCAATCGAAATAATATTTCCATGAAAAGCTCAAAATCCCGGTTGCCGAGAGTTAGATCGCGTAGTTCAAGTGTATCTATTTTTATAAAAATGTTGCATAATAAATTCCCAAGAATAGACGACTTCTCTCAATTCTAATTTCCCATTTTCCAGTGTCGCAAAAAGGTGTAAAAGACATTTTTTTTTATTGGCTTTGTTCTTGGTCGCTTTTATTTTCGATACAAAAATAAAAGCGTCCAATGGTCGCTTACTGAGCGGTTTTTCCGTCTTGGAAAATATATGTGTATATATATCACTTTGTTAAGGTTCCGCCAAAGCATCTTTTTGCGTTTACAAAAATAGACCAAACTTGTTGCTGGCAAAATTTGCGCTTCAAACCATGTCTTTTTTTAAAGAATCCATGCGTTGAACACGACCACCGTTGGCTATTTAAAATAAATGATATTAATTATTTATATCTTTAAAGTAATAAATGTGATTTTGTAGTATTTGTTTAATTATTAGTTATGATTTACAAAAATAGATACAGGCACATTAAAATAATTCATTAAACTAAAATATCAACAAGCTTCAGTTATACAAAATTACCAGTTGTAAAAATTTATTATAAGTTTGATAAAAAATAATATATAGTTATTGAATTTATTCTTTTATGTTTACTTTAATTAGTGATGTATTTTTATTGTGAATATTTTACTATTTTTTCTTTAAATCATAATTCGACAAAGCAATATTTTACAATCTGTACTTGTACACGAACAAAAAATAAGAAAAATTTGTCTAGTATGTAATCAAATAACATTTTTGAAATCTATTACATGAGCTTGCACATACAGATATGCGGCGAACGCATGTATTCGATATACAGCATCGATTTGCCAGCGACGACTATATCCTAGTTGGATTATATTGCGTTATTAAAGCTGGAAATAAAAATTGAATTACAGATGACGAGGACGGCAGCCCTGCAGCGACGCTGACGCGAAGCTCGTCTACGGAGCACTCCGAGAGCGTGACGATACACGTGTACAAGGAGGCGGGCACAGGTGGCCACTGGTGCGCGCGTATCATCTTCTTCGCCTTGCTGGCCGGCCTCCTCAGCGTCGTCGGCCTTATCATCCTCGAGCATCGGGGCACCACCGACGGTATAACTTACATTATTCTACGCGTATTTATTTTCGTCTCGTTAATACGTGTATATAGCAATGTATAATATAGACTGCGCGCCAATCTGGCAAAAGTTCACATAATATATTATATATATATATATATAGAGGCATGGAAGCTTTTTCAGGGCCGTTTCTGTATGTCGAATAAATCGGCACCCCGTTTTTACATCAAGTTGAGATTTCTATCATACTTGATTGATAATTTTTAAATAATTTTTATGCGCCACTTTTTTCTTCAAAACTTGGCTGGTTTATTCATAGTAAATCATATATTCGAGTTATATGGCCAGAGGCGAAAAAGTTTTTATTTATTTAACTATAAACATTAAAGTTGTCATTTATTTATTTTTTTTTTTTCATTGTATTATCATCTTCTATTTTACATAACACGTATCTTTTTAAAATTTAACGAGTATATTAAAATTATATTATTAATATTTTTCTTATTTATCCCAGTGGATACACCAGTAGCGTCGTCGCAATGGGCTAACATCTTCGAAGGCTGGGTAGACGAAAGCGCGCCACAGCACGAGGACGAAGCCGAAGAAGCCAAGCACGCCGTTGACGAGTCTCACGAGCACGAAGACGAGGACGAACACGGTGAGACTGACGAACACGACGATGGAGACGAGCACGACGGAGACGAGCATGACGGGGATGAAGAAGACGAGCACGAGGACGAGGGTGACGAAGCTTCTCACGAAGAAGCCGAGGTAGAAGGAGACGACGAGGAAGAGGACGAAGGCCACGGTGACGAAGAGGAAGAAGCCGACGACGGTGATGGCCTGGAGGGAGTTTCTGCCGACGACGACGACGACAATGATGAGGAGTGCTCCAAGATAGACGATGAGGCGGACGAAGAGGCGGAGCGACAGCTCGATAGAACCATCTCCGAGGAAGATACGGACGAAGGCTTGGGCCGCGACGAAACGGCTGAGGAGGACGATAACGATGACGGTGAAGACGGACGCGACGATAGGGACGACGAGGGTGAAGACTCAAGGGATGGCGGCGATGACGATAACGAGGCCGAGGACCGGGACGACGACGGCGATAACGATTCAGCCGAGCAGCGACGATTTGACTACGCGTCCACCGAAAAAGGTGCATGATACACTTCACATACACGCGCAATCCGTTGACGATAAAGCGCAACAGACCCGAGCTGCCTGCCGTTCTTGTTGGACACTGGACCGCTCTCAAGTGTTTATACGTTGCTCTTGCTGACGTTGTTGTTGTTGTTGTTGTTGTTGTTGTTGTTATTACTACCATTACTCCGGAAGAACAGTATTTTTATTACACATACAGATTTTACCGTCTTTTGTATATTCTTTGCCATTTAATGCATGTATTTTGTATATAAAAAAAACTATAAGAAAACAAAAACTGTCTTCATTTATAGACCACGAAAGTGCGCACGTTTATCTTTAGACGACCTTATCTTACGCATGCATTGTCACGAATAAGTTTTTAGAATGCTCTTTAGAAGATGATTATTGTATACTTATGTATTGTTGACTTATTAAAGAGAAATACAAAATACAAGTATTGTAAATGTTTGTACTGTTCTTTCTCTGAAAAGCCCCTTATTCAATTCATCACTTATCTTATATGTACATATAAATACGGCATATATTTATTCATGCATTGATTTTTCCATCACTATTCTAGAAAAAGTAAATAATTTCAATTTTTTATCAAAATTGCTTTTCATTTGCGATTCCTAATTTACTCAATTCTGGCAATACTTTATGTTTTATTTTTAATATTTCTTTGTTGTATCCATGTTTCTAACAATAGCATCTGCATACTAAAATTTTTTAATTATAACGATTTTTTATGGTATCTAGCTTTTCGCAATGTTAGTATTTATAATGAAAGTATCAGAAACGTACTAACGAGATCTTAAAGATTGTATTTAACGTCAGAAAAGATGGTTTATCATTTTCATTTAACCATAATTTCGATAGACATTTATCAATATGTCCTGAATTATTGATTTCGATCATTTATACTTATATAAATTATAATAATTATTAAAATAATAATATTATTATCATAATAATATTAGTATAAAATAAAAAATAATATAGGGTAAAAAATAGCTGATTTCAAAAGAAATTTGTCAATGAAAATGAATTGCTTTGAAAATTATTCACAATTCAATCTCCAGACGAAAGAAATGTTTATCAACTCAATTTCTTGAACAGCTTTTATTATAATAATTATAATCACTATTTCTTTCAAGAATTTGGAAAACTAGTGCCGTCCCTTTTAAATTTTTTAAAAGATTCTTCATGCACGCGAAAATATATTTTTTTGTGAAATATTAATTAAAAGTAAAACATCAAAAATACTTATTGCTTTTTTAAACTATTAATGTAGGAAAAGGCCGCAATATTGACAATGACGAAGACGAGGGTTACAGCGACGAAACTATCTATGCTGATTTAGATGATTTAGATGCCTTGGAAGAAGTCGAAGATACGGACGATGAAGCTGATAACGAGGATGAAACAGAAACAACATACGATGCAGATTTAGACTACAGTATAGAAGGGGTAAAACCAATAGAAGATGAAAGTGATGGAGACGATGGAGCTGAAGAGTTTATTTCTATTCCTGGAGTTAACGAAATTGACGATAATAGCGGAGAACCTTTAGAAGAAGTATGAAATATTAAAGTATCATTTTAATTAATTTATTTCACCTAAAAAATAATATAGCCTCTTATATCTACAAAATTACAGATATTTAAATATAAATTATTTTCCTGGAAATAGATTGATGGCGATGAACCAGAAGAAGTGGTTAATGAAGAAATCGGTGAAGAAGAAGAAGAAAAACCAGAACCAGAACCAGAAGAAGAACCGACCAGTGGTAAGTTTTCGATAGTACTGTAATTATAATTGTCAAAGTATACAAATTTTTACACATATCAATCACATGAGTTTCACTAAGCAAAGATTAAGTTTTGAAAACTGTCGATCTTTCTTAACTTTTCAAACTCACGTAACGCATTTTTTTATAGTATCTAACTTTTTGCAATGTTAGTATTTATAATGAAATTATACCAACAAACATTTGTGTAACAATGCGGAACATTTTTGTATAAAATAAATTAAAATGTGATGACGTTTCCAGTGTCAATGAAGTTTGGAGTTGGGATTGCATTGATCGTCACGGCACACTTCGTTCTTGTTAGGAGATGGAGACATGGTAAACAAAATGTTATACATTTCTCTCTTGCGCACCTAATTTTCTACGATTTACATAAAATCTATATCATTTCTTTATCTGTGTCTTCGCTATCACTATATTTCCTCTTTATCATATTTCGTATCCATATATCAAGCTTGAAGGAGTATGTAGCAGATTTGTTTAGAAATATAATTTAAAATATAACATATTAATCTTAGTCCAAACTTGTTTTAAATCTAAAGCAAGAAATTATTTGATATATAAAAAATATGTTTCCAGATTTTAGATCTTTTAAAAATAAATATTTCCAATTATTTCAATAATTTTCACTTTGCAAATGAAGTCTTTACTTGTATGGTATTTAGGGCGCTTGAGCAAAAATTATTAACAAATTGTATACCATACGTAAAGATAAGTTAAATAATTAAAACTAATCAATTTCTACTAAAAAAATATTACAGAGGTAAGTATTTATTGAAAACTTCTTGTATCAAGATTCAAAGACGTATATAATATAATTTTCATTTCCCCTTAGATTTATCTTTAAATTAATAATATTTCGCTAAATATTATAACACTATTCTTCCTTTCATATTATTCGTCTTGACTATTTTTGTTTCACATTCCATTGATTTCATTTATTTTCTCAATCAAATTTAGAATTCGTATAAAGTTAAGTTTTTTTCATGATCAAACCCATATTTATTAAAGGTGAGGAAGATGCTTCGGAAAGTCTTACCGATGGTGATGAGTTACCAGAAATAATAAGACGCAATACCTTAATTCCACCAGCACGTATAACAGAAGTGGTACCAAAAGATGATGAAGGTGGCCCGGAGCCCTTAAATAAGGAGCAAGAGCAAAACTATGAAGACTTACGTTCTACCTATAAAAGCGTCGGAGTTAAAGAAAAAAAGAGGACTGGCATTGAAGAAATCTTTGCCAAAAAGACAGCTGATTTGGAAATGATGCTTCGAGGAAATTCTAAAGGTATATAATACATGCAAAATTAATAATTTTTGCTGAAGTTACTGTTCTAAAAAATGACCATTTGATAAAATAACTATTTTCTTGATTTAACAAATCAATAATTTACCTTCAGATGATTCAAAACTTAAAAAACCTGTAGAGGATGATGAAGAAGAAGAAGAAGAAGAAGAAGAAGCTGATGATGCTGACTATTCAGAGGGTGATTATGAAGATGAAGAAGCAGAGTATGATGAAGATGCGGAAGAATACGATGAGGAAGAGGAAGAGGAGGAAGAAGAAGAGGAAGTCGAAGAAGTCGATGACACTGAATTAGTGGAAAAATTAGATAAAAAATATGGAAAATTACCCACTCCAGAACATAGCGAAGGAGAGGAGGAAGAAGAAATAGACCCAGAAGAAGAGGAAGAGGGAGAAGAAGAGGAGGAAGAAGAATATGATGGAGAAGATGAAGATATACCTGGATGGAAACGTAAATAATATATGAAGCCTATTTCATAATTTTGTTCATTTAAAGTTAATTGAGGTAATTTATTTATTTAAGTACGAAAGATCGACAGCTATCCGCAAACCGTAATATTCTATCATTTTTGTAACCTTACACAAAATATACACAATAAAACAAAAAATTTTCTACTATTTTCAATTTAATAATTATAATATTAAGTATATCTGACATATATTTTTTTCTACAGATGTAAAATCACCGGCTCAACAAGGAAAAAATCCAGAACGTGCGTTAAAAAAACCACCAATATCATCAAAGACTAAAACTGGAGGTCAGCAGATGCGTAATGAATACTTTAGCGCGTCGTATGATGATTTGAGCGTAACCGAAGAATCTGACCAGGGGTCGTTCTAGGTAATAATTTTATAATATATATTTAAAATTTCGTTGATTAATTTTAATCTAAAAGTCTTTCAACTTTTTAAGTGTTTTCATTCTTTAAAATTTAGTTTAAACATCAGAAACTAAGCTTTAAATTTTTATTCTTTATAAAAAGTTATGTTTATTTATTTTTTTACGGCACATATAATTTTATTTTTTAGGTATCTCATTCTACATATCAAAAAGTGGAAAACTGTTCGATACATTTTTGTATTATAATTCTCAATTTTGTATAATAGTATAGTAAACTTTACAATTTTAGGAAAGTAATACAATCAACTAATTTTTTTAATTGAAAAAATAAAATCTTTATCAAGTAAAATTTATAATATACATTCGGCATAAGAATATTTTTGTTTCCTCAATTTAATTTCAATAAATGTAAAATATGTATAATTTTAGGGAACATTTGGGAAGTATGTTATATCAAAATTTAGTAAATAAAAAAAAATTGTTTTTATTTAAAGCAATAACCGATAGCAATAATTTATTTTAGAATGAATTTTATAACTAGTAAGTTATCTAATAATTTGTTACTATGTGTTCATGCTGAGCTAATTAATTATTAGAATTTTTATATATTTAATTATTTTCAAGTGTGATATATTTTCTTATAAAAAATTATTTAATAAAAAACTAATTTTTACTCTTATCAACAAAGTTTATTCAATTTTTTACATAACCTAACCTGAGTCTTACATTATTTTGACACGCGATTGAAAATAATTCATTCAATAATACCTATTACGTTAGTAGATCACTAAAAGCGTAAACAAATTGATGAATACAAATCGAAAGTTTATGTACATTTTTGCGTGGTAAATGTAAGTCAGTTCTAACAGTAGTTTTAGTGTAGTATAAAACACTTAACAAAGTCAGACGATAAGGTACTGCAATAAAATTGATCATGTAAACGTCAATTTATAATAAATTGATAATGCATTTCCATGATCACCTATCGTACCACAAAATCAAAGTCTCATTGTAAAATCGGACAATGTTATTTAGAGGGTCAATGATACAAATGGACGCAATACAAAAATCGCGGAAGTGCTCCAAATGACTTAGTAAACGGTGATAAAAATTAGTCTTCAAAAAATCGCGATACCTGTCGTACGGCATGAAGTACATTTACAAGGAAAGTAGATCGAGCTGACTTAGTATTTATGCTTGTGTCGGTGTTTTCGCGGCGTTGGTGACATTGGACTGGCAGCTCTATGTTTTCCTGAAGATCTAGAAACTGGTGTAGGCGATGAAGAGGGTGAACGTGCTCTTCTTTTCCTGTCGTTAGCAGGCGATCTACGAGACGAGGATCGTGCCGGGAAGGCAGGTGAAGGCGAACGCCGAATTCGAGGTGGGGAAGGCGTATATGGTGTTCTCTTTTTGTGCTCGCGTGGAGAACGTGATCGTCGTTTGTTTCTAGGAGATCTGCTGCGAGACCTAACAAGAACAATAGGTAGTATTTTTTTAATATCTGTTTATTGAAACGATATTTATTTATCACGATTTGCACCATATAAATATTTTAATTTACCTGTATTTACTACTGGCTTTTGACGGAGGACTTTGTGAATTTCGCCTCCTATCTCTATAATACGATCGGGTATCTGGAGATTCCGACGATGGGCTTCGTTTTTTATCTCTCCGTCTATCTTCATCTCTATCTTCACTTTTATTTTCTTTCATCTCTCTTTCACTCTAGAAATTTATTATAAATACATAATTTTAATAAAAATCGTCTTATCTATATAATAAATTCGAATTATGTGAAATAGTTTTTTAAAAACTCACTTTTTTAATAAGTTTTTTACGATAGTGTTCAACTTGACTTTGTATTGTCATGCCTGCTTTTAACGAACGTCTTCCGCTTTCTAATTCATCTTGATATTGCATTGCTTTAACTTCAATTTCACGTAGCCTATTTCGCCTTTCTTCGTTATAATCTCTACTAAAATTATTTATTGTTTAGTATTACGGATATATAAATTGAATAATATAAAAAGGAACAAATTTGAAGTCAATTACCTTGAGTCCATACTGGTATCTTGTGAATTTGAGTCATCATTTTGCTCAAGCTCTTCCCATTTGCTAGTAGTCATTGCTTGAGCTTCGACCTGATCAGGATCTACTGTTTCCCATCTGGATGGGACAAAACCCGCAGGCATGACCATTTTTTTGTCGTCTTTTCCTTTCGAGCCCATACTATCTTCATCTTCCATTGGAATTCCATCAATGTCGTCATCCACTACAACGAAACAAAAAATTAATTTAAATTAAACGCAATATAATTTTATTGTTGTAATTTATAATTCTTTGTGCTATATGCCTTACTTGGAATACCGTCAATGTCATCGTAATTGGAAGTCGCTTGCGGCGTTAGCCCAAGCTTCATAGCTCCTTTTAATAAAGCAGCACCATCCAGAGGAACACCATCTAAATCTTCTGCTGCATCGTTATCAACATCCGACAATGGAGCACCGTCTAAATCTTCATCATTATCCCGATCGATATCATCAGGTTGCTAGGTAAATGATAAAATGAATATTATTAATTTTTCAATACTTATCCTCATACGAAAGGCAGTAGTAAAAAATAATAATAGGTAGTTCACCTGAGTTAAACCAAGGAAAGTATTTTGGAGTTTCAGTAAAAATTCTCGGGGATAAACAGCCCATTCTTCCCAAGCTCGAAATACTCTCATTACTCGAACTTTAAAACCTTCCGCTTTCAATCTACTATCGAATTGTTTATACGCTTGGTGAATTTCATTAAAAACGTCCAACAACCTGGCTTCAAATCTATATCAAATAATATTAAAATGTCAGTTATTTCGGAATTATTTAAAGCAACATTTATTATAAATTATAGTAACATACGCTTTCCGGTAAATAGTAGCATTTGTTACTTTAACACCACAGTTGTGCAAAATATCAGATATTAAATAAAGTCTTGCAATTTTTTTGTTTACTGGTGTTTGTAGAAGAGACAAAGATTCTGCTATACAGTCACAGATTTCTTCAGCTGCTTCAGCATGCTCAATACAAAATACCATAACCTCTGCAACTTTAAGTCTTTCTGGAGACATATTCCTTAATAAATCCTCTAACCGGTCCCTTTGGCTAAATAAAAAAAAAGTCGTTTTAGCTCTACATTAATCAAAATAAAAAAGACTTTACAGAAGCAAAGTTATTAAATTAATAGACCTATTAGATAGGCTTCCTCGTCGCGGTTCTTGTTTTTCTTCAACTTCAATTAATTCTTCAGGCATTCCTTGAGTCCAAGGATTCATTGGTGGTGGACGCCATATACTTCCTCCCTTAAACATTCTGAAATCTTCCAAACGCCATTCTTTTTGTGCATCTCCTTGTAATATTGAATATAATTTCCAACGATAATAAGTATGTGCTGGTGAATAATTTTCAAACAAAAACCTGGAATTGCAACAAATGATAAGAATGAAAAATGTAGAAGTATGATTATTTAATAAAAAAGAAATAATGAAATAAAAAAAATTACCTAAACATTGGATTGTTTATTTCTCGATTCATGATCATAGCTTCAAACATTGGTCCTTCTCGAACAACAAATTCTACCATTCTATGTATCAACATGACTAAGTTCCTATAACGCACAAATTTACGTAAAAGTTTTGTGCCTTCAAACAAGGTACAAAGAAAAAATATTGGAAATAGGAAGATAGATTCAAAGGATATAATCAACTGGATGGACTAATGCATGGCAGTCAGACATACTTACAAAGTATTGCACTAACAATCTAAAATTAAAAAGATACCTTTCTGTTGGAATAACCACTTTGACAACTGCATTCTGCAAAACCTGTGAGGATCCAGTTCATAGTGTGCAAGAGTGATAGATTGAAGATGAATCCAGCCAAAATGCCCAAAAACGCCACCGAGAAAGACGCCGATAAGTCAACACAACACAATTTTTAAACTTCCATTAAAGTTACCATTTGAACAAGTTTATTGTTTATTTTTCGTTTTTAAAAACAAATTTTAGTATCAAAAACTTCTCATTTTCAAACGTTTTTGTTGTTCTAAACTTTTCCCCCAATTTTTTCATCTTGGCTTTTTTCTTCCTTAATAAATACAGTGTCCCTTTTGTGTTCATAAAAGAACACGTTATTTGTCACCCCAACGAGATTATACGAAAAATATAGAAAAACTGTCTTTATCAAGTCTTTAAAGTTCAGTCTTTATTTGTAATAATAACTATTATCTGATCAAGTTAAAATATATCTCGTACAGCAATGTATTCTCGACATCAAGTAACCTGTTGTTCGTCACCTCGATATACTTGCGCGAAAGACACCGCATATGCAGCTCGGCATCAGCCGATTGAAAATGTGTATTTGCTAACGAAAAGAATAAGTTTACCTTTTCAAAGTTTTCCTTCTCCTGGGGGTCCGCGTTCTGGAGGTTGCGGATACGTGGTATCTGAGATTACGTTTCAAAAACATGGTTATGCGGTTCATATTTTAAGATTGTATATTTTTCATGTGAAATAAATTTTTACGTTTTAAATTTATACCAGAAGTATTTTCGTTAGTATATACTATACACTAATTTTATTTTTTTTTATGATAAGTTAAATGAAAATTAAATGAATGAGATGCTGCAAAGATGACATGCAATTCTTAATTTTAATTTAAATGCGAAAAAAAATTTGTTAAATTATAAAATGAAATGTAAAGCAAAGAATATTTATAGGTTGAATTGTATAACAATAAAAACCAAATCATTAAAATATGATCTAATAGTTTATTAGATGTTCTATTATCATTGCTTCTTATATGATTCGATAGATGTACCTTATTCTTGTCACGTCGATGAGGTTGTGCATTAAAAGGCAATCCAGATGGTGGTGGTGGTTGTGTGAGCTCCATTAATGCAGGTGGAATATATATTGGATATGGTGGTATAGGAACACTTTTACCCCATCCAAGTTTCATTTCATACTGCATTACATCTCGACCTAATTATACATGAATTTCTCATTACATAAAAAGTCAATCAATTTTTTTCAAGAGTAATATTTTTATTTTTAATATACCATTGAGATTCTTCAAAGCTCTTTCACCATCTCTTCTACTCATGAATGCAACAAATCCACAATTTCTTTGTCTTGCTTTTTCTTCATCACTCCTAGGCCACATAATTTTTATACTAGCTAATGGTCCAAATTTACCAAAAACTTCCATTAGTTGTTGTTCTGTTATCTGATGAAATGAAAAATAATTTTTTGATTAATCTCAAGTAATATTAATCGAGTTAATTTAATTTAGTGATAAAAATATTACCTTCGGGTTCAAATTTCCTAAATATAAATTTGTAGTATTTGGATCTCCATTGTCAAATGACCCATCTGAAATAACGGGACCTAAATTGATTATTATACTAAGGTGTCTTTAAAAAGTTGTTTTAATAATAATTAAAACTAAAGGTATAATAATTTAATAGTTAAAAGAATAATTTTTTCCACGTCTTTTCAATCACATTATTAATGTACTATCAATCTATTTGATGGATATAAAACATAAATTTGTATTATATACTGTTTAATTATTTTATCTATATATTTATTTATGCATGATTTATTTCTGAGGAGGTTAATTTTTCGATATCACTGTTGGAGTCCAAAAATATAAAAAATGGATTTCACTTCAAGATTATATTAGCTTTACTATTAACTTCACATATTTATTTAATGATTTAGAATATAAAATAAATTGCAAAGGTATAGATGAAATTTTCATTAATTTGTAACTTTAATTAATTGTAAAATTATTTTAGACTGCATTCATATGCGAACAATTCATTGTATCAAATAGGTTAACAATTAATAATATTTAAACTCTGCCTATTATTAATCTCAATTTTAAATAATTTTATAGGTTTTTTTTTAAATATAATTTATATTAATAAATTTGAAAAGTATAAAAGTGGTCATGGCTACAAGATTAAAAAAAAATTGAAAACTAACCTTCTACTGATTTTAACGCTTGAATCATTGGATCATCATTTTGAGATGTTGTGATAGGCTTTGTGCCTCCTTTGTATTTGTGACGCTCTTCTCTCTCTTCCTGAATCATCTTCAATTCTTCTTTAAATAATTCAAGGTTACTCTTTTTCTTTTCACCTTCTTTCTTCTTTTTACCAAGCCTATCCAGTTTACGCTCATTGGAACCAAGAAGCCTTGCATATTCCTGTGCTTGTTCTTGTGAAGAGCGATTATCTGCAAGATCTGAGATTTTTGGCTGAGGTTTGTAGAGTTTTCCCTTCTCCCTTGTATCTTCCTCTAAAATATTAAAATAGACAATAATTAAGATGACAAATGTTGACAAACCAATTGCAAATGATAAAATTTATAAAATACTCACGTCTTTTGCCTGCATCATAAGTACCAGCTTTAACCCAAACTTTATTTGAATTTTTATTGGAACTCTCTTGAAACGTAGCAACAAATTCTTCAAATGCTTGAGCTGCAGCTTGCTCTTGCTCCTTTTTACGTTGTTCTTCAATTTCTTTTTTGCTCATCGGCCTTTTTCCCATAGTGCCAATAGAGAATGCCTTGAGCTTTTGCTCGGCGATTTGCTAGACCACAGACGCATTTTTAGGTTAAGTTCAGCTAACAACGTGACACTTGTCCGTCAATTAAATTATAAACATTCAAAACCTTACCTTCATTAATCCCTTATCCGCCATTTTTCTTAATCAATTGATTATAGTAAAACTAAAATCTACTGCCCTCAATTGATCATTAAAATTCTGTGTATACTCAAGCATCGGTGTGAATGATAATGGAACGGCGCGAACGCATTTGTGTGTACGACAATCAATATATTTCCAACTTACGCAGGAACTTTTCCGAGGAAAGTCGTCTTCCACAAATGTGTTACTGTTCGAATTCACTGACAGACAGGCGTCAGCGTAAAACAGTGCTAAAATCGCCAATTTTAGTGGCTTGTGGGCGAGAAGACATGTTCGCAGTTAATAAGTATAAAGACTAGGATCGGGCTGTGTCCTATGCTGGCCGGGGCCGCTGGGTGCTGCGGCGGCGATTCGCAGCGTTGCGGCGTCTTTCTCGATTTCAGCGCAGCCATCGCTGTATGACGTTGGGCCTGTATAATTGTATTGCATGAAACAGGGAATATACCTATATATACATAGGTAGTGCACATGCGCACTTTACACACCTGCAAAGTACTTTTATACAAGTGTATATATATATAGAGAAACGACGTAAAAAAAGCGCGAATTTAGAAAACTAATTTAAGACAAATCAAATAATTCGCTCCAAATTTTAATAATTTATACATTTTTAAAATTAGCAAACATTCGTAACAAACCACGCAAATACATATAAACATCAGTTTATCAAAATTCTGTTTCAACAAAAACCATATAATATATCATTGTTTAAATAATGAAAGTCTATCTGTGTAACAATTATAAAGCAATGAAAATCACATCGGAAAATTAATTATCGATTAATATTATTTTTATATAGTCATCGGACTCAAATTAATTGATGTTTTTAAAACATTTGGAGAATTTATTCATATACAAGGTGTCCCATTTTAATCGTCCATCCCCAGAAATTGGCAGAAGATGTACTCGGAGCAAAAAATGATAAAT
>JAWWEQ010000045.1:28580088-28667827 GCA_035583055.1 Torymus tubicola | reverse complement strand
TTGATTTTTATTCTATGACTAATACAACCGAAGATATTGTAGTCTAAAGAGCGACCCTATTTACAAAAAATTTTCACAAATTTATGGTCGGTACTGTATATTAAAAGCTTCTTTTTTACAAGTTATTTCGAAGTAATAAACTGTTCACTCGCGTAAGATTATGCGTTAAAAGTTATTCCTATATTTATTATAAACTCAGTTTTTCAATAATTTGATCGTTGATCTACAATTTACGTGATGCAAATTAAAAATTTAAAGCACATTTTTTTAAGTGTTAAGATATATCTACTAATTTATAAAAAACCCGCATGAGTCACCTTAGAGAGTGAATTTCTTCTTGCAAGACAACCAGAGTAAAATTGACTTAATTGATTTTTTTAAATTTGGTGAATATGTAGAGTTTCTAGGTTTATTGCACCTAAATTCTTTCTTATCTTTTTTTTCAAATTAGCACTTGTCCATGACAACATCATTGGCACATTTTGGTTAAGTGCGCAGATTGTACTTAAGCGACGATAAGAAAAACTTTCATTGAAGATTAGCTTTCGTGCAATATAATTAATTATTGGCAAAACAAATTAAGAAAGGAATCGATAAATTAGTTTGAAAAAGCTACGCACAAACTTTATGTACATTCCCTAAATATTCAATGATGTATGTATTGCAAATAATTCGTCACGTATCTATGATAACATTTACTTTGATCGATGTGACATATTTAAATAGGTTAAATTCATAATACTGCCTTTTTCACAATTTATCTTAATATATCCCAGGCGGAAATAACTTTTGCGTAAAATTGCAAATAAAAGCAAATAAATGCTTATAACAAATAATAACAGGGAGATTTAGGACGCTTATAACAATTAGTAACTCTTATAAGTTCTTATTAATAGTTATTTGCATTTATTTTCTTTTTCTGGTGGTTCCATTATTTATTAATTAATAATTAATTAATAGTTACTATTAAGTATTTATATTTATTAATACGCGTTAAAAAATATTTAGTATTAATTAACACATAACTGCAAGTAATTTTTAAGTTTGAGCAACAATTTTATGTTATTAGTGCTTCATAGTAGTTAACTATTAATTACTATAGGTATAATAATTATAAATTATACAACAATATTCATAATAATTAATTATGAACAACTATACTCATATCTATTATCAATACTTCAAATTAATTAGTAATTGCATATAACTTTTATTAACCTTTCTTTTCTCTTATAAAATAAATGAAAATAAATGCAAATAACAGCAAATAGCAGTTAGTAGTAACGAATAATTCTTAATAATCATTACTAACTATTCTGAGCGTCCCAAATCTAGCATTTATAAACAGCAAATAATAGCAAATATCTGTTAATAAAAGTTATACTTAATTATGTGTAGTTATTAACAGTTGTATGCAATATTTTTTTCCGTCTGGGATGATATATTAGTTTACGAAATTATTGATTATTTAATGTCGGAGGATTGAAAATGCTTTATAAACACATTACACTACAAACTTCTTTAGTGAAATATTTAGCTTGATTATTATTCATTCTACATTTTAAAAGTAAATTTGATACAAAATGTTGTTAAATTGCACTTTTTTATTTTTATCAAATACTTACTAAAAATCGTTATGAAATTTAATGTTATCCATTAAAAACAAGTTCCAATAACACACTTTTCTAATAACAAATGTCTCCAAATATCTATTTTTGCTTACAACTGCATGCATCATGTCATGTTTACGTAGTTTCCATAATATATAGTATATCATTCATATGTTTTCCTTCATTTATCATTCCTGCGTCCTTTATCCTTAGAAATACGTATCTGAAATTAAGATAATAACGTAAATTTTTATTTGTAATACTTTTTGAATTGTTTTAATATAATATTTGTTATTAAAAATTTAGTTGCAAACCACATTAGAAATAAATTATTTTAAATAAATAATTTTGTTATTATTCAATATAATATATATATATATTTCACAAGACAGAACACGAATTCGACTCGAATTTTGAGATATGTGTTTGCAATATTAGCTTTACTTCGAAAAAAAGTCTTAAGAAAGCCTCGAATTATTATGACGGTAACCATTTATATAGTTTTGGAAAATCTTAAATATCATTTAAAAGCTAAAAGTGGAGAACTTTTTTATAACCCTAATACTCATGAGTATTAGAGTCATATCGCAGCCATTGCATTCATGTAATGCATTCAAAACTATATCTCAAAGTTTGCTCAAAAAACTTTAATAATATCCTACAATTTGAAAATAAAAATTTTAATAATAAATATAATTGCAATATTTTCTCAAAGAATCTACTCGTCAAAAATTTTGTGTAATTACTTATTATTTAAACGAATCATAATTTAGTTAACTTTAATCAATATTTAAACTAGCGAGTGCATTATTAATATACATACATTAATATAGAATGTTGCTCCAACTACAATAAGTATACTTAAGTTTTTAGCCATTTCCGCAAATAAATCAACAATTCCTATATGTATAAATCTATAAACTATAAAAAAGATTTATAACGTATTAAAATACTTATAAAAAAATTTATAATTAACTTATAGACTTATAGACAAACACTACATACCTGTAGTACTGAAACCACCCCATCGTTACAGGCTGCACGAATGTCTTCACATAACGCGCATATAGAATTGTTCTGAATGCGATTACGGCATTCCTGCGCCACGCGTTTGCCACGGCTATACGTCATGAATTAATACAGGCATCAAGCTGTTTAAATTTGTCAATCATCTTGATTTGAATATTGTTCTCTTACGATTGATTAATCCGATTGGCGCGAGTAATGTGCAGGGCGCCTTGTCAAGTGTATAAATAAGGAGCCCCGAAACTTCACTCCTCACATTTCCCTGTTTCATCGTCAGCCGAGAGCGACGATTAACACAGCGAGGGTGAGTATATATACAATATTGTTCACACACGCGTCGTTGCGATTCTTCTTTTTTATCTTAAAGTTTTTCTGCACTCGTACAAGGGGCCTTTGCAGATATTACAAAAGCCAATCGGGAAGACATAAAAAAGACACACAATAGCTTTATATCGTGATAAAAGGTTTATTTTTCCGGAAATCGCGATATCTGCGCCGATAAGAATTATATGAGATTACCAGTGCATTATCGTGGGTTGAATCGGTTACTTCGGACGCGCCCAAGTATAGTTCGTTATTTTCCGACCCGAGAGCAGCGTCGAAATAATAACTTTAATAATAAAGTCGAAATATTTCTTTGCAGATGCGCGCAGTCACGTTGGTACTCGCCGGCCTTTTGGCCCTGGCCTCTGCTGCCAGCGACAGTAAGTTCTTCAACAGTTTTTTTATTGTATTTTTTCATAAATTTTTACTCCATAAGAAAATATGTGTGAAATCAGCGTTGTACAGATTTCGAAGTAGGCGAGTTAAGTGAAAGACAAAAATTAGTTGTTCTTTTACTTAGCACTTGTTTTGCTATTATATTGTTATTAGTTAATAATGTGTAATTCGTTAAAACTGATAAAAAAAAGTACGTTTTTCTTGTTATTCATTTAAATATAATAGAAAATAACAAATTAGAATGTGCTGCAAGTAAAGAAACTTTTCATTGATTATAACTAATATAACTTGAATCAGATAAGAATTTAATAAAATTTTTCGAATACGCTAATAAAATTTAATCCACCACTTCAACTAAATCAAAACCCTTTTCCTTTATAGAAAAAGTCGTCTGCTACTTCGGCAGCTGGGCTGTATATCGTCCGGGCAATGGCAAGTTCGCTATCGACAACATCGACCCATCCCTCTGCACCCATCTGATCTACACTTTCGTTGGCATCACCGAGAGCGGCGATGTCCGCGTCCTCGATGCCTGGCAAGATCTGGCCGACAACTGGGGCAAGGACGGCTTCGGCCGTTTCAACAAGCTCCGCGAGATCAGCCCCGAGACCAAAACCATGGTCGCCATCGGTGGCTGGAACGAGGGCTCGGTCAAATACTCCCATGTAGTGGCCAACCCTGAAATCCGTCGCAAGTTCGTCCAGAACGTCGTCGCCTTCGTGAAGAAGTACGGTTTCGATGGTTTCGATGTCGACTGGGAATACCCCAACCAGAGGAACGGAGTTCAAGCTGATGTTGCCAACTACGTAGCTCTGTTGAAGGAACTGAGAGAAGCCTTCGACAAGGACGGTTTGATCCTCAGTGCTGCCGTCGGTGCCGCCGAGAAATCCGCCAGCTTGTCCTACGACATTCCCAACGTGTCCAAGTACCTGCACTTCATCAACCTCATGGCCTACGATCTCCACGGTATCTGGGACAAGAAGACCGGTATCAACGCCCCTCTGTACGCTGGTTCCTGGGAATCTGGTGCTGAGAAAGGCCTTAATGTCGTAAGTATAAATAATTACTTATTACGATTTAGAACATTTGGAAATTTTTATGGATTTAATGTCGGTGAATTATTTTGTTTTTCGAAAATTGACTAACACTGACGCAATGGGTTTGCCAATATTTGTGCTCATATTTTCTCTTATCGTACGATTATCTCAATTAGAAATTGTAACGCGCAGATTAGCTCTATTATGTCAGGAAATCAATTAAACGGAACGAAGGATTATGTGTTGATCGGTTGATTTTTTTTAAACGTCAATTGCCGACGTCATTTTTTCGATTCGCCAATTTTTCGTTCCGAGCAAAGAGAGAGATAAGAAAACTCAAACCACGCGCGCTACTTGATTATGCTCGCATTCTTTCTAAGCATTATTAAATAGTTTAAGAATACACTTGAGATGCAAAAGATAAAAGTAATTATTCTATTTTTCCGAATCAAATTAACTGCAAGTAGATTAACAATTTAATATTAATCAACGAAGTATTTTATCAATTAGTGTCATCAATCTCTCTCTCTCTCAGCTATATATTTTACAGAAAAAAAATACATAACAATTTATTATTGATTATATATATATATTAAAAACACAAAAATGTATTTTTTTAGGATGCCTCCATCCAGTACTGGCTGAAGGAGGGTGCCCCAGCTGAAAAGTTGATCCTCGGTGTGCCACTGTACGGTCGTGGATTCACCCTGTCCAACCCTAAGGAGAACGGCATCGGTGCCCCGGCTAACCAGCCCGCCACTGCCGGTCCCTACACCCGTGAACCTGGTATGCTCGGTTACAACGAGATCTGCGAGGGCTTCTTGAAGGGAGGCTGGGAAGTACACTACCAAGAGGAACAACGTGTGCCTTACGCCGTCAAGGGCAACCAATGGGTTGGCTACGACGACCAGAAGTAAGTGTTTACTATAGTTGTTGCTTTACATCGCGTGGGAATTATTGGATAGGCGTGAACGATGTGCACGTTAGGTGCATGAATTTTTTAACTGTAATTGCCGCGATTTACTTAGCATGATGATGTGATATAATGAGCATGAAATCGATTGTCGAGCGATTGATTCGGTAGGTGTAATGCACGCTGCTTGGTGACGAGAATTGTATTTTATTCAACGTTACTGTGAAAGTTGAACATTAATAAGGAATGCTATTTTTCTGAATATTTTTTTATTCTTCTTTATTTTGGCGTGTAGTAATGTTAATAATACGGTTAATATTTTTATATGTATTTGATTATAATTTTTCAGTCCTCGGTGAATTACCGATTGCTGATATTATGTATTAGTAAAAGATGTATTCTTAACCGTGAGATTCCTACTTTACCTACGAATGATACATTAGTGAAAATTAGAAAATGCCTTTATCAATGTTGTTGAATATCAAACGTAAAATTTTCTTAGAAAAAAATTAACTATCAAATTACATCGATACCAACAACTATATACGTCCAAAAATGCTGCACACACACTTTCTAATTCATCTCTTTTAATCATTCACAGATCCCTCACCGAAAAGGCCGAATACGCCAAGAAGTGGGGTCTCGGTGGTATGATGGTCTGGAGCGTGGAAACTGACGACTTCGCCGGTATCTGCGGTGAGAAATACCCACTCCTGAAGACGATCAACCACGTACTCCGTGACGGTGCCCCACCACTACCCACTCGTCCAGTGCCCACCACCACCCCTGGCTCCAACAGCGGCAGTGGCAGCGGCAGCAACACTGAACCCCAGCAAACGACCCAGCCCCCTGCTCCAAGCGGTGTCTGCAAGAAGGAAGGTTACGTACGTGACCCCAAGCAGTGCAACATCTACTACTACTGCCAGGCGTACAACGGCAAGTTCATCATCTCCACTTTCAACTGTCCCGATCCCCTCGTCTTCGACGTCAAGACTACTGGCTGCAACTACAAGACTGAGGTCGAGTGCTAAGCAAAGCGATGTCGATTTCTGAGAAGAAGGAGCTATATACGAAGGATCAGTGATATTTATTTTGTTTTAAGCTTCTTTTTTTCTTTTCTTTTATATTTAGTTGATGCGTAGATTTGTTGTACAATTTCTTTTTCATTTTTAATAAAGTTTATTTGATAATTCTTGTTTAATTCTGCTGTCGTACCATTGATCTGTCTCCTTTCCATCGAAATCTGCTTCATTTCATCTAATAATTATAGTCTTTTCATACCTTTTATACTTTTATATAGTAAAATTTGCTACCAAATTATTTCATTTTTTAATGAGCCATTATTTCCAAGAGTTTAATAACAGTCGCTATATTCTTAATAAAAGTTTATATTGCATCTTTTAAATTTTTACAAATACTCTGAACGATTTTTTGTTTGCTGAAAGTAAAATTTTAAAATGTTATCAATTTATTGCTTGGTATAAAAACTAATGAATAGTGCTTAAAAAGAATTTCGATCGGTCAAATAAATATTTTATTTCATTTAAAAAATTGTTGCAAGTATCTGTAAATAGCCAACCTCACTGTCAGTAAAAGAAGTGAGTGCTATGATAAGCATTGATAAGTGTAATCAACTATACATTATTTGAGATTAAAAAGAATGATTCAAATAATACGAAAATGCAGTTTCATAAATACTGCTAAGTAATGAATTTTATTTTTTACGAAAATAAACTATTTTCTAAGCACTCGTAAAGCTACCCTTAGAGATAATTTTTATGAAGTACTGCAGTAACTTATTGCAATGATTCATAAAGATATAAAGAATTATTTTTGTGCGATAAGCAGCATTAAAAGTTTTTCTTTATATATTGCATTCATTTGTATAAAATACTTTTACACACACATACATACGCGCGAATTACTTGCAGAAGTATATAGTCTCACAATTTTTTTTGTCGTATCACAGTAATATTTTCACCTTGCAACTATATATGATGCAATTGATTCACAAGAATCTGTTATTTGAAATCTCCTTTACCTGAAGAATACTAAGTTTGAGCAGTGATATCATCGATCATCATAGCGCAGACAACACGCGAGTTCATAAAACACAGTGCAAAAACCGAAGAATCGAATCTAACATTCAAATTCGGCACATACTCGCTTAGTTCCCTTACGCAATGATAATTCGACGTGTGTTCCTCTCGCACTGCATTATGCAATATTGCGCCGAAAAAAACTATATATATACTGTATGGAGCTTTTGATCTTTAATTAAGAAGGATCTTTCGCTATAAGGTGGTTTCTTGAGCTTACAATATTTTTACTCTTCAATATTATTATAGTTGCTTGCAAAGTTATCTGAAGTCTAAATTAAGAATGAACAAATCGATTTATAAATATAGAATGTACTACACAATAAATTCAGAAATTTTAAGAAGTTTAAAATCCGCTTGTTTGATTAATATTGCATAACAACTTTGCTAAACCTTCCGTCGACCAATATATTTTTTCATTTGTCACATATATATGTCAACTTTTTCACCGACTAAATTGGGATAGAAAGTTGCAATAATCATTATTTATTACTAATTTCAATTGTATTACCAAAGACTCTTCTTAATGAAACCTCATCTGAAAATTCGGAGGTTAATCGTCGACGACGCTTGATATCGGTTTGTATATCTGTCCCCGTGTCGCTGCTTACGTTATATCAGCTAAAAATGAGTAAAAAGTTAATTACAGTTTTGGAAGAAACGACCTATCAGTGTTTTGACTGGGGATGCGTGGCTCGACGGATTTTTTTGCAGTTTTCTTGCAAATAAGACACACGTGAATGATTTTTTGTAATATACTGTGTACTGCGATGAGTTGTTGATGGCTGCAAACTATTGATTTGGATGGTGTTATATATGTTTCTGCAATTGGAAATAAAACCATGTCGAAGTCATTATACTTATCCTTCCATTGTTGTATAATAATATTTCTTGATATTTCCGTTAGAATGAAACTTTTAGGAAGAAACTATTTAAGACTGGGACATACTATACTTATCGATATCTTACTATTTTCCTTTTATCGTTTTTATTTTCCAATTCATATTGATTATTTTTGTCATCCACTATGCGCTTATACTTATTCTGGATAAAATGCAATTAAAATTGATACTTATTCTGGATAAAATACAATCAAAATTGTGATGAGCTAAAAACAAAATTAGAAAAACAAAAAATATACTTGAATGATTTATTTCTATCAAGATGATCTGTATGAAATACATAAATTTTGTAGATCTTGGATTTCGTAATAATCCATTCGATGTTAAAATTATTTGCCAGTATATTAGATTAGATAAATGATTTATTTGTAATCGAGGAAAAGTAAAGTGGCATGAATTCATTGCGCTAACAAGCGCAATGTAATAGGTACATAAATAAAATAAAGAAATATTTACAGTTAATGCACCATTCTTTTGTATATTTTTTATTTTTTAAATAGTATTTTCTTTAAAATTAAATGATACATTTTATCATATTGAATCCATATTTATTAATAATTAAAAGATATCCTATTATTTGAATACATTTACATATCAGTTATTTCAATAACTATCGTGAAACAAAATTATTTAAAAAAAATTATTTTGCCACAGGCGATAGTATTTGGCAATAGAATACAAATTAAAAAATGAAATGCATGACGTTTGCGTTAATATTTAAACTAGACGAAAAAATACTAATAATAAACAAAATAATAATACTACTTTTATACTAAGAATATGATTCGATTATGCGTTATCTATTAGCAATTAAAGGACTGCTATGTAAGTTTGCTCCATGTTTAATTAATTATTGATAATATAGTACAATTTTTTAATAATATTATTTGATGAATCTAATTTTGCAAATAAAAAATGTATTAATGAAATAATAAAACTAATCTTCAAACTCATATTATCACAGGTACTTTTAAGGTTCAATGAATGAAGACCACTTTTACCATCTTTTTAGCCTTGGCTAAAGAAATAGCAGCACATTTTCGTAAAAACAAAGATTCCTATTGTACCTTAAAAGAAACATTTTATATGTTTTTCTAAACTTAAATTTTTAGTTTTAGAAAGTTTCATGTACACGCGGAAGTAAAACTTTTATAAATGTTAGGGAACTACCCACGTGAAAATATTATATGAGATCTACATGAGATCCCGTATGCAGTTTTAATTAATTAATAAATAATTTATTTTTAATGTAAAAGTATGAATAACTATTATGTTGTATTGAATATATAAAGTAGAACGAAATATAATATTAGTATTAGTAAAATGTATTGATAAAACTTTATTGCTCTTTTCTAGATCAATTAAAATATACTATTTATTCATACTTTTACATTAAAAAAATAAATTATTTATTAATTAATTAATATTGCACACGAGATCTCATATGTTTGAAATTCATATACCGATCTCATATGAGATCTCACATAACATTTTCACGCGGGTTAGGGAATAAACACAGAAAAGAACAAGTTTTACATAAATATATAATAATTTCGGTTAGTTACATATACTCAGTCTTAATGTTTCTTCATTACATTCTGGTCACCACTGAATCCACTCCAATAATAACTTGGATGCCTTTTTAAGAGTCTTATTTTTCTGTAATAAATTGTAAAAAATTAATACTGTAATTTTGTAATAAATTAATAAAAAACTGTAAGTAAATAATATGTTATTCTAAAATATATTGTATCATTGAAAAATATTTCGCATCAGAGTGTTACCATTCATATAAGTTAGAAAGATACTTTTTTATGAGAATTCGTTTAAAAACGTTTTTCTTTTTTAAATTTCAAGTAATTAATTTATCAATTTGAAATTATTTTACTAATTTTTTTTCCATCTATTTTGAATACATTCGTAAAAAATATAAACCGATTTTCATTGAATTTATCATGCAACAAAAGAATTTATTAATCACTCACTCCTAAATTACATTCCTTTGGAACTAGAAGAATACAAAAGTATTATATTTAATTAATTTAATTCCAATACAATTTATTATTAAAACTTATATTAAATGTCTATCATGAATTTTATTTATTATGAAAGTCAAGTAACTATAGAGCTATAAATTTTTTAAAATCATCTTCTGCTCAACTTCAAATTTCATATATTTTTCCAATTTCTTTAAAAGTGAATATTTTGGTGTATAATCTGAGTTTGAATCATGTTAGTTAAGTTTAACCAATTAAAAAATGAATATAAATGTTAAATTTATTCTGAAGTTTGAATTATTAAAACGAACTTGGTATGAACATAGATTGTCATTTAATTTTACTGTAAATACGAATTATATATTTAATTGAATGTTTAATAAAAAAAAGAAATCTTTTAGATAAATATCAGTTTATGCTACTTTGTATATATGACTGAGAGAGTGAGAGAGTGGAGGGGGGTATTAAGGATAATATTTATTTTCAACGTTTATTTCATTTTTTTTACCCATTAGGTATATTATTAATTTATCAATAAATAAAAATAAACTAAAATCGAACTCACCTTCGCAAAGCAGTACCGCACGTACACCTGGCCGACATCCTTATTCTCCTCGCTGTAATACATCGTTCCAGGTTCAGCCATCACTCCGACGTTTTTCGCCACCCACTTGACGAAGTTAGCATCATCATGCCTGGCGTCCTCTTCGTCTAATTTTACTTTTGTCACTAGCCCTGTCCAGTTAGCCATGATGTAGTAGCCGCCTTCGGGAATGACGGGTACCATGCCGATTTCCTCGAGTGTATCAAGCAAGTTGTTGCGCTTGGCTTCAAATTCTCGTGCGAGGCTGGCGAGGTAGGAGTCCGGACGACGGAGATCCCGGAACACATCTTTCAGGGCACTTGCTACGGCTACTTGTGGTCGATGGAACGTTGAGGTATTATTTATAACGTTGATAGGATATGTCAGTATCTCGAGCTGTATGTAGGTATACCTGCATTGCAGGTGCGCCGCTCATAACGATTTGGGCGTGAACGACTTTCATGTTGCCGATTAATTCCTCCGGTCCGTATGCCCAGCCGACCCTCCAGCCGGTTGCTGAAAATGTTTTACTGGTGGAGGATATTGTGATCGTCCTCTCATACATGTCTGGCAGAGTTGCTGTTTTGTTTGCCCAAAGAAAAGAATCATTAAGAATCATAACTATATAGACGTTATATATAAGAGTGATGTAAAAAATTCGATTGACATTACCCATTCGAAGATGTTTATTAGGCTTGTAAACCAGCTACGCATAAACTTCGTCTACCACTACAAGTGTGTTCCACTTTATCGCCAGATTAGCAATGAACTGCAGCTCCTCTCTTGTAAATACCTTACCAGTCGGATTGTGGGGGGTGTTAACCAGGATACCCTTTGTTTTTTTATTGAAAGCTCTTGTCATCTCCTTCTTGTCATATACCCAATCTCGAGAAGTGATCGCTCCTCGCATTTTTGTCTATTCAAATATTCAGACGTCAATAACCGCCGATTATATACATTTGTATATTTATTTAATAAGAGCGATTTTAACAACAAATTAAATTAATTTTTATATACACATCAGTGTCAATTTAAAATCCATGAAGTCTTAGAGGGGCGTCTACTGGGCAACACTTTGGAGGATCAACATTATGATTTTCCCAGACACCGAAATTAACTGTAGTAGCTGCAATTGAAAATTTATCTTTTTCTATATCATGATACATGCTTACCGGCCTGAGTTGCACAAACTTTGGCACACCGCCGGAACCCTTAACCATCGGAAGGTAGAAATCGGATGCGGGTTCGATATAATGATCCACTCATCTCCTGGACTCGTGTGAGCTTGCAAGCACACGAATAAAGTCTCCATAGCGCCGAGAGTCACATTGATGTTTTTCTCTGGACTCAGGTTGTGGTGTATGAGCTCCGAATAGAGTTTCGCGATCGACTTATGGAGTTTCGGAAGTCCCTAAAATGAAGAATACGTTTACGAATAACAACTATAAGATTTTTAGATACAACTCATACCTCACTTCCGGTGTATTGATGGAGAGTCCAGTCGTCGCTGGTTGTTGCATTCCATAAGGCACTCCTGACGCGACTTGGTGGAAGAAAGTCTGGCGTGCCTAACCCGAGGTCCACAAAATTGTACTGTTTTGCTAGTTGAGATAACTCGATTCGACTGAATAAAAATATAAATTAGCGCGTGTTGATGAACAATTTTTTCATTCGATTTTCCAAGCTAATAACTTACGTTTGAAATGCTTCGCTTATGTTAAAACGCTCTGATAAATTGAATTTAGAGGAAATTATGTTGCTCTCGGCTATTTTTAACAGAACGCTGCTGATGAAACTAAACTGTGTGGATACAAAAATACCGGTAAAAATTTTAATAATACTCACTTTTAGTAAGTCGGACTGCCTGTTATTTTTCTAAATGATATATATATTAACGAATTAATTATTTTATAATAACAAGGTACACGATATTTTACATAATTGTGAATATTTTAAAAGTAGAATAGAAAGTAGTCCATGAATACTAAAGCTCTTCTAAAGAAACTTCTTTAAAATGTAAAAAACTGATGATGCAGATTTTCTATTTTCTGCTTTTCAGTTATTTTAGAAACCTAACTACTACATGACTATTTTGAAGTAACGCTATATTTTTATTCTTTGAAAACTTAAGAGTGAGTTTTAAAAAAGGTTTTTACTAATCAACGATAATTTGCATTTTCTTTGCAATATTACTTTACTTACCAATAGAATAATAGTGTGGACAAAACTGTTTTTACTTGACATTGTGCTACAATAATATTTATTTTGACAATTAATTAAGAACATGGAAGACTGAACTTAAGTAAAAAGATTTCAGTTCTCTTATAGATTTTTATACTTCCGTGTATGTTGTCGAAAATCTCCACGTAAATATGAAATCATCCTTTCTTGGGCTTACGCAATGAAATTTTGTGATGCAACACTGTATTAACGTATGCTACGCACACATATTTGTAAGCTTAAAACGCGTGAACGACATATACAAAGTAACCATCATCTAAATAACAAAAGTAATTTTTAGTTAATATGCGTATGTCACATGTATTTTATTACTTTAACAATATCATTAAAAAGTGATAAAAAGAAGATGATCGACAAAGATATTTAGCTCATTCCGAAATAATGTACTAATAAAAGAACTTTTATAATTAAAAAACAACTAATTTTGAGAAAAACAAAGGCGTGCGTAGTTGTTATTTATCTGATAATGTTTGATATACAATGAACTTCTACCAACCACTAAATACAGAAATTTTTTGTAATAAAATTTGAAATAAATAACGTTAGAAAGAAAAAACTTTCTGGCAAAATTAGTAAGTGAATTAATTGTGTGTTCTGCCCCGAATCCTCTGCTATTCTTGTATGTTGTGTATTACATGTACGTTCTTTTCACTTCTTTATATTGTTATCGGAGTGCAATACATACTGTGTCAAAATGGTATCCGCTTCAAGAAGCGTATCGTCAGCCTGTCAAAAAAGACCAAAACTATTAATTAAAAAGATACCAATACCATAAGTTTCCACACCAAAATACTGTCGCAAGGTAGATCTCAATTCCGAGCTTTTCTATCAGCCACTTGGCAAACGTGGAGTAAATTATTGTATAGCCGGTTACTTAGAGTAAAATTAACGTAATAATTGAAATAAAAGGTAATAAAGTATCCAGCGTATATAAATGCTTCAATTTCTTTCCAATTAATGAATGAAATCTGAAGAAAATGAATAAGAATCTGAAAAAATGAATTAAAAAAAATAAATTTTTACAGAGAAAGAAAGCAATAGAATAAAGAAATTATTAAGTTTAGAAAAGAAAAGATAAATGATAAATTTGCTAGTAGAATGAACATTACAAAGGAAAAAAGAATATACGAAATTAGTGAACGCATCATACGTCCCACTGTAATTGCATTTGGTTATTTTCTTATCATATGATAGGAATAAGGAAGCGCTACAGCTGACAAATTTTTGTAGTGTCCGCGAAGTTTAGTCCAAGCATTTTAATTTTACAAGTAGTGCCTGACCACTAATCCATCGCAAAATAATTGTACAAAGTTCTTACGGGTTTCAGTCTTGCGAAACGGGGTACACCGCCAGCATTGGCAATTACGAAGGTAAGCATCATAAAAGGGCTCGAAAATGATCCACTCGTTATCTGGGAAGGTGAGGCTTTGAAATGTGGTAAAAAGCGATTCCATTGCGCCAACTGACACTATCGGGTTCTCCATGGAATCCAGCTGACGGTTTATTTGTCCTGAATAGAACTTAACCTTTGGATGACCGGGATATGCCTCTAGGCGTAAGCAGTCTGACCCGTCAACATCCCAACTTAGTTTGGCCCCAACTTTAGGGATCTTAGACCACATTTCTATGCAATAATGCGATTTGTAAATTTTTCAAAACCCCGGCCCTCTAAAGGTTAACGAGTATCTTCACTAGTCTCTTATATGGCACTACTTGTATAATTTTTATTTGTATTTAAATTTATTGTAATTAAATAATATTTATTTCTAATTAAAAATTATGTAGAAGTACTTAAGATGTACATTTCAAGTCTTTGAAACCTACTATTACCTGTACATACTAAAATGTAACAAATATAACTTTAGAATTAAGAATAATTTTGTTATTTTGTTCTACCCATAAAAAGCCCAACTGAAATCATGTGTACCGATGAAAGAGTTTCGAATCGAGTTCTCGGGAGCTTCTTTTACAAAATTTGGAGTATCATAGTTTGGAAACCCGAGACCAAGATACAGTGATTTATGAGTTTCGAAAAATGTGAAGAAATAAGTATTGTACTCAAATTTTATAAATCTATTAATAAACAGTTCTGGATTATATAGACGCTAGAGTTTATAATTCTTTGTTCTCGTTACCAGCATATAGGGGAGCTAGAGGGAAGTACTTTTGCATTGATACTTTCGTAACATTATCCCAGATAAGTAACTGGTTAAAAAATATTTAAGTTTTTGTATTGAGAATATGTTGCAAAAGTAAACATCTTCAAAAATATAGAAATTAAAATACAGAACAGAATTTTTTCAAAATTACATTGTTCCATGCGTATAGTAAGCGCAACGCGATGAGGTTAATTTGATTCCAGGTAGCAATATCAGAAGTATTTGAGAAAAGACACTCAGAGTATCAGAGTATCAGAGTATCATAATTTTTATTTATTTATGTACAAGTTATTTATTTATATACAAGGTCTCACTCGTAAAAACACAAAATGATTTTCAGTCAAAACTTTAGTCCTGATACTCAATTAATATAAATAGATTAAAATGAATAGAAATACCGAAAATAAGGTGTAGCATAGCAAATACCTTCTTGGTTCTTCCATCTTCTCACTTGCTAAACAAAACATAAACCCTTCTGAAAGAAAATGTAACCAATACATAATATGAATTTACAAGAAGACAAAGTTAAGTCCGCGCTTAAGGGGATATTTCCTGGAGCGTTAATAAATGATACTACAAACAAACAAACAAACAAAACAAATTTTATATAAATTATTTAGTTAAATGCAAACTTTTCATTATCTCATATTAAAATTAATAACTTTTTTTATTATACTTTCCGCAAAAAACGAGCTGTAAGTAGTATTTATATTGCGATTTGATGTAACGAAAATTTAGTATGGTAAATGTATTTAAACTTCGAGTTATTAGTCGTCGTAGGTTTACTTTACTTCACAAACCTAATAGTTATAAACTAGTGACAAATTCTATAGCATTTTAATTCTTTATCGTATTTTATTTTTATTTATTCATTATTATTATCTAATTACATTCTACAATAGTACACAAAGAAAATTGTAACTAAGTTCATGTGAATTCTTACAGTTCTATTCCGAATTTGGAGCAGTTATTTTTTTATTTGAATTACCTGAGCAAAAAGTTCTTTTCTAAGAGAAAACCAATTTGAAAAGTAGCTTTTTACTTTGCATAATTTATCGAGATCTACTAATGAAGTCTTGCCATGCAACAATTAAGGATCAGCGCGCGCGCGCTCCACCACAAGTACAAGTCGTTTAAATCTAATAAGACCAACTCAGACGACACGTTTCATTTTATATTTTAATAGTATATTGTGTACCTAGGGCGTGAAGTAGGACCTTTTAACCCGAGCGTAGAGTTTACAGCCGAAGGCAAGCTAGAACGAGCCGAAGACGAGTGTGTTTTGTAAACTGAAGACATGTACTGCAAACACATGAGGTCAAAAGGCCTACTAGTCCTAAATATATGCACTTTATTTAGTATATTTAGAATCTAAATAGACTATTATTAGAAATTATCCTGGTGGGTATATACGTGTGTCTGCATGCGTTGTTATCTTACGATGTACACTACCGATTTTAACAAGACAAGGCTCATTTTTCTTAGTTTTGTTTACACAATTAAGATCAATATCCTTTACTTACCAAAGTCGATTTTTTTGTTTTATAACGATTTTTGACCAAATATTACTCACAATATCTGCAATATATGGGACATACGGTCAGTATCTGGGCACGAGGATGTTTCAAAATGTTTACCTTATTTTTCTCATACAATCCTCATATTAGTCTTTATATCTCTCTTTCTCCATCCTATGCGAGGTAGCGAATAGATTTTCTTAAGAAGAATCGTATTTCTGATTAATTGTAAAGGGAAGGTACACGGGTTGACACATATCTAGTTTCATATTAAATCCATCTTAATATTTATATAAAAAAAAATGATTTACCCGTATTATTGCAAATATTTACCTGCTAGCTAATTGAAAACATACAGATTTCTTTTTATCTGTCCAAATCCTGTCAAAAAACAATGAAAAAATGATATTCGTATATAAATTAATTTATTAAAGCTTAAAATTAACAAAATTTCTATCAATGACTATTAAAACGTCATAATATATTAACTTACAATATTTATAATTATCACCAATAATATTCTGGACTACATCAAAATGACGCTTTTATCAATGTTATCAAGAAGATATGCAAATAATTGAACAGCATTATTTCTATGATGAATTAATATTTGAATATAAAATTTTAGAAAAAATGTTTGATATTATATGGCATCGTTAAAGCCTAAATTATTTTTATTATATTTTCGCACATCCTTCACTTTATTAAGGCACCTCGGCTTCATCGTATGATACATAAATTACATTACCATCATAGATTTATTATTTTTCCAGTTACAAAGAGAAGCAATAGAATTGCACCTTTCGATTTCACTAAATAAACATAAAGCGCGACTTTCACTTGCTGCAGATCAGCCTTCGTTGACACTTATACACGGTGGTTCACCTTTTCCTGAGACGCCTCTCACAAGGATACTATTAATAACTTATCTTTCATAATAATATATATGTCTATGAATTACCAAGTATATTCGCAAATAGTTTTTCTTGCACCTAGAGAACATGACGGATTGCTTTAGAGTGTCAATTACACGTATAGCATACATTTTCCAGCTTTACACTCATTTTATTTATACAAGAAAGATGTTTCAAATATATTTTTTTTCTATTTCATCGTACTTATTTTACGTAGAGAAGGACCATTGAATGTGTTATACCGAGGTTTTGCAATGAAGTCGACGAACCAGAGGTTTACGATTGCATAACATTGCCGTAACTGATAAGCTCGCGTGTCAATCTTGTTCTTTTACAAACTGTTCGAGGTTAATCAAAATGTTGATATATTTATAGAATATTTAATTATCGATTTGCAAATTTACTTAAACTTGACAGATATTTCCTTGAGTTTCTCATATTCAAATTGCTAACACGGCAGACCCCCATGTCAAACATGATCTCAGTGACAAACACTTCAACATCGCCGGCCAAGATTTGATTGCAGCAGTAAACGTCCAAAGAAAAGAAATGTCCAATCATACTGCGATGAGATTATATAGTCTTGGTTGATTTTTGTATCCCGTATCCACGGTGATAGAGACGTGTTTAAATATACTAAATATACAAGTCGTCTAGTTGCGATCGCACCAAAATTTCCGTGTTTATAAAGATCTCGACTATATTGTAGAGGATGATGATCCGAGTCGTTAATCGTCGAATGTTTTGCAAATTATGCAATTGAAGAAAATCATACGGTGGAAGGTTGTCTACACTCACTTGGTTTTCTATGTACCATAAAATGTTGTATTTGCGAAAACTTTTGTCTTTCAAGATCAAGTTTTACGTGGGAGTCAAAGTGAAGACTGAATAAACAGTTCATTTTTTTACGTTTCGAAGATGCTTAGGTAATTATAAGAAGTTATATAAAAATGCTGTAATCGGTCAATGTTGGCCCATATCAGCTAAAGTGCATTTAATGTTTTATATTGTTAATAAAGAAGTTCTTGTACTTACTTGGATAAATATTGATTTTTTTGTACAGGCAATGATTCTTAATGTCTAAACAAAGAGACATAATCTCTTCATTGCACTGTTAACTGAGATTCCATTAAATTTTATTACCTGTGGGTCAAAGTCAAGATTTTTATGGCACTTAATAGTAACATATGAAAATCTTTTACTCTATTTGTTCGACGATCTATTGAATCTGATTATTTTTAATATATATTGTACAGCGATTTATATTGTGTGCAAAGTAATATTGATATACATTGCATAGATAGGAAATGCGGTGACTAATTTTAACATATGGACTTTAATACATTTGATGATGAGATTATACTTTGTAGATTTCATTAATAAGTAAAATAGACTGATTGTAGTATTATAGATTTGAATAAAACAAAAATATAATGATCTATAAAACAATAATGCATAATACATTTTTTTCGTATATCTCAAAAACGCGAATAGTACTTATATTTGATATTATCTATTTACTCATCGACTTTTTACCAAATATGTCTTAACAGTTAAATGATAAAATTTATGAAAGTGGAACTTTTTTACTAAACTGGTATACAGATAATACAAAAACGTGTGAATGATATTGGTATCGACGGTTGCTGTTTTTTTGTTTTTTACTTATTCAATTATAAAATCGGTAAAACTGTTATTTAACACAAGCTTATATTATACATAACATAGAGCTTAGCTTAATTTTTTTACTACATAAAAAATTCAGATATTAGTTAATAGTATCAAAACTTCAAGAACATAATCATAACAAATAACAATAATTTATATTAGAATACGGAAACTAAATGAAAACTTGACACCCAAGTGTCGGTTTATATAATGATTCATAATTGAGATGAGAGTAAATGTTACAGTAAGCGATGAATAATCTGTCGAAGCACAATCGATGACACTCTAAAAATAAGCAGAATGATCCATGACAAAGGAAACAAAGTGCACAATGTTGGATTAAATATTAAGTCATCAAAAATTTCTTCGTAAATAAGTAATCAGTAAAGAGCTGTTTGTAGGTAAAATGATAGCGTTGTCTAATATAAACGTAATATAAAACAAAAAGTCTTTGTGGATAATTATAATTATGAATTAACTCTTTGTAAGCGTTTAAAAAGACTTATCGTTTAGAGGAACCCAAACAATAAATTAATCCACTAACGTTTTATGCACATACTAAAATATCAAAATTACAAACATGAAGATAAACTTCGAGGCAAACAATAATGATAATACCTTACAATAATGATAATAATTCATTACCTGTTATAAATGGTATTAACGAGTCAATTTTCTTCGACATGGAAACAATTGAACGTTTTTTTGTCTATAATTATTCATGCCGTAATTGATTAGTTTTTATTAAAATTATTAAAATTTGTTTTAAATATTTTAAAAAAATCATTTTAACTCAACTGCCAAATTATTTTAAATTTTACCCTGTAATACAATACAATAGTAATACAAAAAGTTTATATAAAAATGTGGGTTGAAATTTCGTTACTTATTTAGTGGTAGAAATATTTCACGTAAAAAACTGTCAAATTATGAATCTCGTTATACGATATGGAAAACTTATGAAAAATAAAAAGACTTGGCAGGGACGATTCAAGTTATAATAAAGATGAGCGAGCGAGTGCTGACGAACAAAAAGCTGACAAAAAGTATAAACAGAAAGATAATCAGAGCTCCGAAATCGAGCTAATATATAATAGAGAAAGAAAACGTTTGTGTACAAGCAATGAGATCAACAATTGCGATCAAACATTAACATGTTTTCACGCTTCTCTTCCTATACTAGTATGTCTTGATAGAACATCATCATCACGACGACTTTCTTGTGACCGAAGAAAGATTTTTTTTCCAATTTTTATCATTATAGACGCAAAAGAAAAAAATTGTCGACGATGACATGCACAGAATAATTGAAGATTTTTTCTAGTCAATGCCTTTACAGTATTAGTAGCTATAGCCATGGCTATTTTTCTTTGAATTGACGTTCTTGCGTTTTTTTCGTGGTTTGTTTTATTTCCGTACACGTTGTCGAGCTCATGTACACACGCAAAATCTAATAAGTGTTTGTTAGGATGTACGTAAGTGGCTTATTATGATTCTTTTACGAAGGGTACTCGAGCTGATTGCGCAATATCTTCTGATGACTTAATTAAACAGTTTTAAATCTTAAGGTTAAATAGCATATTTAAATCTTCAAATCGAATCACTTACATACGAATTGGAAGATACTTTCATTACAGATTGAAGATCTCAATTTTTAACTCAATTAAATAATAAAAATGTTACTTTACGGAGAAAAAACGAATTGAAAAATGATTTGGTATATTGACAAAATAAAATAATTTCCCACTAGGTGCAATGGTAAATGTAAGTTTTTTTTTTTAAAGACATTTTCATCTATGAACTCTAGTTTTTTGTTAACAAAATTCTACCTTTTAACGTTTTTTTGCTGATATCATGCGGATTTAATTGAAGACAAAGTTCAGAAGCAAAAACTGATGAGAAAGATGAGTCAAGTTTCGTCGAAGGAAATCAAGATTATACATAACAAGAGAAACAGGGATCAAAGTTTATATACACTTTAGAAAAAAGGAAAAATAAAAAAGTGGTAGAAAAGTTTGTTTTAATAAAATTCTTTTAAATATTAGAATTTTCCATCAATCTACCTTCCTTCATCCAATTTGAATAAATATGCATATATTAATCAAATCTTTAATATGTTTAAATTTCGTAAGATTCCACAAAAGATTTAATTCATAAGGATTAAAATTTGGAATTTGTAATATGCACAGTTTTTAATCACATATTTCGTAAAATTTAATTATAGATATAAATTAAATTTAAATAAAATTAAGTACTCTTAGAAAGTAATATAAATCACTTTCAATCTTATTTTATATAAAGTTTATTTTATGCGCTATTATTTAGGTGTATATATCTTACATATGTATATTATATACCTACATTTTTTCCTTATTTGTCATAATTTTGTTTTATGACGAAATTCAAAAGAATCATTGACCTACTAAAGGATCAATGTAATAAAGGAGTTTGCAACTTTTAAATCTAGATATGAAATATTGGAGTTATATATATTTATTATTTTAGTTTTTATACAAAACATTGAATACATGTTACAAAGTAGAGAAAAACTCGATAACTATTTAAAAAATCTGCATAATATTCGAAGTACAAAAACAAAGATGTGTTAACAAGTCGTTCTTAAAACTCTTTTTTTTTCGTTGAAGTAATATCACCAATTATCGTTTACTGTAAAAAGTGTAAAGCACGAAGTATGAAGTAACGTAAAGTTCAAGGATATCATTAACTATAACGTCAAATGTCACTTGTGACGTGTGGTGTGAAGAAATATCCTTATTTTATTATGTTAAATATATATTTAACAAAATAAATTTAATTTTGTTAACCACGCAAGACGAAGCCTTTATTCTTTATTTTCGTTAATTTACATACGATACGGCAAACGTCAATTAATCTTGCAACATAAAATTATCAATATTATTAAAGTCTCAATATATCATTATACTAAACTAACACACAAAACTATACTTATTATACAAAACCAATAAAATGTTGTGTTCCAAGCTTCTTACACACTATATCTTATAACACGACCACAATCACTCTCACTCTCATCTAACGTCGTACACGTCAATCAAACCGTCGTCTCCTAGAATGCAAATGGCCCATCGCGCACTTTTTCCCACTAATCGCGTCATTGGGACGAACAACATCGTGGCCCCGCAGTGTAACACTATTAAACTATAATGTCATCGGCGTAAACAGAACCGTACCGAGCGTTAACCAAATACACACACACACATACACCCTTGCATACACGCACATACACTGATATATACCCCGAAAAAAGCATCATCGTATATAGATGTTAAACACATGCACACAATGGCGATGCAAGGCAACAAAGAAAACTGACTAATTCAAGGCGCAGAGCTCTCGCGAAATCGGCAGAAGACAAAACGCGCGCGGGCACGCGGATGCACGGCTCTCCCGCGCGTTATCTCATATATACACAGCGCACATGCACACACGACCGGCCTTTATCTGCCACTGACGGATAAAAAAAAGTGACGCGCTCAAGTACGTGTGTGTATATGTACGCGTGTCTCACTCTCTCATATACGCAAATACTCTCGTAAAGGCGCGAGCGCGCTTGCGATTGGACTTTGGAATTGGTCGAGCGCGAGAGAGAGAGAGAGAGATTACGGATCGGTAGCCGCGAGAGACAAGAGCGGCGGTGGTGGTGGAGGAGGAGGACGAAGGAACACCCGAGGAGCCGGACCGAACTCCGTCAGAAGCACCGGCGACGCTCGAGCTGCGAGGATCACCGAGAACGCACAGAGACGCGTGTGCATAGACCACGAGGATCTCGTTATATATTATATATTTTTGTTCTATCAATCGTTGGTACAGTGCAACAGCAGAATGGCCTTCCAGTTGGACGAGGGGCCACTCGACGCCGAGTCTAAGGCACTCGCCGTTAAGGAGCTTCGTGAAACCGACGAGAACGTGAAGAATGGCATCGAGAAGCTGCGACAGTTGCTCGAAGGTTGGTGGAGCTTTAAATTATTTTCTTTTTTTTTATATTATAGTTCAATTAGGAAGTAACCAGGGTTAGGGTTTGAACGATGATCGAGTTTGCTTGTAGGGGTTGCAGGCTATACGTGCAAACTTACCGATCTCGCCGGTTTTGAAGTTGTTGAGTATTTTAATATACTTGCCTTCGGAGCGCGCCCGCGCTCCTTGATTACAAATGTTTCTGCTAATATGATTATAAATTTAATTTTTTTTATAAGTTCAATTAGTATAATTGATTTGTAGTTGTCAACTATACTTAATATGTAGTAAAAGGAGTTTACAAAAATTTTAATTAAAAATGATTAAGTTAAAGATTTGTTATTGTTAATGTTTAAAAACGAAAATAATATTTAAACTTTATTTATAAATACTTTTTAAACAGCCGAAAGTTTATTAAAATTCTATTGCAAGCTAATTTTAACTGATAAAAATTTTTGAGGAAGTGAGTTTAATGCCAGGAGAGATCTATTGTATTTTTCTTTTAGAAGGTCAATGATTTGTGTTGAAATTTTTATGTAAAGTATTATGCTACCATGCTACAAGAGATTACTTATATTTATCAAGTCAATAATATTGTATTTAAATTTAATTTTAAAATTAATTAAATAGAGATAATTAATTTTGAAATAACCTACTTACAGCACTACAATTTCATTGTTATGAGTTAAAAATTTATCTCAAATATGAAATTCTTGCGAAAATTGCCCGAAAAATATATAAATTGATAATTAGAATCTAAAATCATTGAAGTGACTGATAAACGTGTTTGTTGTAAATCTGTATAGGGTCCGATAACACTGGTTACAAAGATCAATAGATTTTTACTTGATTATAATGCACTCGATGCCGCTATTTTGTTGGTGACCTTGTCAATTAAACAAAAACATTTTACTGAAGTGTTTAAAAACCGACAAATCTAATTTGGTTTATCGCATATGATTCAGTCGTTTACTGATGCATCATCATATTTCTGTACTGTAACAAATGCAGAATGCTTTGAAAGAGAACTATATAGTTTAGTTTATATTGAAAATTAATTCTTCCAATGAATTTTGATAGTAATAAAATTTTACACATTCGTGACATTTAATTTTTAATTCCACATTCGGATTGAATTTTGGAATATTACATAATTACAGGTATTTTACAGAACTTATCTAAATACTAGAATATTTTTGTTATCAATCTGGTATTGATAACCATTTGGTAGGTATTTGTAGGTATAGGTGATTTTATCAGAAGTGAGTTTCGTTGATACATCATTTTTGGATACACTTGACTTATTGTTTGCAGTATAGCCTCATTTAAAATCTTCAATTTTTATCTCAACCGAACAAACATCCGTTCGAAACACATTTTAACCATTTAAGATGTATCTTTCAGCTATCGTTCACTTATCTCGATACATTATTACACAAACTTTTTTTATTTTTTCCTCACATTAAAAGAAAAAAAAATGTTTATAGAAAAGATCTTCCCCATTACCGATACATATTCATTATGAACCGTACAAAAAAGAACATTAGACTACGATTATATTATCTCTATAGCGGGTTTCACTACATCCAATCTAATAAAACAAAAATGATAATCTCTCATCATTCTGCCGAATACCATGAACAACCTATACGCATGCCAGACCAGCACTTCCGACTCGTACATTGCGCGCACGCTCAATGAGACTTCCTACTCCGATCAGCGCCGGCTGGCGCTATATTAACAAACAATAGGACCTGAGCGTGCCAAAAGCCCGCCAAGATTTTCCACTCGTCGGAGTATATCCTATATATATATATATATAACACATACGTGTATATAATATTACACACGTAGCACGCATCGTAATCTTCGGAGATGTCGAAATTGGAATTGTATAGATATAGTTGCAGGCATAGACGTTAAGAGAGCAAGTGGGGTCACATACGATAATCGCTCGGGCCTTATCAACGGGGCGGTTGAGAAGGGAGTTGTCTTGACGAGGCGAGCTTTTCTATATTCTCGATATATAAGGCGCGCGAAGTGTGTGTGTGTTGTTTTCCTGGTTCATGAAGAGCTTGACCGATAGGCGGGTTTATCGGGATGCAGTTATGGGTCGTGTGTGGTTTAATGTGAATTTTGGAGATCGCGAGTTTGACGGAGGTGGGGTGTTTAAAGTGTGAGAGTTTAGATGGTTTCCTTCTTTTTAATAGGATACTGTTAAAAGTATTGTTTTTTAGGGGTAAAGACCCTTGTAACAATATAAAGATGACTATATGAATTTAACAAATTTTGAGAATATAGATAAAATACCTTTACTCATTTATCAAGAAAACATTGTCGTTCCAGTTATTTTTAATTGTAGATAATAACAGCATACTTAGTATACTGCTGAAAAAATTAATTTATTGATTCAGTTGTCACTTACTCATTCAACTAAATTTAGGATTCACTGTTATTTTTAGGCGGAAATAATTAATAATGTAAACATTATTTTAACAATCATTTTATGATATATAATATAGAAAAAGAAATGTATCTTCACTTTAGTATTGAAGCTTTTGATTAAACTAGTTATCTCTAAGTGCGCTTCGCGCACCACTTTTGTTTTTGTAACCTAGCAGCCCATTGTCATCAACCAAATCACGAATAAAATGATCATTTCAATATATATAGATTTCAAAGATAGGATAAGCTGTTTGTAAATGAGTTTAATAGAGTTTTTTTGGGAACTAGATATGAAAAAAAATTTGAATTGCATGAACAATTTTTTATATCCAAGACTGTTATACTGTTTACATTGGAAATGTATAGTTCTATAAATCTCTTTTGATTTTATACCACAAGTTTTTAATTAACCACGTAGAGTATTTTTTGTAATAAGAAATAAAACTTAACAACTCGGCAAAAATCAACCAGCAAACGAAAAAAATAATCTGAATATACGTCAAAACTCGCAAATGCAGCATAATCTTACGTAAAGCTCAAAAACTACAGTCAAAGACGCGTTTAATTAATCTCGAAGTCGCAATTACAAACTGTAATGCTCGCCTTCACGACGATGTAAATCTCCCACACCAGGACAATCGAAACGACTCGCACGTCGATAAGCCGTGACTGCATGCACGCAGTGAAAACACTCGGTTTTTCCTCGAGCGACAAAAAAATCCGCATCGCGCGCGTTTTCGTGCATATAAATTTTTGCATACACGATCGTCACTCGAGGTCTCAGGAGCTACAGAGTATATAAGCGATCGTTAATTAAAGTACATGATGAGTGTCGCCCGAGTATCTTTTTGCTGGGAGATTTTTTTTTCGACATTTCGATTGACGACGTCGCGACGCGCTGTAAAGACGATGTTTCGCGTGGTGTGTTCTAGAATATAATTGCGGGTTTACACGTTGGCACGTGTGAGTTTTTGATAGCTCGCACGTGACTGCTGGATAGAATTAATTATAAGAATCGAGGTATTTCAGTAACGATTGCTATCTGAACCTTCGAGATCAATAGATGTCCGTGTATATCTTTATGGGCGACGGCGATTTAAAGGTAAAATTTTCAGCCAGTTTAGCAGTGATCTAAGATATCGCCCGTATACTCGTCCTTTGAAATACATCAAGTTGAACCAGTTGAAATGTTTACCTTACAAGTGCAATTTTATTGTTTAAAATTATGCATACGTATAAGTACATGTGTCCTCTGAAGTGCGAGGTCAAAGGACTCTTCGTCTGGTTGTGAGTCATTGTCGAGAGATAAATGATAAATGGTTGCAGAAAAGTTTGAAAACTGCATTGATACAGTTATCCGGCATGTATATATTTATTATCAATTGTCTAGCTAATTAGAAGCTTTTAAAGCAAGAATTTCTTTTCATTTGTGATGATACAATGTCATAAGAGAATGTTTGTATTTTACCAGTAGATCACAGACAGTGTCAGTTTAACTTGCACATTTGTTATTACTATATTGATATGATTATTTTTAAATGTGTGCGAATTCAGTGGATTGACATTATCAAATGAAGTGGGATATTATAAGCGATTAACATATCTTTAGCCAATAACGCGCGGTCTTTATACTATTTTAATGTTACAAAGATGAAAAGAAATTTATTGAAGGATTGAACCATTCAGTACAATTAACTTCTAATGATGTGACACTGCGACTTTCTATACATAAATATTAAATATTGCTTAACAATTGCTTCTTATTGAACCCAATTACCATTAATCATTCATCAATTACACTTTACTTTGATCGTGAAAAAAATCAAACTCTATAGGGATACTCTTCTCAAAAAATGATCATTAGTACTGTCAAACTGAAAAAATCGTGTAAAAATACTATACATACACGTAAGAATGAGCCTAGCAATCTTGATAAACACATATCACGCGGACAAACTGCATCTTGCGCGAACTATGTTTTTCTCGGCTGAAAAAAAGCGGGCTAACGAGTTTAAGAGACCCCAATGAAATTACAGCAAATAATGACCCGTCGTATATAACGAAGTACGAAAAAAAAACCTGTCGATCCCGAGGTATATGAAAAAGTCACGCGAGATCGAAGCTTCCTTGAAGTGCGTCGGTTGATGAGTCGCGTGCGTTGTAGTGATTTATCCGAGGATTCCGCGCGCCAAGGACGATGAATTTATGTGAATGATAATGAACGCTATGTGTGCTTATATGTGGCCTTTTATGAGAGAAAGTCGGGCTGTGCAATTGGCAAGTTGTGCAATCGTTGGTTTAGGGATTTTGTCGAGAATACATGAGTCTTAGCTATACGTGAGAGGTAGAATATTTTGGTATCGTTTGGTGAGAAGTGCCGGTTTTTTATTTGAAAATTTTTGGCTGAAATATTTACAGCAGGTTTGACGTAATAACGAAAGACGTGACTTTTTTTTTAATCACGTAAGACATTTTGAGAATTACTGAAATATTAACAAAGAATTTTAATTGTAACCAGAATTACCGCATGACTGGCAAGTGTAAGTGACCAAGTTTACATACGTTTTCATTTATAATAACGAAAATGTCATTTTTTGACATGCCTTTTAATATATTAATCACCCATTTTTTTTATGTATGTAGTGCAAAAGTGTAGTACTCAATGTTGTTATATCGATGGTCGTAACGTAATGACGAAAAAGCATATCAGCAGCTACATTTTCCCGTTTCTCACATCGTAATTAAGTTAAACGTGGACGGATATGTGATATTTCATTATGCAACGAATGTAAAATTCATTCACGAATTCATGAAAACAAGTTCTCTGCAAAAAAATATCTTCCTGATATACAAGCTGCAGTAGGATCGCCGCGATATCGGTCACAGCAACCCAACCGATAACCTCGCAGTTAAATCTCTAATTTTTAACTTTATTACTTCGATTAATTAATCGGCAAACCCAATAATTAATAATAAATATAGAATCTTGGTTGCACAATGCATAAAAGTCAAATTATTATGAAAATTATTATTTTTACTTAAAAATCTTTTGAGTATTGAAATAATAATAATACAAAGAACAATTTTTTGATTTACAAGTTTACAAATATATTTTTACTGATAATATAATCAAGGCTATTCATATGCAGAACATTTTTTTTGTCAAATATGTTTTTCAACGGCTTGATTTATCGAAAGCCATTTTTTTCAAGTCTCAATTTTTTTTATGCGAAAATCTAAGCAAAAAATTAATAATGATTTATAATTTTTTTTACATATTTCAGCATCGATGCATATATAGTTATTTTGCTAAAAAAACAGTTATCTAGAATGTTTTAGATGTTGGTGACAGTTTTGCACATGAATATACTTGTTATTAAGTGTATATATCTTTTTAGCACACTATATTCCTTTCCGGCATATAAATTATGCACATTTCACGTATGAATATTATTCTGTGCCAGTCTTTCTTAAAATAATATTCATTTGCGACATTTTGAAAATGCGAGAATGGGAATAAATTTCGAAAAATCGTTAAATTAATTTAACACATTTACATTATGATTTTTTTTCTCACGTAGAAAGTTCTGAAAATTTTTTGAAATTCTCAGGAATAAAGAAAACTAGTAAGTGGCGAGTAGAGTATCATTCATAAAATACAATACCAAAAACATGTGCCGTTATCTAAGCATAATTATGTGCTAATGTTATAATTATATTTAAATTATGCAATCACAGTTTATAGTAGTTACTATTGTGAATGCAATTATTATAAAAGTATTCAAAGCCTTTAGATTGATTACTTTATGAATATGATTCTAAGAATTTTATATTAATACTTTACACAGAAATTTTTCGATAGTACAACTACTATAATCATCGTAATATAAGCAAACCGCATAGCAGCAATTAGCCAAATTTAAAAAATTTTTTGATTAAGCTTATCCAAGTTTATTTTATAGACAATCAACTAATATATGTGCGTTTTTCTATTCTAACACGAATATTTTTCTCTACAGAGGACAAAACCCTCTACTACAGAACGGATGACGACTTCCTGATGATCTTCCTGAGGCCGTGCAAGTTCTACCCAGAAAGCGCACACGCCCTTATGAAGCGGGTCGCCGAGTTCAAGGTGAAAAATGCCTCGCTACTTGACAACCTCTTGCCTGAGGACGAAAAGTTTGCCTTCCTCGAGAACAACGTCGTCAACGTGCTCAAGAACCGCGACCACAAGAGGAGGCGAGTCCTCATCGTCAACGCTGGCAAGTCCTGGGACCCGTCCCGAGTCAGCGCCGACCAGATGTTCCGTATCTTTTACCTTATACACGAGGCCGCCATCCTCGAGCCTGAGACGCAGGTAAATTGAACGGAGTTTTGTTGAAACAGGCTAAAGAGGAAATGGGTTGAAATTGAAAGGGGAAAAGATCGAGATGTCAAATGCGAATAGTATAGTTAAATGAAGATAGAATTTTTTCATTGATAAAGTTTATAAAAAAATGTTCGTATTTTTTTAAATAATAGATGATCAAAATATTTAATTACTTTTTTTATCAATGCCTTGAATAATTATAAATTATTACTATCAATGTTGGTATATGTATATGTGAATGAGTCTTTTTGAACTAAATGTAGAAATAATAATTATGTCAATGATTGGATGTTGAGAAAAAAAACGTAATTATTTAATTATTCATTAACTTGGAATAATTAAAATTCTTGTACACAGTTAACTAACGTGTTACATTTTATTTCGGTCTATCTTAATTAGCATGTTTTTCAATTTTGAAAACTCCGTCAAATTAACTACCCATAGTTTTAGAAAAAACTATAATAACGAAATTGATGTAAACATACTTAAAGTATCAAAGAAAAAGACCATCACTTATTAATTACAAATTATTTTACTTTCCACAATAATTATCTTGATCAATACAATGTGTCAAAAGATTAGCTTACCAATGTGATCGTTTCGACTTTGACATCTCACAATCGCATTATTAAATCTGTGCGAACTTTGATCGCTGATAAAGAAGACAATGAAAGTACATACATTCTATGAATGATAAGACACAGGTTTTTGAAAATGATAAAGTTCATGACTTATCGCGCGAATTACCTTCTCTTGATGTTTGAGGTCAAGACTTTTAAAAGTCATGTGGAATATTATACAATGATTTTGTTATCTTTGTATAATATTGCTTTGCTTTTTAAGTGTTAGATGATTATCATACGAGGACAATTGATCACGAAAGAAAATAAAAATTGAATGAATTTTTAGCTATGGAATGACGAGATTACTATTTCAATTGGGAACATTTATTTATGACATACGTTATATTTAATTTTATAAATTAGTCAATTATGATTTATTAGGATTGGTTTTGTTCTACTTAATGATGTTCATATTATGTGATACAGAGACTAATACAATGTTATTTTTTAGGTACATGGTGTCGTCGTCATAATGGACTTCGATGGTCTCTCTATGAAACAAGTTTTAGGTCTGACACCGTCCTTCAGTATGAGGCTGCTTAGCTTTATTCAAGATGCGATGCCACTTCGTCTCAAAGAGGTAATTGAATTCTAATTCACGCTTCAATGTCTCAGAACTTTTTCTGCTCATACATATGTTCTCGACAACAGAATTTATATACATAGTATAACACCAGATTAAAAAGATTCTTAATTCGGTTTATTAATATTAATGATCATTTAGTTCTTAATAAAAGAAAATTCACTCGCACCTATCGGCCGGTATATGCATGCAGTAATTATGCATGCAGTAAAGATTAGCTACTTGCAAAAAGTTAATTTGATCTGAAAATCTGCATGTAAGTTAATAAAAATTAAAAACGTAATTTTCTAAATTGTACTGGTCCCGCTACATTAATTTTTTCATATAATACGTTTCTCAATCGCATCATCTAATTCACAAAATTAACGCACAATTTTTTATCGCAGGTTCACGTGGTGAAAGAACCCTTCCTCTTCAACATGGTCTGGCAGATGTTCAAGCCCCTGGTACGCGAAAAGCTAAAGAAGCGTATGTTCTTCCACGGCTCGAAGATGTCGTCGCTGCACAAGCATATGTCACCGTCACATTTGCCTAAGAACTACGGCGGCGAGCTGCCAGAGATTAACTACACGGGCGCTGACTGGTACCCGACGATATTAAAGTACGAGGACCACATCAAAGGTGAGATTAATATATATGTGTACAATGTTACGGTGAGAGTTTTTTATTCGCTGGTTGGTGGCAGTAGGAGAGACGTGAGTTGATTACTGACAGTTGGGAAAGTAGATTTCTGTGGAGTCGACTCGAACAGTGCGAGATCGATGTTGCGATAGAGTACAGTCATTTTAGTTTGAGGCGAACCGTATAGGTGGATGGTTGTGTACTTGCAGTAGATTCCTGTACTGTAACACATTGACTACGCTATATTTTTTATATCTTGTGAATACTTTGAAAACCTATTTGAGGATTTTTTAAAAGACTTTTAGCTTTTTTTATTATTTTTGGAATTACCAAATGATAGTTACAGAAAAATTTTATTTTACAATCTAAACCTGATATAAGGTGTTAAAAAATATTTAAATGACTTTTTTGACATTTTAAATAAAGTGTAATAAAGATTACACTGATTCAAAAATATAGTAGATTTAACTACGAAACTACTACAAAAGAAGATGTAATCTTGTTATACAGTAATAGCTTTTTTGATAATTTGAACTTAATAAAAATAGTGGTTGGAATTAAAAAATGTATGATCATTGGTACGACCGGTTTAGCAAAACCGTTTTACTGAAAGGTGCAAAAATTTATAGTTACATAATGATCGCGATGAGCAAGGATCCACAAAGGGACCTTTTATATTTTAGCATATATTACGTTCTATATAGAGTTACTAAGCTATATGCTCATTATTTATTTTATAAAATACATTAAACGTATGCGTATAATCTAAAGAATTTATTTTAATGAAACGTTCGAGAAACTATAAGAAAAATTCAATATTTAGTAGCCACAACTTTATATAATTAAAATTTAACTCCTTTCACTTACAATAAATTTTTATCAAGATCTATTTACATTTGCTCATAACATCCACCAATTCATCTTAATAACTGAATTTTTATTTTTTGTTACAGCCATGAATACCTACGGATTTAGAAAAGACCAATAGACTGACTCCAATGCAATTACGATTCCATCCACGGCGGAGTGAAGAAAGTTATACTGTTGTTCACTATTTTTTATAAATTAAGAAGTCTTAGCTATAGTTAAATAAATTTAACGTTATTTTGACGTTATCTGTTTTATCTCTCTTGTTAATGTATTAATAAAATTTTAAATTGATTATTAGTTTTTGTCATTCATTAGTCGTATATCCTTATAACTGTATCATACAAATATTATTGATTTCGAAGACGTTTTAAAGAAAAATTCAATTTCAATGCAGGAGACTACATAAAATTATTTGACACGGAAAAAATACAGATAACCAAACCGTGTTGGATCTGCAATGTTGAAAATATTAATAAAAATAGTCTGTTGGGGAAAAAAATTCTTTTCAAAAATTTGTTATACGTATACAAAATGGGCATGTAAAATTTGATTGGCCCCCGATAGGGCGCGCGAAGCGGGCATTGATCCTTCTACAGTTACTTAAAAGTAAAACATCGTTTTCAAAACTAAATTAAGTATTTGTATATTTTAAAATAATTGTTATGCGTTAGAATAAAGTATGAAAATAATACCTATTTCAAGAACCTTTAGTAATAGAATATCAGAAATCCGAATGATGGATTTATATCAAACTTTGGGTTATATTTGAGATACAAATATCAAGGAAGCATATTAAATTGCAAAATTCTACAGAACTCAAATTCTGTACAGTTTCAGGTCTATTTTGAAAAAAATCTTAAATATATAAAATAAAAGAAAAGAAGCGTTTATTGTTTTTTTTTTGTTATAATTAAACACTATTGATTTTTTTCACAATTATGATAGTTTAAAGTTGAGGAACGAAAATGAAAGTTTCTGTAATTGGCTGTTCAATTTGGCATATGTTGGTGTGAATACAGTTAAAAATGCTGAAAATGTATCACAAACTCTTATCTAATCCATCATCTGGATCCCTGACATTATTCTAGATAGTTAATGAGAATGTTAGAACGACCTTTTCAGAATGCAGGAAACTCCTTTTCAGAAAAAAGCAGAAAATCTACTTGTTTTATAGCTCTTCTATAATAGTATTACGGTATAATGACAATCTTGCTTCATAAAAAAATTATCTCCATTTCTCTAATGCTGTTTCAACTTACACTGCTACACTAGGTAAAATGGTCCTTTCACTTTCAACATAAAGCAAGGATGTATAGACAGGAGTATTGATTATATTTATTATTTCCGTGAGAAAATGAAAATACTGGCTATTATAATGAACGGCAATCTAAACACTTTCGAATCGCATGCAACGAACTATGGCACGAGCACTTGGGAATTCGGCGCGTGTCCCTGTTACAATAGGAATGAGCCAAAGTTCTTTCCTAAACCACCAAGAGTCGTTCAACTCGCTTGTTTATTTATAAAACTTTAGGCGTCGATTACTGACACCGATACATAGAGGGTGGGAGCTTTGTATCATCGTATGCGATCGTTAACCTCCTTGGGTATCGGTTTGTTTTCTGCATGCGACAATGCAGTGTTACATCTGTATTTTCAGACGTGTTTGTTGAATTTCAAGTAAAATAATTAGGATCGGAAAGTTTTATTTATAGATACTTTTTTCCCAAAGTTCATTTCTCTTGATTCTCTAATAATTTAAAAATGTGTTATATATTTATATTATATATATATATATATTAATATATTTTACTGGGTTAATATCATTCCCCTTTCTTTCACAATTCATCATTTGCATAAGTAGTAATGGAAAATTTTGTTTCGCGTAACGAACTAAAAAACTTTTAAAGATGAATAATTAATGCGCAAAAATTCATCAATAGACGTTAAATAACATATCTATAAAATGCTATAAATTAAATGTCTGTCAAGTTTTATTTTACAATCCATGGTAATTAACAGTCGCATTTATACTGGTCACTATACATTTGCTGCTTGTTAGGCATTACCTTTTCATTATTCGTTATTATACTAGAATGATATAATCCTAAGTTATGTCAGAAATGTCTATTGTTATTAATTATATATCTTTCTGTAATATTTTTTGTATTTCCCCCCTTTTCCATCCGTCGCTATAGTATATTTGAATGTATGTTTTTTATCTATGTTTTTCTAATAGCATACTTTTGTATAGAAAACAAAAGTTTTTAACAAACAATATATATATATATATATATATAACAATCCTATTCTATAACATCTTATCGAACAATTTATAACACTTTCAAAATTGGATTTGAACTAATATTTCTCGATCGAACTATATATATTTAATATGTAACCAATTATACGAAATTTTTCAAAAAAATAAAACACCAAATTTTCAGTTGTAATTTTCACTCAGTTAGTAAAAACCATATAACCATGCACTACAGAATAGTTTTCACCAATCAGCTTACTAATTATTTAGTCCTTACCGAGATGCAAATCACTTGCACCTATAAGTACTCTCTTGCGCGCGAGCACGTTAATCCGCGAGACTTTAACGTTCGCGTCGTTTGCAAATTGCACAATAAAACGCGAAAGCAAGAGTTGAGCCTCACGAGGCGCTGGTTTTTACATAACAAAGACATATATCGCTACCTTCGAGAAGCCATCTCTCCACCATGAAAGAATGAAGATCATCGCTCCATTCACAAATCTACGCGCGTACACACGTGGAAGCGAACGTATATATACATATATACATCCACAATATATATGATTATTTGAACCTTTACTTCTGTTTTTGGGTACACTATATGGGAAGTTGTGAATCGTTCATGCGTACGATGAAAATGATATTTTTACGATCTCCGATTGTTGTTCGATTGGACGCGAGGTTGCGGAACAAGCAAGTATATATATGTGTGTATGCGCGCGTGTATATATAATGTATATAAAAGAAATTCGTGTTGCAAGGATTCGTGCCGAGCGCGGAGATAATGAGACGGAGAAAGTCGCGGCCGCAGGTATATATATGCGCTCAGCGGTGGCGATCTTAGATACACGGTAGGTTTTATGCGGTTTTTTTTAACGAATTTCGTACGGGGTTTTGGGATGATAAACGCAGGAGTTGGGACATATATATATATTGTCACGTGCGGAATGGAAAAATTGGAAAAAAATGGTATAATTGTGTTGAAACTGTTATTTGTACTGGAGAAGAGTTTGATGAAAGCTATATTATATTTTCTTATTATGTAAACGGAAGAATGGCGATTGTTCGTGGTTATACAAGCGACGTGAAAACACTGTAAAAGCCAAATTTAGTAGACGATCAACGTTACTTCTAGGTTCGAAGTATGTAGAGAAATTTATTTCGTTTACTTTTCAAATTGCTGGGTTTACATCATAAAATTCTGGCAAACAGTGTGAATATATCAAAGTTGTTTGGTTATATACTCTTATTAAGATGATTTTAAAATCCAAGTAATAAAAAAGGCAACAAGATTAAAAAAAATTTTTAAATAAAATATAACCGTTCCCTCACGAAACATACAACACAATTATATCGACTTATTACTGATCCATTTAACAGGCCTGTGATACATTTCTATATACCTCTATACCTATACTTTATACTATATGTACACGCGAGAAAACGAGCACACGAGCGAGTACTGTATTAAGCAAGCGCGCAAGCGGTCAGTGCACGCGGGCTATACACGCGTATTTCGTCAGCGTGACCTGTGCGATTTTTCCAAATGTATATATATATACAAGTATATAATATACCTGTATGTGTACAACGCCACGAAGAATTTCATGCAAATTTGCGCTAGCGTGCTGCGTGTGCGTGTATATTCATAGGTATATCTAATCTCTTTCTTAATGGGGTGGCCTGACGTGGTTTTTGATGACCTGAGTTTGGAATTTTTTCTTTCTCGATATTTCCTATAGTTTCTTCTTACGCAAATCTCGTTTCTTGGGGTTGCGAGAATTTGGTGATGGACGGTTATATGAAGCGTAAAGTAAATGTCGTGCGATTTTATACAGGATTTGCGAGGGATCATGAGTGTCGGGTTCTGGTTGGAACAAGGTTTTCGTTGGAAGTATATAGGGTTTTATTTCTATCTTCATTAGACACCGAAAGTGATGCTCGATTCCCATTTGTAAATTAACAGGAATAAAAGTAAGATCGTGTGAATTTGGTTAAAATTGATTAGATTAAAAACAAAGAAATACTTCTTGTGCGTTTAGCCAAGGTCCCGCGTAGTGCTCGTAAACGTTAGTGTCATTGAGTTCCACTTTTCGACTCACCAAGGAGTAAAGTCGATAATTCCCTTGGGCGATTAATGAACCTACAATACTAGCGGGAATAATCTTTGATTTTACTTGAAAAATAATAAAATGAATTTATTCCGTAAAATTTTCACTTAAGTATATTCACTTGCGCAATACACATTTATATTTTAGTGAAAATTAGACTAATCTAGTTTACATGAGAGTCATGATTACTTTTCATTACGTAAATGTAGTTTCCTTTTTACGTATATTTAAACTCTAAACACTTTTTTAAACCAGAATTACATGTTGGTTATTTTCACATGTAAATTGTGTCTTGCTAAATTTTTCAAGTTTTATTTATATTTAATGATAATAATATAATGTCTAAGACTTCATTTTAACAATGGAATTTTTATTTTTCGCATATATCGCAACGAATTTTTATGGATTTAGAAAGGACTAGTAGACCAAGTTAAATGCAATTACGATTAAAATTATGGTAGAGTGTAATGAAGAATAAATAGAAATGCACATATTTATCATTTTTTCAACTATCAGATATACAATATAACATATATTTTTAAAATATTTATATGTTACATAGATTATTTTACAAAACGATTGTATTAACCAAATTTCTTTTGATGTACTTTCGTAACTACAATTAACGTACCGTAACGTATATAAATCATTATTTAAATATATACCAATGGTTCTTTAAAGTATTACGAGTATTGATTATTGAATCATTGTCCATCTCACAAGTCAATGACCTGAACTATCCTATCAGCAATTTATTTCGTTAGGATTCCTTTAAACAAGTATCTTAAAGTGTAGATATAACTACATTAAATCTTATTAATTACTATAAACAATCTCATTTTAAAATGCTACTATATTTCTGCAACAGCCTAAACTACGTGCATCGACTCAAAATACAAAGTTACTTTTAAATTCTCGACATCTTTCGAGAATTCAACTCTTTTTCCAGAAGGGATCTTCCGAAAATTCAAAACAAGCACGGCGTTAAGACTCCCGAATGCAAAGCAAGCCGAATGAGTTGGCATATATAGTCATATAATGTACATAGTTTCATGTATGTAGGTTTAGCATCGGGCGCGGCGAACTTGAATCGGCCGATTAAACTTTCAAATCGCGCGGGGCCGCGCCGCCAGGAGACGACGATGATGATTTCGCTCGTTGACCACTAGACCTCACTTTGAATTATTATCGAACAGTCGTCTTAATGCACAAAAAGAGCTCGTGGACTCGGTCGGCGATATGTTTCTTCCGGACATGCGTGCTTGCGTGCGGGGCAATTAAAACGAATGAGACTATATAGGCGCACGCGTTCTATATACGGGATATTGTGTCGTGTGCGAGAAGAAAAAAAAATGTGATTGTCGCTGATTAATGTGACGAGAGTGATGTATATACGAAGTACATGCAATTGTTGATGTATATAGTAGACGGGGAGATATGTGAATAGCTCGTATACTTATATATGTATACATAACGATGCTAAGAGTCACGTGGTATGTGTAGTAGTCGCAACAGCGGCGAGACGTTTAACTCGGAAAATAAGGAATTTCGCAAAGGCTATAATTAGATATGCTGTTTGAGAAACTTTTTTTTAGTTTTTTTCCCCAGATTTCAATTGCAGAAATGAATTATAAATCGATTGGCAAAAACTTTAGATGCCATAAACAATCCACTATACATGAAATTTACGATGACAGATAATTTGTAGCTGTACTTTTTTTCGCTTGTAGTAATTACTCAAAATTGTTCGAAAATTTTCTCCTATTCAACTTTTTTGTTCTATACAAAAGTAAAAATTGTAAACTATATTTAAACTTGACCGATATATTTGTATACTTTATATGCGATCTCGTACATTCACGCCTATCTCTATCGTAATCTGCTATCTGTCACCCATATACAATTCACCGATAACTTCATTCGAAGCATATATATAAAAACTAGTCCAAATATTCATATACCCATAAAGTGCAGCACTCGTGACCGATCGTATCCATCTGGAATTTGTCAGTCTTATCGCGAATATTGTATACACTTCATATAAATTTCCACCAAAAATCAGTGATATATCAGATATATACCCTCAATAGATACATAGACACATTTAGGGTATCTCTCCGAAAATACGCGTATCTCAACTATATAGATTTTCCTGCATATATCACGCCTCTTTGTCTCTCGTTATCTCTATCTCTCACTTGTGCGCTCGGTTTAAAAGCGATTGACCACGCGCAGCGTCATTGGTTACTCATCCGAGTAATAACCACTGCTGCGGCTGTGCGCACTATTCGCATACCAAACATATATATACAGCAGCTTCGCAAAGGTTGTGTTATATATACTGGCGCGTGCGACTTTAACGGCGTTGCATTCTTGCGGTATTGGTTTTTGAAAAAGCGATGCGTATACCACAGAGCATGTGGTTGTTGACCGCTGCGTAGATTTCATTTTAGAATAGATTTATAATCAAATGAACGAGATATGCGTATATATATTTGAACTGTAATGAATGTTTTCGAAAGTGACGTATAATGTTAAACAAAAATATGTTTAAAAATAAAAAAAACAAAAACATTAAACGTAACTTTTTGACGATCTTGATGCTTTTCAATGTCAGCGGTATAAAGAACACGTTCGATAAAAAGATATAATAAAGAGGATGATAGTTTGGTCTTTATTTTTATGATTCAACTTTTTTGCATTGTCTAATCACGCACAATCCTTGTATAATCAATAAAACCAGATTCGGATTCTTAGAATTCAAGTGTTAAATTGTCAGTTTTTGTCTTAATCTTTTTACATGATCGTTTTATTTATATTTAACTTTTTTCTAAAGGGCAGATATAATAAATAGAATATAACAAACTAAACTTCTTTAAATTTTATCAATCTTATTTTTAATAAAAGGTCGATATTGTACATTCTTTAGAATTTTTATGGATCTTATGTACGGCTAGTAACTCTCTATTGTGCAGAGCCGTAGAATATAAAATGTATACCAGTCAAGCAGAAACTATAAAGAGGGGTGATTGATTTTCACGTTGCCAAGGCCGCGTGATGATCGATGCATATATATGCAGCAAGACGTACACCTAATTGGGATTGTGAAAAGTTATACAATATTAACAATACTCTACACAGTTGCACTTCATTGATTACTTCACTTTCTTCAATGCCAGGTCAACGCTACACTACATTGTTTTTAATAAATATTTATCTGTATATAAATGTTAAATTTTAATATTTTTGAAAAAATTTTCAACTTGCATTGATCATATTGTGCTGCATCTAGTTCTGGTTGCAGTTTATTTTTACTGTATTTCAAATTATGAACTTCATCGATGAATCACTCAACAGCTCATGTTATTGTTGCAAATTATGAATGGTTTTAGAAATTTAGGTAACTCTTTGAACAAGTAATTTACTCGTATTTACCGAAAATATTATTTAACTTCGTTGGAGGCTATTTTACAAGGTCAGCAATTTCGTTAAGTCGGCATTGTCAAAACGCTGCGATTCAGAATTGTCATTGAAAAAAATTCTTACTTAATCAGCATCATATTGCACACAAGAAATTATTGAGTCATATAATGTTTCTCCCGTACTTTGTGAGAATCTAAATACTGAAGAATCGTTTCACTTTGAATTTTTATTACTATACTTGTGGAATTGTATCAAACAACATAGATTCGAATCTGAAAATGTAAAGAACCAAAATTTTATTCTATAGTTACTCTGTAAATGTAAAATCTGAAAAAAAACACTATCCAGTAAGATAGTCGCACTCACTTTCGAAATACTGAACCTTCACTTTTTCAAATAATAAAATTGACTTTATTCTTTTAGCAGATGCCCATCATTTCGGATAAGTACGTCTTCCGAAACCACTTTCATATAGCGCGTACAATACACGTTACCAATGCGCGTCGATATTCTCCAGAATCCCATTCGCACATCGTAAGCACACGTCAATGACATTTTCCTAAAAAGGCGGACCTGTTAACAAACTCGGTAAACTAATATATATCTGCATTTATATCCAATCTTCCATGACTCTCCCCTCTCGATCCTCTTTATCTCTGTTATATACACACATATACACACAAACGCATCAATACCGTTAGATTTATCCTAGAGGATACCACTGATACGTACCACAGGCTACACATCGCAATTGCCAATATATCCTCTGGTACACATAGGGTAAGTATATACACATTGGAGTACATACACACCGTACGAGCGGGCGTACATACGAGAGAACGGCGCGCGTGATGGCGAAAAAAAAGAAAAAAAGAAAGAAAAAAAAGAATAGGTGGGGAAGCGCGCGCGCGGAGAGCGAGAGGCGGCAGCAACACAGCAGCAGCTCGCCCGGGAATACTCGGCCGCTCGCCAGTGCAGTCTTCCACGCGAGGTCCGCCGCACCGGTTTGTGCGTAGCCAACTCTCTCCCTCTTTCTCTCTCTCTTTCACTCTGTGTGAATTGAGTTTGACGGTACGATCCACATCAGGCTTACTTCCTTTATCCTTCATTCTGCTTCTTTACTCTTTTTATATACACATCATCTGCCTTTAATTTCTCAAAATTCGAAAGTGCGCGAATTCTTTTTGACGTTGTATATATAGTCCTTATCGGCGTTGCTGCTGCTGCTGCTGCTGCTGCTGCTGCGGTGTCGTTGCCCTTTTGCCGCGGGGTTACATGGTGTACTTGCGCGCGCGCGTGCTGCAATTAGTTCTTTCTCTTTCTCTCTGCCTGCGCCTGTCTATCTCTTTCCCTCCCACTCTCTCTTTCTCTCGCTCTTTTTATCCGTCAGTGCAACGATACTCCGGATGGTGGTTTTATATATAAAAATACTGTGTGTATAATACAGCGCTGGGCAGGAAATCATTGTGCGATCTTTCGTGGTGGTAGAGAGTCGGTAAAGTATATATATTGGATGTATGTATCCGTGCGCCGAAAGCCAGGAGAAGCGGGTAAGCAAGTGGATGTTGCGGAACGATCGCGTCAAGTGAAAATCGGTTGGAAACTTAAGTGAAATCTGTTATACGTTTAATAGAGATGGATTCGCTGCAAATGGTATATTCGTATAGTTTATAAAATGGATGGAAATAAGCCGTTTTGAGTGGACAAATGTGAATATTCTTCAAAGAGTTGCGTGGATTGCAAAATTTATTTAAAAACTTTTCGATATTTCGTTTCAAAATATAATTTTTTAGATAATATATAAGTAATAAGAATATAAAATAAATTTAAATCGTTATCGTTCAGAACAGTTCTAGTAATCATTAGAAATCGACAGTTGTATAGATTTTAAATAGTAGAAAATATTATGACATTCATACGTATTAATTCGTCTTCTGAATGAAGAAGTGAAGTAATTAGTCACGGTCTACTGCTTGATATTGTTCTTTAAATAGTATAAATAAAGTTAAAAATAATTTCAATGGCTAATATTCATCACTTTTCAATTGCTTGAATTTTTCATTGGCGTTGATTGATATTGTAATAACTTTCATGGCGTTTTTATGCTGATTGAAATGATCAGTAAAAATCATTACGTTCGCACTTGCTCAGTTTTTATTTTTATCTTGTATCTTTGGTGTAATGTATTTTTCTTAAATGTAAAAAGATTAAAGTAGAATAATATTTATATAAAACGCTGTACACTTATTTAACAGTCATGGGAAATCTTTTTATAACAAGGAAGTCCAATGAAAAACGAATATACATTGTAGTTAAAGTACATAATACGTAAAAGCATTAATATTAGCACGTTAACAATACTTCAAGAGAAACGATTTTTATCTCTCAACTTTTTTTTCTGCAGATCGGGACTCGTTGTTCTCCACACGCGCATTCCGTTGCCTGTCTCGTTTAAACTCTTCCATTATCGTTGAATCGTGCCGTGAATTTCGTACATACAGTTATTTCTCCGAGTTGACTTATTACTATTGAATAAAATTACTTTTATTCGTAGAATTTTATATATTGTCAACAAATTAATATTAAAATTGAATTCGAGCTAAAAAAGATATATACTCAATTATTTAGTATTTGTAGTAGGAAATATATCAGTTATATGTAATTAAGTAGTTGTCAATTTTTTTTTTATTTTTAGTTTAACTGTTTACGTTTTTTTTGCAGAATCTAAATTCATTCGTTATGAGTGGAATTTTTTTTGTATTAATTAATATCTGTTTTTTTTAAATTTTTTAATTAAAAATGATAAACGTTGAAATCAATTATAAATTCTCGATAAATTGATTCACTTATCATCTTTATCGATAAAAAAGATTTATTTTCATTGAATATTATCTCACATGTACATTTTGAACTGCAATGGTAGTATTTTTATGTCTACATAATGAAAAATCAATATATACAAGAGATAAATTTGATTATTCTTGTTGCTAAAATCAAAGGTACAACAGTAAATGTAATAATAGTTTGAATTTAAAAAAGCGTATCATTTTAATTAAGTCATTTGATTGTTGTTGAATTAAATTTTTTGTCTAAAGATGTTCAAGATTTTCCATGTAAACGTTTAGTATGGAATTATAATAAGACATAAAAATGTCACTTACGATTCGTCTATTATTTATTGAAAGAGAAAGCTTAAAATTAATACGTCGATTCTTCTAAACTTCTATTATTTTTAACTGTGGCTGTAACGTAATAGTTTGACAAAATAATTTTCCAACATTTTAAATCACTTACTAGACATGCTATTTTGACATGAGAAGTTATTTAACTGAAATTACATCAACTTCATTGCGACTCTGACTAGCAGAATAGTTAATTTCTATCCTTACAAGCATAGTTATGACGAGGAGTTAATAAAACGAAATAATTGCTTTTAGGGCTACCTTTTTATATTTAAAAATTATCGATATTTTTTAGATAAAACTGTATCGAGACAAAGAGTATTATTTAAATTCGCAGGATACGATATTATAATAGATTTTACAAATTAAAATTTAAAATCTCGTACTCAAATATTTGTGAGGAAAGTTTATAAAAATTTTATAAAAATAAACTATACCATTTACCGGTAAGGGAAACATTGTAATTTACGTTAATTAATTTTATAAAATATGCGCGTGAAATGCGGACTTCCGAAGCAAATGGTAGACAATAACTTTTTTCAAGAACGTGAGAATTAAGGAAGTGCGTGGACATTGCGAAATAGGCGACGACCTTTCATTTACTTACTGATAAATATATATCTAATAAAACTATCCTGGCTACAAATTTATTTCTAGTAAAAGTTAATACAGACTCAGATCATGGTAACAATTATTTTACTGATTCTTTTAAATCTTCTTTATATCCACAAAATAAGATGTCGAAATTTAGGCTATTTTTATAACAGCTCAATAAAGCAATCTTTCACATCCGTAAACTGAGTTGTTTTACGACTATTGAGTGTTATCTTTCACATAAAATTTCATTTTTCGCGTTTTATAACATGTAATAGTCGGAAGATCATTATAAGGAAATGTGAAAGTTCCGGGATGTATGCATTTCCTTGATTTTATCTTTTTTTAAACAGTAAATAAAGCGATTCGCATGATGCACTTCATGAAGTATTATTCCGAGGTGATACTACTAACTTTCCAAGCTAAAGGTGAAAAGGTCATTTCTTGGTTCTACCGGAATTTCATAATGGTTTCCGTATCCACGTAGCCGCTATAATCAACCTAGTTATTTCTTCTTCAGATCGGACAAGATAAAAGTCGGACAGTAGACAATGAAAAAGTGGTCAAACAGGTTTTACAATTTTGAGAATTCTTGTTAAAATTGCTTTTGTCTTTTTTTTTGTTTCTACACTTTGCAAAATTCTTCACCGCTAAGATCATTTAGATAGTGATAAAGCAATTGAAGGTTTCGTAATTGAACTTTTCAAGAGAATATGCGTAAATGCGTTCTAAACTTAAAAAGCTGTTGTTGTAAAACCCTGACTCAGCCTTATGTTGTATTCGATAACATAAATTTTGATGAAGAAATTTTCATATGAGAATGCGTTGATCATTCGAGCGTAAATCAATTTAAAAATTCACTCTGATGTAATCATAATGTGTAAGGTAACGAGTTGATTCTTGCGTGAAAATGCCTCTAAGCTTCTGTATTAAATTTCCGAGTCATGTTTAAAAAATCACACGAAACACTTGAATAATTCGAATCCGTATTTTGGTAAATTGTAGTTGTAGCGTATGGTGTAATGAGACATATTTATTGAAAGTCATAGAAAATTTATGGATTGTTGTTCTAAAAAGTTATTAACTTTCATATATACTGTGCTAAAATTATAATATTAGGAAATGGTTGCACATAGGATCAATTACTAAATAAAATCTACGCCATTTGTATTTTAAAATAATAATTTTTAAAAACTTTCTTTGATATTTTTATAGAAGAAAATCAAAAGTACAAAATTAAATTTAAAAATTTGTTATTATTTTTTTTATATGTTTAGTTAATTTTTAACCTCTTTTTATTTTAGATCGAGTAAAGCCGTCAAATAATTTTAAGTTTGCAATTGACTTGAGAAACTTAACAGATATTTCAGAAAGTAATTTTGTACGATGAAAGAACAGCTAATGATAGTCAGTAAATACAAGGAAGTTTCAAAAGGCTTTCAGTAGTGACTTACTTTATGTAAATGAATGACTGCTATAGAGGAAACCTTATATAATGCGCCTAAAATTTTTGACTATCTATGTCAAGGTCGGGTCTTTTCTGTAATCGATTAGATATTTGAAATTCAGTAATTAAATATGCAAGAAGAGCTGCGCATGAATAGAGCATTCGTTTAATTTTTCGTCTAGATCATTAACTCACGTAATTGCAGATGAGGCTTGAAAAGATCCGGTCGAACGTAAAAAAAACTTCTTCAAAATTTCAAACATTATTCGTATTTTTGTTTATATACATCTAGTAAACATAGAAAAAAAAATATAAAGTTTACTTATTTTCTAGTTCTGTTTCAAATATGAAGAAAATCTTCTGTTTATTTTGGAATTGGTAAAACGTTCTAAGTATGTATACAGAGGTTATTTCAACCTCATATTGATAATTCTATAAACTTGTGACAGCTACTTTTCCTATTTACTTTCCAATAAACAATTTTTCATTTTAATTGTATTATTAAGCAATTTGATAATGGATATCGAATTAAAAAAATCTATGAAACACCATAACTATTTATTACTCAATTCATCCAACTTTCATTAAGGAAAAATTCAAATATTAGTGTTACAAACATGATTACCATTTCATTAATTTTGTTAAGGTTTAAAGTTGTTTTTCAAACACGTTCCATTCTTTTGTTTGAATGTTTTCCTGGAAACTTAAGAGAAAAATAATCAGCTTCTATATTTATTCGATACCAATTGATTGTTCAGTTGTGCTTGAAAAAACTTTTCTGCTAAAGAATATTGTCATGCCTCATCGTCACAATGATTTCCATTTTATTTTAGATATTTAAAATAAAAACGAAAGTAAATAGATAAAAAGTTGATATGCAATAATTGCAATCATCCATCGCTTCACAATCCTTCAAAATTTTACGCTTTAACTAACAAAACTAATCCTCCTTACAAAGATTAAAAAAAATGTATCCCACTGATTCTTTTTTCACTCATTGTAAATGCATATTTCCACAGTAGATCCACCTCTGAACCAGCAGACCGAGCACCGCTGCCACGATGTCGTCGGACCTGGACACTCTGTCGACGGATACGGAGCAGCTGTCGCTGAAGAGCAAAATGCTCGTCGCGCCGAAGCTAATGATCGGCCCACACGAGTTCCGTTTTAACCCGGACGAGATCGACGAGGCGACCCAAGCGCGGGCAGCGACGGAATTACGCGAGACACCTGAAAATGTCGAGGAGGGCCTAAAAGTCCTGCGAGAATTACTTAAGGGTAAGTCGATGGTCAATGTTGAAATTATCTTTGCCAGTCATTCGAGATCTGCGCCGTATATATGCACTGGCAGTTTAATGATGCGTTATTATTATTCTTGATGTTTTGTATTTATATTTGGCTGACTGATTGTGTGCACGTGTGTATGCTGTAAGAAGTAGTTTACGTTTATAAGCGAACGATCGTGTGGCCGGTAATGATTCGGTATTTGGGTCAAGGTTATGGAAATATAAGGTTACGTATATTTTATCCTTTATTTACGATACTTGATAAAAAAATAAAAAGATTAAATTTGTATTTATAAAGATTTTATCATATTAGCTAGTTCAGCAACTTCTGTTTTTTTTCATAGATTAGTTTTTTTCACAGAACATTCGATTCAAATTCTTAAAGATTTACGGATTTTGATTACTGATACTGTTTGGTCACAGCGTATCCCATGCTTTAATGAAAACCTTTATTGAATTCATTAGAAAATCAGTTATTTCATTTATGCAATCTTTCCGCCAGACGTGAAAAAGCGGAAAAATGTGCAAATTCTTTCAGAAAAACAAAAAAAATCATAAAGCGAAGCAGCAACTCAATTAGCTAATGGAATGTACTATTAATTGCAAATGGTGTGAACTGAAGTAAAGTGAGTTTTTGTATTTCAAAAGCTGTTGGTATCTCTCACGCATTGTCATGATTAAAAAATAAGTATTGTAGTCGCGAAGTATTCTACTTAGGAAAATATTGTATTAATAAATGTCTGTTTAGAAAAAGTAAGTATCGAGTTAAATGCAGAATTATAAACAATTTCAAATTTCCAAATCATAAAAGTATCAGATAAATATGAATTTTTTAACACTTTTACCACTAAATTTCACACGTTTCACCGTTCACACCATAAAAATTATCTAATGTGTTAAATTTTTTCAATAAAATACATCATAATCGATTAGAAAATTCAAGAATAAACTAATAACTGTCCACCTAATAACGTTCACACTATAGTAGCCATAAAAAAAGAATAGATAAGCCATGAAATTTACGACTAACAATCATCGCCGGTTTTATATCTCAGCCGTGGTTTAAAAAACTATTGTCGACGCCTTATGCAAACTATCGCTATCTGCCTATGGGAGTATACAGCTTACTCTCGGTTACACGATTTCTCCGTACTCTTGGCCTTCGCCGCATCAAAATCGTGGCTTTCTTTTGGTCGCGCGCGTCTGCTTTTCTGGTGCGATGGGTCACTCGTGAGAGCACGAAAAGAAAAAAAAGAGGACCGAGTGAAGTTGCGATCGTCCACACTGACCCACAATCGAAAGTCCGAAAGTAAAATTAACTCTATACGTAAGTGTGTTTGTGTGAGAGAGTATATGTATTGTTGTGTCATTGATAGCTCATATTGAATCATACGCGACGTAACAAGGTAGTTTAGTTATCAATGATGTAGCTCGAGAGCCAAAATCTTGGTATTCTTTTTGAATATCTTGCTGTAAATCGGGTTTTTGAACTTACATATTTATTGTTTTGCTGTACTATTGATGTTATTTTTGAGAAGTAGCATACCTCAGCTAAAAAATGTTTGTCTACATATTATACAAGGTTGATGATATTCCATTAGCTATAAATAAGTATCATCCAAAAAATATTTCATCGTTATATCCATTAATTTTTTGCTAATCAAATACAAGGGGCAGAATAAATATTTAATTTATATCGAAGAGTGATGTATGTAATCAATGATTTTTAATATGCTCTTTGTTTTGATTTTACGATTATTAGGTATAAAAAACATAAATTCATTATAATACTCAAATATAAATCATTTGATACACAGCAAAAAAACAATTCTAAAAATATAAGCGATGGAATATACGGAAAAGTCAGGTCTTGCCGACAGTCTCTGCCATTATCATTTTTTACATCTGCATATATTTACTTTACCAGGAAGACGAATACGTTTGAATACAATATTTTCTGCTGCATAAGATTGGCGAATACGGATAAAAATACAAAAATATAAATAAAAATTAGTTTAAATTTGCCGAACTCAAACTAATATTAATACAGTTAATAAATTAGTAGTCAAGCGAGTTGCCCACTCATGAACATTGTCTAAAACTGACCAGAAATTATGAGTCATGAGTTTCTTTTCTATAAAGTAAGGGAGACTGGGATAAAACCGTATATTTTCTGGAAATTGTTTATTAAGAAATAGATAACAAAATAATAACAACATTCAATATTAGAATTGTGTTTAGTTTACTTTTATGTAACTGACAATTAATTTGGTTAGTTAAAAGAATATTTGTAAAAAATGTTATTACAAAGAAAACGAGAGTATCCGATTTTACCCCAATGAAAAAATTATTGGGGTAAAACCGGATACTCTTTATTCTTTAGAAAATTAATTTATTTTTTGCGTTTTTACTCCATCTATCTATTAGAATTGATATCTGATTTTGAAAAGAAATCAATTTTCTTTTGATCAGCATTGTAAAAAGATTTTTTAATATATTAACGCCTTTTTATGCCAAAAAATAAATAAATTTTATATGGATGGTACATCAACATTGCATTGAATGTATATTGTTGTTCAATTCTAGTGTTATATTAAAAATAAAATTATAATTCAGTATCCGGTTTTACTCCAAATTTTGAAAAAAAAAAAAAAAAAAATACTCATTTTTTACAATCACAAGTTAAAGTGAATACCAAATTTATACTTATATTTCTTGGTTACGATGTAAACAATAAGGTTATATATTTGCGAAAAGAATATGTGCTTGCAAAAAGATTATGCGCACAACGATTGTTGCCGGGAACATAATCTTGAAAGCTAAGAAATCTTTGATCCCTTCTGAAGTCATCATGAGGCTATTCTTAACATACCGATCACATAAAAATGGTAATAGGAATATTCTTAATGGGATACTATTTGTTTTATGTAGATGGCGCTAGTAGTAACTGAGAAATTAAGATTTCCGGTTTTAATCCAGTATGTGGTTTTACCCCAGTCTCCCATATATCAGTAAAACCGCGCTAAGTCGTTAAACAGAATTCAAAATGAAATACCATCTTTTTTCTCAGTATTGGCCGCTTTCTTAATACCAGTATTAGCCTTATATTACAGGCGTGACGATGTCATAGACGTAAATAAAATTTTCCTCAAAATCAATAAATTACAACATTAATCGGCTAAAATACTTCTTTTGAAAGCAATCGTCTATGAGGAAACAAAAACAAAAAAAGAACATATATAGAATTCGCACCATGCATCCACGTTTTCCTGCTCATGTGTATATATGCAGCAACAGTAGCAGTAGGAAATTCAAATGTGTCCTTAACACTTTGGCCTCAACCGCGAAGCTTTGGCATTTGAATTCGGCCAAGCGTGTAGAAGCGCGCGTGCGTGGCTCTGATGTTCCGCCGGGCTAGACACACGATCGTGTCACGCGGTAGCGGCGCGGAAGTGTGATAGAGGTAAAGGCGATCGTATGCGCGCCGTGGCTAAATGATGACGCCTCAGAATAGTGGGAATGATCCGATTATATAAAAAAAAAAATAAACGTTTGGGATTCATAAGCTGTTGGTGGTGGGAGGTGACCGTTGGTGTGTGTGTATGTGTATGTGTGTGTGTGTGTGTGTGTGTGTGTGTGTGTGCGCGCGTGTGTGTATTGGGTGGTCTCATTGAAGGTAAACAGGAATTGAGTTGTTGGCTGAATCTAATGATCGGATGAAAAATGGCAGTGATGTGTTGACAAGCGTCGTTAAATAAAATAAAAACACTTGGTCTGGGAGAGTGTTGATAAAGAGATGTAAAAAAATATATTTATTAAAAAAAAAATAGCTAGTTTTGTAATTATAATATACATTTTTTAGCGCAACAAAACTAATTTTACTTTTTGAAATGTTATATTCTCGTTACTGAATTACTTTTTCTTTACAATGTTTCAATTTTTAGTATAAAAAAATTTATTTTTAAAATTCAAACAAAGAACTTTGAATAACAAGTCATTTTAAAACACAGGATTATACACTGCGTTACGTTACAAAGAAATGAACTAGCATATAGACGGTAGCCAAAACTGATTCGATACCATTCTGGTAACTTCTTTCTATTCGTCACGCATTATCGGCAATACATTGAATTCTATCTTTACTACATTAAAAGTAGACATTTTTCAAGAATTATTTTATATTCTATAGACAATTAGAATTTAAATTAAGATGATGTAAAGCCTTATTTTTAATATTCAATTGTTTGATTTCCAGAAATTTGTTTGTTAACATCGTTTGTTGCATTTTTTGTGCATCTAAAAACTATACTAACAATGTTTTCTATACGATTTTTATTTTCAAAATCAGCATAAATACAATACCTGCCTTACAGACGTCACGATTTTATTTAATTACTTTATTATTGTGTGTTTATATTCGACAAAATTATTTTCTTCGCGCGTATAAAAAGTACTGTCACAATATTTTTAAGCGATTTTATTAGTATTTTTCATTATAGAATACTCACAATCTCTGAAAACATTATTCAAAATTAAATAAATTACAATAAAAATTATTTGATCGTTTATGCAATTTTCGTATTTAATACGTATAAAATGTTATTTGCAAATAAAAGTGAAATTAAAAACATTTTAATCGTAAAAAACAAACAATTACAAATTAATAAATATTACTAATAAAATAAATTATTATTCATTCAAAAATATGGAATAATATTTTATCAGTTTATTTCACTATACTTATATGAAAAATTTAATCACAATAATACCATTAATGAATATATTTTTAAAATAACAAATCGAAAGAAAAATTAGCACCATCTTTCACAGCGTCCGACCGAGCAAATATTTCCCAAGAAAGTCGATGAACCCCATCGATCCGCCGTTCAAAAGTACATTGCGAAACGACAGCATAGATACATACACACATATATATATATATATATATATATATAACATCTCGGAGAAAATGCTACATTCACTTGTACTTGCATGCCCTCTCTCTCTATTTCTCTTTGCACTCTCGTGACTCTATGCACCCGAATATAATCATTGCAAAGGATCTAACAGCGCGACTCTCTTTTTCTCCAATTGCAGACGAGCCAGACCTCAAAGTGCCCCTGGAAAAGGAATTCCTCCAGAGATTTCTGCGGCCAAGCAAGTGGTATCCCGACAGCGCCTTCAATTTGGTGAGTTGCGCAAAGCTGTACGCGTAAGTATATAGCGTGGATTGAGCGCTTGCGGTTATCTAGGATTTTTCAGTCGCCGGTGTAATTTCGGCCTCGCACGGCTCATCGAGACGGGACACGCGCGAGGAGATGACTTTTTTTCGCGCGTCCGTTGGCTTTACGCGCGTATGTGTTGCATTTGATGTTTAGTTGCGTAAGCTTTGTATATATTTTTGAGATAGATAGTTGACAATTATGAAACTAGCTTCATAATTGCGTAATAATTATCGCAATGATTACGCATTCAAGATTTTAGTTTCTTTATTGTCATCCATGGTGTTCATTTCTATTCATCGATGATCAAGTTATAGAGAAAATTTAGTTAAATATTTTCAAATTATGAGCCTGAAGTATGAACTTCGTTAAAAAATGAGATTGTTAAAATCGTTTTATCATTATCCAGAAATAATCTATTTTTACTATAGATGGTAATTAACTTTCTATAATTTTGTTGGTAGAGAAATTTCTATACTATAGCTTTTACTTTAGTATTTAAAGAGTATGAGATCGATTTAAGATTAAATAGGTTTAAGTAGTCAATAATATAGTTGTTGACTATCTGATCTATACATACATGAGAATAATAGAATCAGCGGTGGATAAACGTCAAGAAGGTCGTTATAAAATGGAAACCAACAAGTATCAATTGCATATAGTGATTTCTATTAATTTTGTTTAAGCACTCTTTTTTAAATTAAAGTATGGTAACAAATATAGACAATTATTTAGTATATACTATAAGAAAACTTCCATATATATAGATATACTATGTTTACATTTTGCGTTCAAAATATACACAATGTATATCAATATACATAGAAGTTTTCTAACAGTGTAGATTTATAAAACAAGTGATTCTATAAATTAATAAATTGATTTTATAAACATTCTTCTCGTCTGCATTACTTTATACACATAGTACAAGTTATACTTATTCTATGTGAAATCAGTCAATACTTACAGCTGATTATAGAGCCTCGATTTGGTAGAAGCCACTGAATTGTTAATCAGTTGCAATCGTACACCGGATTTCATATTCATATGATTTGAGATTTTATATTGTTGATAAAAATAAAAAAATATACTTTGAGTATATACGTGAAAGATACAATCTTACAAAAGGTTTATCAATTGGGAATGTGTAGCATTTACTATATGTATAGCATGCTACTATTGTGTAATTTACATACTCAAACAGAAATGTTTTTAATGTAATCATCAAACAGATAGAGAGGAAAATGCTCCCTGAAATAGAACATACCGATTAAAATGACTTCTGTATGCAAGTTTCAAAACATTCGATAGGCCGATTTTAAATATCATTAAAGTTTTAAACATTTTTTATTAAAAAAGTATGATTTTTTATTAAAAAATAGTCCACTATCTATACTTATTTATTACCTTAATTATTTATGAGTTTTACATTCTTATAAAGATACCAAAGATTGTTTTTAAATGTAATGACATAAAATAAAGATGACCTTTATCGACGTTCCTAAAATTATCGAAAATTTTTTAAAATACGCTATCAGAGTATTCGTTTTTTCAATATTCATACCACAAAGTACATACAAAAAAGGTAGAATCATTAGAAGTGCGTTTGTAACATGTACATTAACATTATAGTAAAAACTTGTTAAAAAATTGACAAAAAAAGTCCACATCAATCGTGAATCATTCAGTGGGAATTGTCATACAAAAAGTTGAAATAAAAGGCAATAAAACTAGATGAAATGAGTTTTAATTTCCTTGTTGTAGAGATAAAAAATTATGATTCCATGCAATGTTGCCCTAACTTAAATATTAAAATACACGTCATATCGTGTAACTTGTTGTACATTTTTTTACCAATAAATAATTTATCGTTGCGTAAAGAGTAAAAATCTTGAACTTTCAATAAATTTACATCATCTAAACGTTCTCAATGGTTTGATATAATCATCGTACATGTTTAAACTCCCAGAAATGGAGAATCCTCATGTCCCTTATACAACGTTAAGAAAAAAAGGCTTATATTTTAATTTTCACTCTCAAAAACTAAAAACTCTAATCGCCAATTCTTTAATCGCACAAAATACTAATATCAAACTTTCCATTGGCAGATGAAACGCTTCTACAAGTACCGCCAGGCGCACCCGCGCTATTGCGCCAATCTGCTTCCGCGCAACGAGAAAAATGTCCTGTCGTCAGGCATACTGACGCCCTTGCCGAAGCGCATCAATGACGGCACCCGAGTGATTCTCATCGAGGGTGGCAAAAAATGGAAACCCAAGGAGGTTTCGCTCGACGAGATGTTCCGTGGTGTCATCCTGTTCCTCGAGGCGGCCATCGCCGAGCCCCTCACGCAGGTATTTATCTACTGGTTGATTTTATGGTTCAGGAGAAGAAAGAGGGTGGAAATAATTGAGAGATCAACTGTCCCTTTAAGTACAATAGTACTTTTCGATATACTTGTGAGCAATATGATTTTAGCTCGAGTGTTTACCCTCGTTTTGCTCGGGCGACAAACTCACACTCGAGCCAGAATCGTATTTCTCACAAGTATCGAACATTATTTTATGACACTTCGTGCGTTAAGTGCCATTTTTGAGCACGCTCGTTTTGGAAAGTGTGTAAAAAAACTGGCACTTTACGCACGGTGTGTCATAAAGAACTATATGATGTCACGTACTTACTGTGATCTAAATCAAAACTCCTTGTATAGATATAAAAAATTTTACTACAATAAATAACGTAAATTCAGATTATGGGAAAAATGGCAGAAATCACTGCATATAAGACTTGCAGAATCTTTAATGTAACCTTTACTGATCGGACGCAGATTTCTACATCGATTCTTATACTTTAATGATGACATTTGTTAGTGCATATATAACATGTAGACTCAAAAAATTGAGTAAATCGTTAGAAAAACATAATGATAACAGAATGAACGAAAAATGATTTATGCAATCGAATTCGACTTACCTACATTACAGAAATAAATCTAACGAATTGCTTCACAGGTCGCCGGTGTGAGAGTAATGCTCGACATGGACGGTCTCACTTTGACACACGTAACCTATTTCACACCTTCATTCGCTGCAGCGGTTGTTGAGTTTGTCCAGAGGTGCTTGCCCTGCCGTTTGAAGGGCATCCACGTAGTCAACCAGCCTTTCATATTCAATATGGTATTCGCCTTCTTCAAACCATTCCTGCAGGTACGCATATAATTGTCACATTGAAAGTTCATGCGTTCTGTGAACTTATTGATATTTAATGTATAAGGGGTAGAAATTATTTGAAACTTAATATTCATGTTTTGTAGGAAAAACTACGAAGGAGGATACACTTCCATGGAACAGATAGGAATTCACTGAAAAAATTTTTCAATGTCGAAACCCTCCCTAAACAGTACGGTGGAGAATTAGAATTCCCTGACCAACCAGTTGGAGAACCATTTGTACATTTCCTAAACTTCTTCGAAGAAGATTTTGAGAGTGAGTACCTTTTTTATTGAGTTTATCATTAATTAATTAAGCTTTTAAATACATATCAAATAAATTGGAAAATACTTTTGTTTAAGTTAATCATAAGAACTCTATTTCAATTATTGCAATTGCATAAGAATCAGTCACAAAAATATTTACATTATACTTATCTAGCTTTTATGGAATAATACTCACAGAACCATAATAAATTCTTTTATAATAAAATATAATTCGTTAATTAGTGAAGAAAAGAGCGGTAAAATAAAAATATGTATATTTTTACAATTTCTTTCTAATCGGTTTTCAATTTTTTTACAATAATAATAGTAATTTTATATAAAATATTATTAAACATTAATAGCATATAAATTTTTTTACAGCATCCTGCAAGCAAGGATATATTTCAGACCCCAAGAAATAGATTTAAGAATTTTCAATATAGCATCGTATGTTGAAAATATTAAACAGATTTTTATCTAAAATGATCTCTACCAAGCGATCAATAATAAACATTCTATTAGAAAATATGGAATTGGAAAAAATGAGGAGGCCTCGAATGAATGATACCGAGTGAAGAATGAATGTATTATAGATATACGAAAAATAATTGTATTCGTATATAATTTTTTTATGATTTTATATAGCTACTTGGCTGCACTGTAAATTAGAGCATCTATTATTTTTCAAATATTTCGTTTTAGCAGAAAAAAGTACAATTAGGATGTAGAAAAGCGTCTTTTTAATTGTTATGTTTAGAGGAAAATGTGTATATTTGTTCAAAAATGAATTTTTGTATAACTTTGACAACTAAATAAATACTTTATTTTATAAACGATGATAATGTTGTTATTGGAATACATAGCATAAAAATAGTATTGTTTATTTTATTAAGGATTAATGAATATACATAATTTATTTATGAATTCGTTTTATCTATTTTAACAAAGGGGAATTACTATTATGAAAAATCTATATCTATAATTTTCTTCAAATAATTACAAAGTTTTATTTTAACAAATTTAAATTAAAATATAATGTGCTGCATTACAATTTTCAAATAAATAAATAATAAATGCAATTAACAAGAAGAGTAAATACAATACAACTTTTGAAAAGCGAATCTTATCTGGGCTTTGAGAGCCCATTCCAGCTGCCAAAAATGAGGGCTTATTCACTGATAATTAGTTCTCATACGCTTTCTTCTTGTAAATATAAAATACGTAATCATAAATATACGTGAATAATTTTGTTGAAAAATCAAATTAATAATAAAATAATTGACTGGAATTGTAGAAGCGATGTAGTATTTTCCTAGTAAGTCTTAAGTGAATTTGAAATCTGACATAAAATAATAGTTCACATCTAAAGATTGCATATAATTTGATCTTTTAAAATCGAGTGTTGGATTGACACACAAAAAGAAAAGTTTTTCTTAGTATTTTGATTTCCATTAAGAGTCAGACTTGTTGCATCATATCTATTATAATTTTGAAATATCTAAACTGAAAGATTTTTTAAATGAGATTAATCAATCTGGATTCAAAATCCATGTGCAAATATTAAAATAAACACAGAATTATTTCAGAAAAAAAGATCGTAGAATGGCGACACAAAGTTTAAAGAACACGTATTACATTATTTTATTTATTGAATTGTAAAAAGAAAATATTAAGTTTTATAGTTTAAGATTAAACAGTTTTGAATCTGTATTCGTGTTTACTAAGAAGCTAGAATATTCGGGAATATAAAGATGTAGTCTGTCATACAAATTATTATTTTCTTTATCTGATATAATCAACTTTTCAGATTGTAGCTTTAAGTAATTAAGCTTATTAATTTTCAAAACCATAGCGACGAAACTATCGAGATTCAATAAAATAAAGTTTGCATGCAATATTGAAAAAATTAATCTTTTTGTTTTTTATTAATTGATGTTGCATCCCGCAAAGCTAATCATTATTATTTTAACACTTGAACTTCAAACATCGATTAATATAATGTCTCCATATATTTATCAAATTGGAGAGTGAAAGAAATTATACATTTTCGTTGTAAAAGGAAAACTTATTCATCAAACGCCTGAGCACAGGCTTCCTGTCAAACAGACTGACGTACCGAATATGTCGGTAAGGTAGAAATTGCATTCTTAAATGTATTAAACTGAACAAAACTGTGATAAACTTAGTACTTAAAGATTGCAATAATAGTTTAAAAAATTGTTAAAATTACGTAGAATAGAAATATTTTAAAAAATTTCCAATCGATATATACTCAAATCGTATTTCCCGGTTAATATTAAAAGTACTATGAACTAAATAGTGAAGTAAATCATATTTTAAAGCAAATTATAGTTTATTTTAAAATTTGGATAAATTTCAAAATCTCATATATTTAAATATGAAAAGAAGTAAATATTGAAAATATTTTCAACCTCTGATAATCTTCTGAGATTTAGATGTGAATACTAGTATAAATTTACTCGACTTAGAATTAGACCAAGACTTAGAATTACAGCATCATTTCTGATTTTATAAATACATAAGTTAAAGTATATATCTGAAGAAACCTAAATTTAATGTTTAACAATTTTGTAAACAAAATAATATTTTAAACCGATATTGATTAACCTATTTACAAGTTTTTCCATATATTTGAAATATAATTACATATAAAAGTAGTTTTTAATATACACAAATAATACTATATTATTTTATTAACGGAATTGGTACGAAAAACCGGGGGAAGAAAGAATTGAAAAAAAAATTAATAACTTCAATGAGGCAATTCTAATCCCGGATTAGTGTCTTTCTGTTAATAAATTGATACTGATAATTTATTAAATCTTTTTCTATTCCAAAATTTAATTTATTGTAAATACATTCGTTTCAAAACAAAGGCGTAAGTAGAATTATCCTTTGAAATTTTACTCTGAATCGTTTGACATAGTTTTTAAATATTGGGTTTCAATAGGTTTTATCTAACAACAATCTGTTGTCATTATCTTTCTAACAGAATAAATAGAATTCTTTTTAAAAATCAAATGAAGTAGATAGATCAAAAGAGAAAAGAAGAAAGGAAAGGCGAATAGCGGAGATATTCGCGAGGAATCGCATAAAAAAGCGGATACACATTCAATGGCCGGCTAGACGAGGCAACTGGACATCGAGACTTGACGACTCGGTAGTCAGTGAAGGTCAAGATTATTTTATGCTAGAGTAGAGAAGAAGTCCAATGTTTACGTCACTGCCAGTAGGTGGAACGTTCTGGTGGTACCGGGGACAGAAAGGTAGACAGATCACTGCTGTCGTGGATTGTTAAAATACAAAGTGAGCAGGCGGAAGGTGAAGCGAAGCACCGGATCATCCAGATTGATCGAGTAGTCATCAGAAGTAATTGTGTTAATTTGGCATTTATGTTCTGTAAGTAGATCTCACTTCTATACTACCAAGACCTAAATAATCGTATCTCAAATTTCATTATAGAAATTGTACTTTTCCATTGTGATTGAGTAAAACTGAATATCATTAGTATACATGTATAAATTATCTCTGATTCAGTCATGCAATTTTTTAGTATTTCTAGGTAATTTTAGTAATTATTTTTAAAAAACTGTTTATTTTTAATATTTAAAGAATATTTTCAAAAAGTTATCAACATTTTAAAAACCGTTGTTACGTCTAATAAATGGTAAGGGATGAATGTTTGCTTTCAATAATTTTATATTATAGCTATAGCATAAGGATCGTTTCGTTACTATAGTGAGTATGCCTTTAAATCCTAATTTTTATTTCTTTATCAAATAAACATGATTTTTCTGATAGAGATCTAATATTTCAACATTAATATTCTAAAATCGTACTAGATAAATTACAAGGGATACGAAAAACAATTTTTATTTTTTCCTTTAGTCAGTGGAGATTACAACAGTTTTAAGCAATCACTCAAGAAATACATTGTTTCGCAGAGGTGGAATATTAAATTATCTTTATAATAATACGCTTATTTTTCAAATAATGATATTGATTTAAATCAGCTTTAAGTACTTTACTTGAGATTAATGTACTTATTTTCAACAAAAATTTTAATTCTTGATGTGTACACACGAGCAAATGCATGCATACGCACACACACGCACCCACATAAATATATAATATACATATGTAAAGTTGAAAAACATTAACAATATAATCAAATAGTAAATATGATTGTAGATAACGTATAACTAAATTCATTGTAATACCTAAAAAGTTTTAATTGTTATGTTTATCAGGTATGAGATGAGTTTTTACTGAAAATTGTACATTTAACTGAATCTAAACCCATCTATTTAAATTATACACTTATTTAAATTTGTATATAGTTTTTATGTATACTCGTTTGAATTCAAATTAGTGCCACAAAAGTATCTGAAATTTTTTTTTTAATTTTATTACTATTGAAATAATTTTCATTCTTATGTATACTCGTTTCAATTCAAATCAGTGTCACAGAAGTTTTTAAACACCTCTTTCTCTACTTCATTTTCTACTATTTTGTATCTATGGATACCAAAGAGATGTATAAAACATTTCGATAAATAGAAACTATTTTTTACTTATAACAGAGTATTTTAAATCTAAATTTCTAATGAGACATTTATTCAAACATGAAAAGATTTAAAATTTTAAGACATTATTTTGTATGCATGCGTGATTCATACTCTAGTGGCGGTACTAAGTTTTTATAAAAGTACGCTCATTTTTAGATCTAATACGTGTCTGCTTGGACAGTTTTATTTATCATGTACGAACATCTGTTATAAATTTTTTTGTAAAGATAATTTAATACATTTTAGCAAGAATTAATGAATCCTACTTTTTAGTACAACAGTTATATATAATAATATTTAGCATCGCGAATATTTGTCTTCTTATTTGTACTGTCTTAATATTAGTTAATTTTCAGCTAAACAGTAAAATTGCTATAATCAACATTCTTCGTTACTTTCACAACTAATTAAATTCTCCAATTTCACGACAACTCTAAATAACAATGATCAAATCTCCAATAGTCCAGCATTCAAGCGAGAACACTACACTTGCTATATAGTCAATGACCCTTTAGCAAATTTAGATCTCGGAACATCGTATGCACGCGAATAGTCGCGGAAATATACAGCACGCGCGCAGAGGGAGAGCGAGCGAGAGAGGGAGTACGAATCTCCGGGCAGTTCGAGAGATGTGCCTTTGAGTTTCTGGATGGCTGAGCAAAGGACGGCTCGGTGCATCGCATAACAATATTTATCGGCCCTATCGTGATCGCTGGTCCGCGAGAATTGACGCGCTGTGCAGTCGTATACATATGCATATATATAGATAGTAATGTGCTACCTGACGGACATCGTAGAGCGCGAATGTTGACTTTGCTTACTGCAGATCCGTGTAAGCATTGACTTGGTTTTGGAATTAATTCGAAAGCGTGGAACTTGTTTGTGATCGAATGAGTTAAGATTTAATAATGTTTCATAACGATTTGGACGTTTACCATATCAATGAAGAGAATGAAAATATTTGAATTTTTATCAATTACTTTTATGTTGATCTGATGCTTTTGAAAGAGAGATAAAAGTGGTTTAATATTTTTTACTTTAATTATTTAGAGTATGGGAAGTAATCAACACCACATTGTATAAATTTACCATATCTTTGCATATATTTAGAGATTATTTTCCTTATAAGTATTAAAATTATTTGTTATATCAAAATTTCTTTTGCGTTTCTACATTCCGGAACGAATTTATTCGTATACTTCTATGGTTTTTGTTAATGTTATCTACGTGAATGGTATGTTATTGACTATTTGTTTTATTTCCGTGGTTCTAACTGAAACTGCATCGCGTGATGTCTAACGTGAGCGATACTCATTAAATTTCTTATAAAATGCTATCAAATGAGAAGTTGAGGAAGAAGTTTTTTATTTCTATGCACTTTCTACATAAAACTGAATTATAATGAAAATAGACGAATAAAAAATAAAATGTATTGTGCTCACTGCATACGTCAGTGTAATTATATTTTAGCAACAGAAAAATTCTGTTATATTAAAAATTACTGTCATAGCTATGTTTTGCACTAGTGATTAAAATAAAACTAAGATTTTAATGGATAGTATTATTTAGAAACGAAGTTGAGAGTACGTCTAAATGTGCAACAAACTTCACAGACCAATGCATTTTTAATTTTCTACTCATATTTGGTTTGTAAATATTTCTTTTTTCAAGAAAGCTTATAGTGACTTTACATTTTTCATGCAACAACTTCATGTATAACGTCATCGGTACAGTCATACTTTAAATTATTTTTACTGCCTCAACAGTCATGTTCTATATAACAATACGTGGTTATATTCAAGAGAAGAGCAAAGCTTAGTGTCAAGTTATAACTTTCAAAAAATTGTTGCATTCAACATAAGAAGGCTAAAAAGACACTGAAATATTCGCTTATCGTAGATTGATGCCGAATATGGAACTTGTATTACGTTGTTTTTTAAAAAGAAAACTTACTTTCAGTTTCTTATATTCTGCATTAATATTTTTCATGTTCTGCGACCTTTTGAATCATAATACATTCCACTACATTAACATTTCAATTCGAAAACTATAAAGTTTTATCGTGATTAATGATGTCTGGTAGGTATACGTTTGTCGCATGATTTTGAAAAAAACTGGTCAATTGAAAAAAAAGCCGTGTGGTTCGGATAGTTTCTTTATGCTCTCGCTGTTGAGATGACAAGACACACACACACATTGCAGGCAATATAGATACATATGTATGCCATAAAATTGTCGCTTCCAAGTAAGAGCTATACTCGACAAAACGTCATTCAAACTATTGAATCGAAAGAAACCCAACTTCTCGCCATTAGGGCTCCATTCTCTCCGTTGTCATTATCTCATTGTCACCTTCGCACCAAAGATCACGGGTTCATTCACCAGCTTTATCTATATATTTCTTTCCTCTTGTTGCTCTCATTCACCATGCGATGTACCAATCCAAGGTTCTATTCCTCCCTTCTCTATCTCTTTCTCTTCATACCATTTCAATTTCTTCATTGCCGACGTGCAACCGCGCTTACTATACTGACAACTCGCGTGTGCATCGCTATATACGACAACGCGATCGACGACGACGACGACGACGACGACGACGCTGACGGCGGCGGCAGCAACAGCGGCGTAAGTACTCAACACGAGGGGGCAAAAAATAAAAAAAAAAGTGGGAAACACGTAATCAAGCGCTCTCTGTGTGTGCAAGCTGTGCGGCACGCGCCCGCTCTCGTGTGCTGCGTGTGTATATTTCGTATAGTAGACCGCCTTCCTGCATCTCGCGCGCGCAGTCTTCCACGCGACGCACGTCCAGCCGGTCTATAAGAGCTCAACTCGCGCAACAGCTGACGGACTTGAAGGAAAGGATCGAAGAATTTTTTAATTCGCAGTCGAGGTAGTGGCTTTAGTTTTGGCGGGCCTAATGAGAAAGAGAGAGAGAGAGAGAGAGTGAGTGACGGATGTTTGTGTTGCGAGAGAGTGAACTTTGACTTCCGGATCGAGGTTGCGCTTGCAAACACTGCGACTGATAAGACTCGAGTGACAGCTATATACTGACAGGGCGGATCAGTGAATATTAATAGCTTTATTTTTGTCAAAGTCCGGTTGGGTTAAGGTATGTAGCTGATTTTTATGATTTCAGTTAGTGTTTTCTGACTTTATTTTTTATTTTTAGAAATAGTTGAACCAGAGGTTTCTTACTGTAAATTTTTTAATTAAGTTTAGTTTTTTACTACAATTTTAAATAAAATTGTTAAATAATTGGAGAAAAATTAAAATTAAAAATTATTAGAATTACCATACAAAGTGTTAGCAAAATTTTGTAAAATGAATCTTGTGAAATCTATTCAATTCGTAGAAGGAACGAAGACATTGATGTGTTAACTTTCAAGTTTTTTTTGTACATTCATGGTAATTAGTACTTTATGCATCAAACTACGCAGATATACTAGCTGCACTCTGGATCATTTCTTTAAAAATAAGATCTGTTTCTCATGCGAAATGTGTCTATTACTTATTAGCGCAAATAATTTCGAAATACCAAATTAACTTTTCGACATTTGCGTGTAGACAGCGAATCTAAAAGTTAAACGACTCGATGGCATCATTTCATACCAAAATGTCAACGTCTAAAGGGTTATTAAGTGTTTAAAAGACGACTAAAATTGTTACTAACAATTTGATGTTGTTCTCTTAAAACTTTTCAGATTTACTGTTAATGTTGCTTTAATTGTGAGATATCAAAGTACGTATACTTTAATGTTAAATGCTGAGGCAAAAGTCCGCGATAACTATTTTTTATTGTTCTATATATTTATGTCAACATTTAAGTTAAAATCGCAAGACCAAAATACGATTTGTACGAGTCAGGATAATTATAGATTAGATAAAAATTTGGTATTTGATAAAGCAGATCAATCATTTACTTAATTTGAAATTTTTTTCAGAAAACATAATTAATATTATTGTCACTATAGTGTAAACAATTTGTACAGTTTAACAAAAAGGTATTTGCTTAAAAAAACATATTAAATATTATGTAATAAACGAATAAAAATAGTTTCAAGTATGATGATCAGAATATCGTTTGAATTCTAGTGTTAGATAAGATATTATCATTTATTTTGTCTTATGGTATTTTAAATGACTTTTATCACAATTTTTATCGTGATGTCTATTGCTCGAGAGCTTGAAGGTAAACATGATCTTGCATGGCAGGAAAATTACGAAAAACATAATTCATTGCATAGTTGTCCATAAGAAATCGTTTATTATTCATCTTTAAAAACGTTAAAAAAAAATAGCACGAATATCGTAAATGATAATAATATTCATAGTGTTGCTCTAATTTTAGCAGTAAAATATAAATAGTTGTTTAACTGTTATTAAATTGCAATATAATTGAAGAAGTATTAAAATAAATCAATTTTGTATCCTTTTTAAAACCTGTTTTATTAAAATGTAAAGCATACAATGTTTAAATATATTTTTAAGCTTATCAGCTGATAACTTATTTTAATCACTTTATAATTCTGTTTTGATTATTTCATTTCATTTTTACGGCATTACAAATTATTTTTTAATGATTTTTAAGCAGACAACTGGTACTTTTATTATCAGGAAAATGTTTTCATGGATTCTAATTACTACGCTGCAATGATGTAATATACTCATTCTGCGTACTTTGATATTACGTGCTAATTGTCATAGTCAATAATTTCGGAATTCATTTCAGTTTAAGGAAATAAGACATTGTAATAAAATGACATCATATATTATCTGAATGTGTTGAAAATGCAATATCCATGCCTATTCCATCTCAAATTGAACAGACAATGTCTGTGTTCCCGATCGCTTTAAAACTAAGATTTCATGTTCTACGACGAAAGTCATTATTAAACATTCCTTTTCTTGTTTCGGATTGTAGTAAAACAGCATCCATTGTGAAATTCAATTGAACATTAATTACCAAATTTTTTTTATAAGTTTATGAAAATAGATTTAATTTTAATATATGTAGTATAACAATATGAATCTGTTTTTTATAATAGTATCTTATATAAACGTATCAGTGTAGTTTAAGCAGTACCTTATTGTATATGACACACGAAAAAAAAATTAATTACGGAAACCTACTGGTTAAAAATGTCTCATACTCAACATTATAGTAAAGTAATCCAATAACAATAGTTACAGTAACTAATACTTAATTGGTTTATTTATTAATTTAAGTTTTGTAACTCTGGCAGTCATTTATTTTAGAATTTGTATTAATTTTCGAAATTTTTGCTAAATTCTATTTAATGAGCAATAAATTTTTCCTTTGAATTAATCGCCAAACAAAATTTTATATGCAACACTTGTTCAGGTTACGTGTTAGTCGTTAAATTACATTAATATTTAAAACAACTTTTTACTCCTAGGTATATGTTTGTCATTCCGTAACCTTTAAACATGCTGCCGGATCGTACCTAACACATAACCGCAGAAAACATTTTTTTTCTATAACCTCTCCAATAAGGCATCATTCACTGTTTTGAGCTAACATATACATACGATCCTACAAAGTAAACAATGCATTATGATAATCGGTCCAACAATAGACTCATTTTCTTTACTTCTTTGCAGGAGAACAAACACCATGTCGGTGGAGCTGAAAGACGCTACTCCCGTGGATCGACTGACCCGGAAGCTGAAGCAAGCACCGAAGATGATGATCGGCAATGCTGAGATGGCCTTCGATCCGTCCGAGCTTGACGATTATCACATTCAGAAAGCCGAGCGCGAGCTGCGCGAGACGGAGGAGGTGATTCAGGAGTCACTCAAGATTCTCGGCGACTTGCTAGCGGGTGAAAACACTTTTTCTGCTATACATATATATATATGTCGTTGCTTCGATCATTCGAGATAGCGCGTTTAATTGATTCTTTCGCTGAGATGTTAAAGAAAAAGTCTGTCAACTAAAATGATGAAGAGATTTGAACTGAACAAAAAAACAATTATTAGAAGCATCAATATTTCATTGTGGTGATTAGGTTAATATGATTCATTTACGAAATCATAAGTGTAATTGGTCTTTGTTTCGGTTCACTATTTGCATTTTTACTTTATATAACCTAGCTAGATATGAAAAAAACGTTCTTCGAATGTGAATAGTTAGTAAAAACTACTATTTACAAAAAATGATATTTCATAGTAATTTTGATATTTCTCCAGTTAAGATATTTTTAATTGAGACATGTGGTATATATCGTGTTTGTTTACGAAGAATTTGATGATATAAGCAGTCGTGTTTTCGACGTATTATTCATTGTTTTATCTTTCTTTGTATAGAAACGAATCATGAAAAGAAATTATACCGTTCATTTAATTATACACTTATTCACAATAGCATCTATGCCAAATTCAATGCCATACTTTTCTATTTGACAACATATAACAAGACTTTAACGGAAAAAAAGAAAATTACAATTTTACTTCTAGGCACATAGATGAGAAAAGCTATTAAGAAATATTTGCTAATACACATTAAGTGATTTTAATTAAGCTTTTTGATGAAGTATAGTACATATTATTTGTTAATTCACCTTCTTTTATGTCTTCTTGATTTCACAGAGCCACATATATCTCACTTGTTTATATACTTTGAACGTAATTACAGACTTAACAGTGAGCAATAACTAATCTCTTTTCACGTTAAAAACGTAGTTTTTGATAATAAGGATTATCATTTGAAAATTCTTCACCAAGCATAATTTGTGAACAGTTTAAAGTCTAGTTTATAATTATGACTGAAAATTAATAATAGTATTTCACATACAATAATTAGACCAACAGTTGTTGGATAAAAACATATTTTATAAAACTTCAATAGTGATAATAATGATAATCAGCAATATCTTTTTTATAAATAATGGAATCCTTGCGATAAATTACAAATTTTAATACAAAATGAACAAATTTTTTGATCGGAGTCAAATAAATATCTATTCATGTATGAGCTTTCATTATCTATTTTATTGTCTACCGAATTATAATCAAATGGAATTCCCTTGCATTTCCGGTTATTATATTTGCATTGTGGGGTTAACCACGCATTTATGTGGAATGCTATTGTTATTTGATTTACAAATTGTAAGTATTGGAAACATCGACAGTAACCTTTACCGAAATCCATAAAATATTTTAAAATTCCGTGGTTTAGATTAGATTTCATGAATAATTTTTCTAAATGCCATTTCACTTAATACAGTATCCCACCCTTTTTAGGCCAAAGGAATGTGTGAATCGTTCTACAATTGCTCATCAGTCATCACCTGATTTTCCATTCATTGTTTGTACGACAAAATTTCGAGAAAGTAGGTTTAGCGAATAACTATAGTTAGGTGTAGTAGCATCAGATGATAGAACGTTTGAAAGGCTAAGGAAAATAAGTTTCGTATTTATATTGACTGCCTACTGACATCACTTTTACCTTTTGTACTGCATAACGTTACTTTAAATTTCAATCGTTTGCATACATGACGTCAGTAAAATGTTAATGTGCATTAACTTATTGTTAGGATTCTTCCACGCTTAAACTTTTTTTGGAAGAGTAAGTAATTTAGTTTATGTATACGGTTACCCAGTTTTATTTTTTTGAGTAGGACTTAAATATATTGTTATTAGATAATTTATCAGGGGTAGGATCTTAAGTTCCATTCGCTAAGTGTAAAAATGTTTTAAAAATTTAATTTCATAAATAGAATGCTTGCGAATACTTAGACCAGTCTCACTCAGATGATAACAGTGATAAAATCATCTAAACAACATTAATGTCAAGAGAATGTTATTCACAAAGGTCGAGATATACTAATAGAATATTGAGAGCGTACATATGACTACGAAGCTCAGATTAGCAATTCCAAGCTCAGTAACCTTAGGCGTTTAGCAGCGTGTCCCCATTTTTATACTCTGCGAGTGCAATACACCTTCTTCTATAATAACATGTCACCGTTTGTTTTACGTTGGCTGTATATGTTAAAAAATATTTTGATTTGCCTATTATTGATTGTACTAAAATTGAACACCAGATCAACTGTTGGAGTTGTTGCTAAATTATATTTTTAGCAAAAACTTCTAATTTACTTCAGTCTTTGTTGATTTGCTTCTATACGAATATAGATTTTCCTTGTTGTTTGAATAAAACCGCTCGAGATACAAAATATAAATATTAGAATTTGCGTGATTTCTGTGAGGATTCACGAAGATTTCGGTGGTTGATGCGTGAAAATTAGGAAAAGCACGAATAATTTACTGTTGCGCCTTCATATGCGAACGATCGAGCTGTCATAACGCTTTGAACTAGTTGTGGTAACGTCATGTAATACATACTTTTTGCTATTGTAGCACTGATATATTCCTTTTTTCACTCATATATTCACATTATTTAATCGGAGCAGGAGAGTATTTATATAGAAGAAATGTAGCTTCGTTAAATTTATTCTTGTTTTTTCTATAAGGAATTTTTTTACTTTTACTTTGTAATAGGCTTGAATAAAATGTCCAAGCAGCTAACTTAAAACAACCACTATTTACAAATAAATGGATTGCTTTGATTTCTACAACTTTTGTAAAGAAGACTTCAAACAGAATTTGCAATGTATTTATTTATTATCGACATTATAACAATATTAAACAAGATAGATAAGGATACGATATTTACTGTGAATAGGTCAATGATGTTATGCATATTAGTTTACGGTTTGTTGTTGACTTTTATTATAGATACAAAGTAATTAATCAAGTCTGTTTTATTTCATGTTTAACGTTTTATTAATGCAATAGGTATACAAAGAGTTACAAAAAAATTGAACATGATTTTTTTTCTATATAGTATTTCTCTTGTAGCGCGTGTTAATCTTATTGCACTTGATAAATATTTTTCATTGAAACTTTTTACGAGGATGAACCATGTTGTGATGCTGAAATAACTTTTTTTTTGCTATGTTTAATTTTTAATTAAATATTTTTTAAATTTCAAATATTTTTTGTTACTTCTTTGACTGTCAGTTACAAAATGACTCGACAAATGCAAAATATCCTTTTGTTCTGTTACACTAAGATTTTTAGTTCATCAAGAAAATTATTTGATAGATCATCACATGCCATACTCGCGCTATTTCTATAAATTAAAAGTTTACTACGGGGCTTATTCATTTTATATAATCAAATTTTTAATAATTTTAAAATTTTGATAGGATTTCGAAATTTTGAAAAGAATCGTATTCACACAATCTCGAATAATTACAATTGATATTTCATATTTTTAACCATTCTTATGTATATCTTTTTGCAGAAGAGGAAGACTTATACGTTCCTTCAGATACAGAGTTCCTACAAATATTTCTTCGAAGATGTAAATGGTATCCTAAAAGTGCTTTTAAATTGGTAAGATAGTGGTGTTATTAATAACGTTAATAAAACTTTAATCTTAGTCATTTACATTTTAGTTATTAGTTTCATTATATGTAGTATCACTCTAAAAGATTGATTTGAGAAATAATGTTGATAATAGAGATTTAATATTTTGTTTCACTTTTTATTTTTGTCTTATATTTCTAATTCTATGAGCAATTAAATTGCGCTAATTTAAAGAAATTTGAAAAGTTCTCGTATATTTATTTCCTTATTAAATAAAAAATTGTTTATATCCATGGGGATCTGTGCGTGTGTTGAATAAACATATGTATAATATATTCATTTTCTTTGTACGATATCCTTCAATATTAATATTTCTGAATTATAAAGACGTTTTCGAAGGACTTACAATTGTTTACATTACGGTTTAAATTGCATGTCTGCCATTGTTATTAAGTAAAATCTCGTCTTCTTTAATTGAATTTGTATCTCTAAAAATATTTAATGAATCGAATTAACATTTTTCTAATAGATAGCCTTTTATATTCACAACTGCAAGTCATTGTTAAAAAAATAAAAAACAGTTTACACAAACGAGAAAGGGACATTTGTCGCTGTAAAATTGTGTTTAAAAATCGTTGTAAAATCGTCAATAAAAAATTGCTAGTAAGCATATGCAGAAAAAAATTTGCGTAAGAAATTCTTTATAACAGATTTTATAGAGTTCAATATTGTTAAAGTTAAAAAATGAATAGAAAATACGTGAAATTTTTATTATAACATAAGCACCGTGGCTAAAAGGTGTTATTGAAATAATTATGAAAATATATAGAAAAATTATGAAACGTATCCAAATTTCGATTAGATTTTACAATTTTTTAAATCTTTTATGATCATTTTTTATATTATTTTCTGTCAGATTGCTTATAGTAGATAATAGATATTTCATGTATTTTCTATATATTTTTTTTAATATGAGAAACATTTCGCAGTGCTATGATAATATTATAAACTATTGATCTTTATATTCTTAATATCTTATGATAACAAAATTGATTTTTTAACAAAAATATATTTTAATTACGCGTTTAAAATGAATAGTATATTTATAAGAAAGCAAATCGATGCTTTATATCATTTACCAATTATTATATTAGCGTGGAACATTTATTATTATTATTATTATTACTATTATTATTATTATTATGAAATCGCATTTTGAAAAACACCATAATAAAGTTTAGCATATAACTTTCAATTTGATCAACGGTATCAAAAATTTGATCATAAAAAAGTTTAACATATAACTTTCAATTTGATCAACAGTAAGTTTGATAACTATTAAAAAAGGATTCTGAAAGGAATGTGTAACATTGACCTGATGCCGTCCTTATCAATGTTATCATTTTTATTTAGGCACTTGAATATTATTTTGAACATTATTTTACAAAATATGATCCTCGGGGCGTCTTTTTGCAGAAAAACCGTATTTAAAACTTATTTAAATGATAAAATTCGTCATTTACATGTTCTACTATGATTAATAAAATCAATGGAACCATGGAACCCATGAGGCATAAAGTGTCGCTATTTCATATGCCATTAAAAATAAATGATAGTTAAAAAATAATTTGAACTTTAAAAAACTTAATATAAATTCGAAAATAAAAAAAGCTATAACGTATTAGATGTTTATATATTCAATAATTGATTTAAAAGAAATATATAATTTTAAATAATTGTTGAAACAAAACAATATTGAGAAGTAAGAAATAGTAAAGCGCTGGATTTAAGGATCGGTTTAATACGGGTGATGCTTATAGATAAGATGTGTAGCTAAGCTAAATCTAGGCGCCATCATCATAAATCATGAGTTTAATGTTCCTTTGCGTATCTGGTAAATCACTGATAAAGGACATAAATAGAAGCTTCTACTTGAATTCTTGGATGTTCCAAAAGTAGTTTCATTGTTTTTTTTTTGCTTTTCCACTATTTATTTTACTAAACCAACAAAGTATTAGCTTCTTTTCTAAGATTTTACATTATAAAAGTATATAATTATCGTTCTATCAATAACACGTCGCATTATTCCAGATCAAACGGTTTTACGAGTACCGGCAGAAGTACCCAAAGTACTACAAAGATCTGGTGCCGAGCAAAGAGCGTGCCATTCTGAGCTCCGGCATCCTGACGCCACTGCCACGGCGATGCGCCAACGGCGAGCGGGTTTTCATCATTGAGGCCGGCCGCAAGTGGAAACCAAAGGAGGTGTCGCTCGACCAGATGTTCAGAGGGGTTATATTGAACCTCGAGATTGCCATAGCTGAACCAAAGACACAAGTGAGCCGCTTTCACTCATTCTAAATGTTTATATGTTATGTTAGGATTTTCCTTTTTGACAAGTGAATTAAAGTAAAGCAGCTGTAGCTGATAATATGTGAAGTCGCATTGATGATATATCATTATTATCGAAGTATATATTTTGTTAGAGTCATGGTTAATTAAAGAAATCATAAAGGTTATAATTTTAATTAATAATGGAGTATTAGTTCAATGCAAAAAGAAAAGTCATTCTCAGTCAAAATCAAACAAAAAATCAATCAATTAATTGAACGTTTTCTAGTTAATTTTCGCTATTCATTTATAACAATTAAGCTTAATCATATTTCCTTGAAACTAACACGTTATCATTTGTAAAAAATGTTTATAAAAAATTGTGAATTGCATTGAAATTTTGTTATGCTCTGGAACAGGATAATACTGATGTGCTTTTTTTAATGAAAATTCCAAGGTTTCCGGAGTTCGAGTAATTATTGACATGGAAGGGCTAACCTTGAGCCAAGTGACTTATTTCACGCCAAGTTTTGCCGGAGCTATCGTCGAATTTGTCCAGCGGAGTTTGCCCTGTCGACTAAAAGGCGTCCACATAGTCAATCAGTCGTTTATTTTCGACATGGTGTTTGCATTCTTCAAACCGTTTTTGCACGTATGTAAACTTGATTTTTACATCATTTAATTATGATGGAAATTGCTTGTAAGGAAGTTTAAGTAAAAAATTTCTGGTTTAAAATGTCTCTCAGTTGTTAAAATTCTACATCGAATGTCAGTTCGCGTATATTTTATTGTCTTTCAATTAAATCCGGTTGATATTTTCATCAAGATTAATATAATAAGTAACATAAACTGTTTAAATATTAAAGTATTAACAAAAGAATAATCTGTTCATTCATAGTTTCTTTGTTCACTATCCGGTTATTAAATAATAAAAAAATGATTACAGGGAAAACTGCGCGAAAGGATATATTTCCATGGTGGAAACAAGCAATCTATACTATCTTTTATGGATCCAAAAATTTTACCTACTAAATACGGCGGTGAATTTGAATTGGGCAAAGAACCCATTGGCGAGGCTTTGTATGAGTATTCGTGCCATTTCGATGATTACTTCAAAGGTAAAAATATTTACATTCACTATACAAATAATATTCTAGTCACTCAGATAGATTCTAATCTTTCTAATTTTTTTTTTCAGAAATGAGTCGATTTGGTTATTCCTCTTGAACGTAGCAAAAATTTGGGAAGCGTTTGTGATCTGCGGAGCTTTATATTTATACATAGATTATAGTCAATACTTTCGTCCTTTGAGGATTAAATGCTTTGTACCAAAAGATTAATTTTAAGATTAATCTCACGTGGAAAGATGTTTTGTAAAAATATTTTTATAGAGTAATTTAAATTGTTGTATGGTTAGAATGATCCAATGTTATTCATACTTAGATTTATATGTGATGAATCGATTAAAAATTTTTATAAAAATTTATAATTGATGTTAAATATTTTTCATATACAAGTGCCATGATTAGCATATTTTAAAATTCGCGTTTTGTCCAAAAATTCGTATGGGGAATTGCGTGCGTTATTTCACACCATCAGTTTTACAGTAAGTTGTTACGTTACACTTACACACATACTTTTTTTGATCAAATTATTTTTCTATGAATGTAACCTATTTTATACTTGCACGAATACCTTTTCAGTTAAATTTTCTTTTTTTTTTTATATGTATATATACGTGAACTATTTAGTAATAAGCATCATGAGACAGTGTTTTGTAATATGTCACCGTACATTACTTTTTGAGGGTCAAGGATAGATAAAATAAAAGAAGTTGACGATTATTTTACAAATAATTGTTTTGTATTTTACCATAACTTTGACATCTAAATAAAAAGTACATAATTTCATAAATATCGATAAAAAATGGCATAATGCATTTTTTTTCTTAATTGACATCAAGGGCTCCTCTCGTTTTTCACGCAACGACAAATTGCATGTCTATTCTCTTCACATGCGTATATATGTATGTGTATGTAGACGTATACCTACTCCATTCTCAGCGTTGTCATACAATGACATTGCGTATGATTCACACGTCGAACATCAATGCTAAATTTCACTTCGAGTGACATTGATTTTCTCCGTTCCTTCTTTCTCTCAACGTTTCGTGCATTCGAGGAAAAAATAATGCAAATATCAAGAAAAATACTCGTAGTTTAACACGTTATCGATAGCTCGTACTCTGTCACAATGCCTTTCACTACCTCCACGTATAAGCGCGCGTTTTTATAAAAAAAAAGACCGTGAGGATGTATTTTTTATATAATACAATTATTACAGTATACAACCTTACCTAACGTACAATAATTAAAAGTAAACAAATAGAACTCATTACAACAACAATAATAATAACCGTTCCGTTTTGACGAGCGTCGACAGGTAGCATTAAAGCGTCCGGGCGTCCGTGAATTTTCTTTTAATATCATTAAAAGGGGTATAACATATATATATATAGTTATATATAATCAGACAAGATTATGAGCAAAATCTTCTCTCTCTACATTTACAAACAGCATATTGCTTTGTGCGGTTTCTGCATTTTTTTGTTCTTGAGTTTTTCGCGTACGCTTTTTTTTTGCTTGACGATCGAAGGTCCGGCTTCGAAGTCCTGTGGCCTTTTTTAAGTGGGCATGGCCGATCAACGGCCGACAGAAAGTGGCTGGGAATACTTTTGCGAAGCTTCGACGACGGATGGATGGTCCTTCGATACGACGTCGAGGCTTATTGGGTACTCGCGTTGCTTCTTATACCCTGTTGTAACCGTACGAGTTGATAGCTGAAATTTCAATGAAGGTTAATTTCGCATGTAAATTGTAAAAATTGGAATTGAACTTTATTTTAAGTAGAGGTATATATTAGAATTTAATTTTATAGCAATAATTATCGAATATATTACATATTTTTATACAAAAATTTTCATTGTTTTAATTAGCTTGTGAGTTTTTAAAATTATTAGAATAAAATTTGAAAAATAAGAAGTATGAGAAGTATTAGAATATTAGTAAGTATATGAAATTAGATTTTCGTGTGAACATCAATATTTATTACTAATGTAAAGATTCATCAAGTCAAAAATCATTTTATATTCCGACATAAAATTAGTTTCAACGAGGAATAATCAATTTAGGAATATGACAATCATCGACAACAAATATAAACTCGAATCATAATTATCTTCTGATTATAATTAAATATCATTTAACACTTACCATCGTACTCTTTGTCGCACATCATAAGAAGTTCCAACCACTGGTTACCGCTTACCCTTGGAATTTGTAAGTTTCCTCCGTAGCACTCGGGCAGACATTTTGGTGAAATGTGCTTGTGTAGCGATTTGCGGTCTTTTCCGTGGAAAATAATCTGAAAAAATAACAAAATTGTCATTATACATATGATTTAAAGGCGAAAAAAAAACAAAACAAAAAAATAAGATTATTGTCCGACACGTTTTCAGTTGTTATCGAAATGAAGAAGCTTTTTTCTTAACCGTATAATCGCAATCGACACTTACAAAAGAAGTTGTATGCTGTATGGTAATTACTGTGCGACATGAATTATCTCTGTCCGGTGCATTCACCTTTCAGATAAACGTTGAGCATAAAGATTGTGTATAAAACAATTATTTTTAGTCAACACTATCGCATTTTTTAAGTTTTACAATATGCTGCATTAAAGGCAAGCATGCTTAATTGCAGAAATATTTAAAGTCGATTAGTATTTCTAAGTGGATGTATATGATCTTGACAAGATTCTCGAAGACTAATAAAAAAAATCCATTGGCTCCATTAATAGACACGATTCAGAGTTTTTTCTATTACTCGTATGGAAATTTTCAAAATTCAAGGACATAACTCAACCCGACTAATCGTCGTTTAACATTAGATCCAATCTCTTACCCTGCTCTTTAGTTTTTCCCTGAGGAAGGGCTTGAAGAGGGCGAAGACCATGTTGAAGACGTAGGGCTGGTTAACGATGTGGATATTTTTGATCCTGAGCGGCACGGCGTCTTGCAGCCAGTCGACTATCCTCTTGGCGAACGGAGGCGTGAACTGCATCGTCTGCTGGAGCGACAGACCATCCATATCGAAGATGACGATGGCACCGGCTATCTGCGACGTCGGTTCTAGCATCGCCGCTTCCAGGTACAGAACGCAACCCTGAAAATCAATTTATATCGTTAAATAATGCTTAATGAACGTTTAAAACCCGATTCCCGTTAGATGTCATTAAGATTTTTTTTTTTTATAAATCAGGTTTGACGAAATGCATAAGAGTATCTTGGATAGCTAGTTAGAGTCGATTATGAACTTGAATGTCAACAAATAAGTTACATGAATTATTTGCTGACATACATTATCCGAGTTCAAACAACACGTGTCTGCACTGTCAATCAAACTAGAAAAAAATCGTAGTTTTTATCGCCGCATTTTTTCGGTCGCTTGTGGAATGATCATAAATAATAACAACGTAGATTCGTTTACATACGAATTCGAATATAACTCCTCAACACAGATAGATTAGGCAATATTTAGATAAACTCTACTACAGAATCGAAACGACTAATTTTCATATCAGATTGCGGAATGACGGAAATAAAAGGACACCTCAAGTATACAAAAATTTCCCATAATAATTAACTTCCAAATAAGGATCGTACAAAGTCATTGGATCGCGACGACTTTCACTCATGCCACCTAACGAGCATGCATGCGACGAAGAGAGAGATAGAGGCGAACCTTGAAGACTTCGTCGAGGTTGACCTCGTGGTGCTTCCACTTCTTGCCGAGTTCAATGATCAGGATCCGCCTGCCGAACTGGTCGCGATTTGGCAGTACCGTGAGAATGTTGTGCTCGAAGATGTTACGTTCCCTGCTCGGCTTCAGACCATCGTACACATTCGCGTGCTTCACCTTGAAGCTGTAGTAGTTCTTCACTAGCTTCAGGGCGGATTCCGGGTAGTACTTGCAGGGTCGCAGGAACCTGATCAGCCAGGCGTCATTGTCGAGCGGGCACTTGAGGTCCTTCTCAGCTGGAATATTAATGATTCGGAGGTTAGCTTCTTTTTTTCAAACACTTTTGTTACGAGAATTTAAAAGTAAATTTTGATTTTATCTGATTGAACATAGAAAGATTCCGCCTGGATTTTTGGAAACTTTACGAATAACTAAATAATATTTTGTAACAAACAGTTCGAAAGCATTTTATATAACAATACCTTGCAATTTTGTAAGAGCGTTTTTATTTTCTCTTTTATTTTTATGTATAGAAATATAAAAGGATCTTTCAAGCTTCTAACGCATTTTGCAAATATTCCTTTAAATTTAATATCAGTTTTTGATTTACGTCACGACTAAGAATTTAGTTTGTTATTCAGAATGGAACGACGTTGGCCTACTTAGACTGCTGATGCATCGCTTCTTCGAATTTTAAATTTATAAACATTTTATAACGATGGATGTCCACAGTAATCCTGCATCATTATACGTAAGCGATATTTCGTTGCAATTTCACTTTGAGGATAATTAGTTTTAAGCAAATGAATTTATTATATACGTGCTTAGAATATGTAAATCTTTATTTTTTAGTTTATATACTATGGTAACTGTAGACGTTGACACTCTTTACTCAACACACGAACAATGTATCAACGCTATTGGCAGCAGAACGTAAACTAAAGCTAACACACAATTTACAAAGTAATTTAAACAAAAGCAATTCAAACAAAAGCAACTATCGTCTTTTAGACTTAAAATACCTGCAAGAAGTTCCCTGAGCTGCTGGACGCTTTGTTTCGCGAGCTCGGGGCTTTCCCGTAGTTCCTTCTTGGCAACCTCCTGGAGCTGAGCACTGGCTGGGCCGAGCTCAAACTCGAGGGTAAAATCACCCAACTTGATGGACGGTAACTGGTCCATGTCGGTCAACATTGTTCCTGTAATGCAGAAGAAAATCGATTGTTTTAACCTCAAGATTTTCGTGAAAGCTTATTATTCGTTCATTTCATTTACGGTTAAATTCAGAGAATATACCATTCGGATTTGATAATTAATTTGATTGCATAGCCATTGCACAAGATATAATCAATAAGAAGTTATATCTATAAATTTTTTCAGTATCCATATTATATTAAAGGCGATTAATCGATATTTTTCTTAATATCAAAATAAATACTATCTTTATCTCGATAAGTTATATTATCATCCAATCAAATTTTCTTGCCATAGTGTATATATTCCAACGAGACAAGATACATACACGACTATAAACAAATAATCAATAATCACATGCCATTATCAGCGGATAAAGCGAAAGCATTTAATTCGATTTGTCTGAAATTTTCGTACAAGTACTATATTGTGATGCCCTAATCTAATCAGTGGGCTTAACGCATACCGTATACAGTCTATATTATTTCGATACCCGAAAATCCACTTCAGCATTATCCAGTAAAATAAACAGAAGACTTGATCAAACAAAAAAAAACCACTGTCCCCTGGATAAGCTGCACTCTTCGCAATCTCCATCGCAAACCTTTTACCGGTCGACCCTCGTTATATATAATATGCACGCCATATCCCTCGGACATCCGTACAGCGGCAAATTTGCGAGCTATATAGTCGAGGTCACGCCTCGCCTGGTCACGTGATCCATGCTGAACGAGATAACGCGTAGTATTCGCATGCGTATTGTATGTAGTAAATATACGACGTATTATACTACAACAAGTATAAACGTCGGATCGATCAGCGGGGGGAGATTTTTTAATAGCCGTCATTAAGGAATTCTCCGCGACTCGGCGAGTTTAATATTAGCGAGTGGCGAGTGAACCTCTCGAAGGCCTTTTTACTACTATTACCACGCGCGTGTTGTGTTTTTTTTGTTTGCGCACGAGCGAGCGAGATTTGTTTTGGCGTAACGCTTCAGAAGAGGGTTTGGACTTGCAATGATGATGAGTGATGTAAGTTTCATCTTTTTATATTTTATGCTTCTTTGTTTTGTTCACGCATGTAGCGTCTAGGAACTCAATTGTTGTCAAAATACGTTTTTCGTTAAAATTTTTTTAAGCGTCTCATCAAGCATATTTCTGATGTAAAATAAATAATATCAGATTTATCGATGATGATTATGCGATTGCCATTGTTTCTTGGTTTTGCAAGGAATTTGATAAGATCCACTTTACAAAATATCAAAAGTAATTACTTTCTTAGCGATAAAACATAGTAGATTATCTAAACAACTTTTTACGTGATAATCATTTAGATACCTTTTTAACAAAAAATAACATGAAATATAAAAACAAAACAATTTTAAATAATTGTTGGTGATTACACTATCGTTAATAAGTTTATGAAAAAATTAAACAATTGGTCAACTTATCTCTGCTTACTTTGACACTGGTTATATGAACTGCGATAAGGGTGTAGTGTAAATACTCGTAGACTGGACAGTCTCTTATCAAACGCTTAATTCAGCGGATGGAGATTACACGAGTGTCAAATAACTAATCTATATACACTCTGATATTCGCATTCCATGACTGAATCAATTTATTTTATTTTACGTTAGACGACTTGTCGCGATTACAAAGTTTAAGTTAAAACAGCAATGGCTATGTTATTTTTAATTCAATGATTCAATTGACTAGAAAACGCATCAACGGTCGCTTGAAAATTAATTTTACATTTAAATTACAATTAAAAATGTTAATTATATTTCCAAAAAAGGAGCAAGTGTGAAAATTATACAAAAATTTTAAGTGATTTGAGAACGCGACAAAAGTCATTCCAGTGCATTCATAACACATAAATTACTCTGTATTTTCATTAAAGACGAGACACGAATAATTTATTATAAATTGTGCATCAAACAATTCCCTGCTTATTCACGTTACGTCGAAAGATACGATGGAATCACTCCTATGACGCAGGTCCTAAATTCCTTTTAAAATTTGCATCTTTTGACATTATTATTTTGAAAAAAATACGCTGTAAACACACTAAAACTAATTTTATTAATTGCTACGACAGAAAAACCACGCGTTAAAAGACCCGCCAAAAACGCCTTATTAGATACCCGCGTTTTTTATGTTTTTAACAATATCCTTTCCAAAACTAAAATTTTTACCATATTTCTTGAAAATAATTTTCATATTGCATAGTAATTTTTATCAATAAATATTTAAATTTTATTATTCAGTTAAAAGCAGCCATAAACAAAGTACATTAACTTTTTCCACATAAGATTTACGCAGTAAACCAATCAACCTCGTGTTTATTTACGTTTATATCACTTTCAATACGCGCACGCGCTCGCAATGCAAACGCGTAATCACAACAAATGTTCTCTCTCTCTCCCTCTATTCACCTCACACACGTGCCGGGTTATTACCTGTGCCATGATGACGGGAAAACTTCTTTATAAACGCAGCTCAAAAGAATCAAGGAGCGCGGGGGCGCTCCGAAGGCAAGTATAGAAAGATAGTCTTATTCTTCGAATTCCGCCGCGTGCACCGCGCTGTTTGTAATAACACTTGCGTACAATACTTCCTAATCCGCCCAACTGCTGCGCCGAACTGCGCGTGCTCTGCACTTATTAAAAGGCTTCTTACTGCAAAGCGAACCGTACGACGTACGGTGTCCGACTAGCTGTCGGCCGGCGCAGCGACTCCCTTTTTGAGAGGCACACGAGGCCTGCCTTTCTCCCCCGCTTGTTTTTAATTGAAAATTTTCCGAGCGAGTGATAAACGAGGGGCGCAGGAGCGAAGTTCAAAAACATCGGGGAAAATTGTTTATCGAGGAGAGTCTATATTATGCGACGACCCTGAGATGTTTTCAAGATCGCGGTTACGAATGATTGCTGATGATGCATGCGATTGGTATAGTTACGGGTTTACGGTTATTCGCTGATTAAGATTTTCTTGAGGATGGTCGTCGTTGTAGATCGGTTTAATTAGTATCTCATTAGGTTTTGTGAGAATCGAATGGTTTTAATTTAGATTTGTCACGTCAAAATTTATTTATTTTTAGAAATATATTACTTTATAGCCCTACAGAAATCTATAGATTAGTTAATCAGGTCTATCTTATATTTCGATAAAAATGGTTTAATTTCTTTACTTCCATTATCAAATATATTCTTAATTAATTCAAGTAATCTGCAGAAAAATGAATGAATATTGTAAATATCAACCGAATTTGTCATGAATTTTTTTTATTTACTTAAATGTCATGTCATTTTTATTTTATCTCCTGCAAGAAAGGAAGTCGCACTACTGATTTGTATAAACTTATCTACCATGTACACACTTACGGACTCGTTGAAACTTTTTAACAACTTTACCGATACTTCGAGCATCAACAACAAGTTAGTAATATATAAGTACTCCGAAATGTTCTGAAAACAAAGTTGTAAATAATGTTCAAATTAATTCGTATACACCAGGCGATAAGCAATGTATAAATATTATTAGAGAGAAAAATTTATTTGTTATCGTTGTAACATTGACGATGTCAAGAACGCTTTGTTCAATAGCATTTAAATTGACATGATTCAGTGACAAATATTTTTCGTTTCATTTGAATCTTGTTATTTTCGTGCATTTTGTTGTCATAAATTAGGTAATTGTTTTTTTGAGGAAAACTAAAATTCATCAATTACTTCTTCGTACTTCTTTTTTACTTTTACAAAACTGAACTTATTGTTAGTAATATAAACATCTGAAATATTAGTTTGATCCAATGTTATTTTTGGGAATGGTCAAAATTTACTCTAGCGTTAAGCGAATTCTTTTTATCAATTCTACTGTCCGTGCTAAAATGCAAAAGTGAATCACCTAGATAATTAAATATGCATTGTATGAGATAGAAGCTAGTTATAAATGTGAGTCAGACACTACTTGGTTAGACACGTATTGATATCAACTTTTCTTATTACTCAAAGCATTTGAAACTCGCTTTCTGAACTTGATCGATTACAAAACCCTCGCGTAATACTTTCACAAATGATTTCACTGTTTTCCTTCGTATTATGTCAGACAACATTTCTTTGTGTTGCTTGACTATGTAATAAATGCGCGACCATTACAATGCATGCACTTGTACTCGCGAGTGTACACAAATTTTCAGCTTACATCGAGCACATGCTATTTGATATTTCTTCAGGCTATTTCTTAATGTTACGACTTACGACAATGTTCGTAACTGAACTAAAAACTACGGAATCATTATAAAGATCCTCACGAAGTAAATGATAATTTTTACTAAAACCGTATAGAGCTTCAAAAACTTTTCGAGTATCTTGTATTATTAGTGAAGAGCTAAAAGAATGATTGAGCGAGAATTAATCTCGTAAAAACGAACATTTATTGTAGCCTCATAACTATAAGTATATGTAAATGTGGACAATAAAAAGATTTTAAAAAAATGTGTATAATGAATCCTCAATGACTTTCCTGATTACTAATTTGTTCAGATTCTTTACTTTGATTTTTTGCCTGTTAAGTTTCTTGAAAAATTAAAATCTGGAATCATAAAAAGCAAAAGGTATTCTTAGAATTCGAATTAATTCTTTACGAGTGTAAAAAGTGTATAAATTTGTGTTCAATTTGTATAAAAACTGATTATTATGAAAAAATCTGAAACAAATAGTAAACATTTTTTTAAACCAAATCCACTTATAAAAAAATTCTCTAACAACAGAATCCGCCGCTTTTTACCATTTAAATTCATCGCCGAAACAACCCGCACGTTCATAAATGCACACAATCTCTTTCTTTCTCTTATGGCTATACTTACGTACATGAATGTTTCTATAGAGATAATGAAAATAAACAGTTTCGTATACCGGCAACAATATGACATCGCGCGTGATCGTCCTGCCAACGGCTCTTAAGCATGCCGCGTGTGTACGGCGCACGAGTGCTTCAAGGAATATAAATCAACCGCGAGAGTATAGCATTTCTTTTTCTTCTTTTTTTCTTTTTACAGACACGGTGTGTAACGATCGATGAGAATTTGGCTCGCGGTGTTCCATCCTTTCTGTAATGCACGACGGTGAAAAACAAATGGCTTTTCCGCAGAAAAAGGTTTTATTGTTACGCTCGTCGTTGAATTTATGGAGCGCGCGCTCAGTGTATTGTGCATAAATTAATGAGTGCGACGAATGTGAACGACGACGCCGATGAAAGGTTTAAATTAAATTAATATCAGGAAAATTTATACTGATGAGTTTGGATGGGAATTAATGGGATTTTTCGGGAGGATAAAATTCTATTTGTTTATATGCGAAGAGATGTAATGAAACGGGGATTTTGCGAGGGATTAAATTTATAAGTCTAATAAATTTCGATAAAGGTTTATCGAAAATGGATTTATTTCTTTTGTGGTGTGTTTTTAATTTTGTCTTCTGTGTATAAATATAGATATTTCATTTTCTGCAGATACATTATCATTTCTTGGATATCATGCCCCCAAAAAAATAGATAGCCTAAAGTTTTTATTAAGAAAGTAATAATTTAGCATTAAGTTTTTATATTTATTTTTTCTTTGTTACAAATGTGAATACCATTTTTTTATATGATTTTTAGACGATGTTCTATCAGTATTATTGATTTATCCTTTTCTTTTGATCAGGCTTCTGTTATCGGCAAAACTGTTTTGAGAATTTGTTGATCGAGACAAATGAAGTAAACAATAATTAATTTCAGACAATCAAAACATTTTCCGAAACACGCATCGCGGTCTCATATTATCACATTATCTAAAATTGATATGATGTATTTTATCTATAAAAAGATTTACAAGAAGCACTCTTTTCATACAGCACAGGACAAATCAGGACACTAATTTTACGTATTATCAGCTCACGTGCACACTTAATTTACCAGAACGGTGATCGACAATTCCCAGATAATTCGACAGCTGATAAGAACGGTTATCAGCTTGTAATTACTATATTGAAATGCGTATATTACACTCTTGACCATTACGAAATTCATCTTCATGACACAAGCCGCGTGATACAGCGAACAGTGGCTTTGGAAATAATTAGAAAACTAGGCGCACGCTGTTGTTTCTCAAGCGGCATAAAAATGCTGAGCACGTGCGCATCGCGAGCTCGTTTTACTGAATGTATAGAAAATTAATGGCGGTTTGCCCATTACGCGCGACGAACTGGGAACAAATTGATTCTCTCCTAAATACACCTTCACTCGTTTACCTAGACTGACTCGGTAGAAGCGATGAGATTTCGCTTGTGATTGATACGCGTGATTGGAGAAAGAGGTGGAAGATGAAGCTGCGATGTTGAAATAATGGGGGTTATTGATTTGGGTCAGAATGTTGTGGCTGGTAAGTATTACTGAGCGTAGTTGTTTTGAAAAAAAAGTTGCGTCTATAATATTCAATGATAATAAAATTACTTGGAGTTATGATAATTCATTTTATTCCTTCTTTATTATGTATAATATACTTTTTTTACAATGTTAAAGGGGTATGTAAATATGTAAAACTAAGTAGATTCTTTTTAATTTTAATATTATATCCTTTAAATAAAATAAATTCTATATTACGAATCCTACTATTAAAACTATACTTAACTTAACCAGTAATTTTTATGTATGAACTAACAACGCACCTACCAACGTTATCATCGGTTACCTATTAATCCCAAAAGTTAACCCACATACCTGGTCGTTAAGAAAAACATAACACCCTTGCAAATTGACGGCAGACACGGGATAACCTACATCCTAAGCATGTGCGCGCGCGACGATGCCATTAAGAAATCCTGGCGTTGCGAGCTTTGAAGTATTCAACGGCGCGCGGAAAATACTTAACGAGCTTGCATGAGGGACTATATGTATATAAGGGATATACATGCAGCTGCTGCTGTTCTGGCGCGCGTGGTGAAAATTTAACGAACGTATACATTATGCGTTGTTCAAATTAAGGTCACGCGCGGCGCATTGGTTGGTTAATCATTAAGTTGGCCAAAGCTTCATTTGTTTGCGGTAATTATTTTCATACGAATCGTGAGGATGAAGGCACTGTGATAAACAAATACATATGTTGGTGGAGATTTCTTCGAAAAGCTTATTAGGCTGTTCCATGACGTCAAAAAAGCTTTTAGCGTATATTTCGATACTTGTTGCCGAAAGTTTGCGAGGATACATCGTTCATTAAAAATTCCATCGAACACGCGTGCGCAGGTACGGAGTAAAAAAAAATGTTTAATGCTTACAGGTATAGGGAATTGCTGATGAATACTAATAAATCTTTTCCACCGACAAAGTGTAAAAAATTTAAAAAAACACATGTAATTGATTGGGTATATGCGACCGCAAAAACACGAATTCAAGGCGAGCACGCGGAGATTTGTATACTATGATATTTTTTTCTTTAAAAAATATTCTTTTCTTTAGGCCGTTTATAGCTTTTTTTGCTGTTTGTGCCAACGTCATTACGCGGTAAGGAACACGAACGCTACGTTCGATGTAATTTTTCCGGTTTTATGGTAGAGAATAGTAATCTGATTATTATGCATTTTACGATGCAAATAGTTCTGTAATAACTTTAAATGTCATGATTATTGAGAGAAAATAGTTTCGAGAATAAATTATCTCTAGCTATTGCAACGCGTATAATGTGAGGCGATTGCTAAAGCAAATGGAAAATTAGATCGAAAGAGGTATCTTCCTATCCTCCTATCTTAAAAAAATGATGGATTTGTTGTGAAATCATTTTATTCGTGATTTGATTGGTGGGGGTAATGGGTTGCTAGGTTACAAAAACAAAAGTGGCGCGCTAAGCGCGCTTAGAGATGACTATAGTAAATAAAAACATTAAAAGTAGATATAAACACAGCTTAGAAAATTGTTATTGATTACTCGAAAAATGTTATCGCTTGAATTTTTTAATCACTGTAAAGCAGCGCAGATTGCACTTTTTTATCAATCCATAACAAACTCATTATCGATTAATAAACGTATAGGCAAATCAAGTCATTATGGCTTGGCCGCAGCTTAATTAACGGTTGATTGCCACTTCATTAGGAATCTTTTGATTTGACAGTTGCACTTAAGAAATTATATATTTATTGTTTCTTTGTTTTGCTGCATTTACTTAATTCTGGTTAAACTTTTAGATCAATCAGTCGCTAAAATACGTATATATGACGAAGTCTCTGTCAAATCGAGAGGTCAAAAATAGATTTTCTTGTAACTCGCAGAAAATGTTCTGTTATTCATTCCGGATATCCCTCAATTTTTTCAGATTTTTTTTACCCATAGTTCTCGAGATCTAAGAGGTCAAAAACTGAATTTTGATGATTTTTTGCATTTTTAACCGATTTTCATTAATTTATATCTCCTCAGCACGGAGCGCTCATTTTAGCTACGGCAGCATAAAGTTACTGCACGCTAATACAGCACTGTTTGTTGATACTAATATCGTATGAATTTTAGCACGCGCAGTATGATACTACTCGCTGCTACATGAGTAAACAATAAGTATGTGCGCGGAGAGTAGCGCCATCGTACTAGCGTAGCTTAGAAGCTGTCACGCATCAATAGCAAAAGTTTTATACCACGGTGATATGAGATTCTTGTAATCGAAGAGTTGCGTTTCGCTCACGTTTTAAACCCACGGACGGATCGACTAAAACCGTTGCACGAATTCCATGCTCTCGCGGTATGGAATCACTGCTTTCGGAGCATGGAAATATCTCCTGGGGCTTTATTGAGGTGAGAAATATCTCGAAAAATCGAAGCGTGATATTTATATATTTATCGATATATCGCGTTCCTCAATAAAGCTCCTGCACTACTAGCATGAATTTTATACTTTCGCAGTTTTCTTGTTATGCCACCGTAGTACTAATACTAGCTATACTCTTAATTAAAGTCTGAATTTGTGCTACATTTACATGGACTTCATGTTACTCAAGTACAACAAAAATGTATGCTTCTATAGCACGAGCTTCCGTACCATCATAATTGAGCTCTCCATGAGGGAAGCATTTTTCTTGTAATTTTTCGTAGAATTTAACTATATTTTTTTCAGACCTGTGTACGACTTTAAAAAAAAATGACACAAATGAATTTTTTTAGATCCAAAAATGATCGCAACCCATTCCAAGATTCAAACTAACACTTTTGGATAATAAGAAGGTATCTCCATGAATTTTTTGGTAGAGAAAGTCCGGATCAGACTTTAAATTTTTTCAATTTATATATTTCATTTGCATATATGTAAATGAAAGCATATACATACGTTGTTAAAAGAATTTTTATTAAAAAGCTGAGAAAATTTTACAAAAAAAAAAACTATTCTTGTGTCTATCGCGAAAAATGCTTCCCCAAGGAGTTATAAATTAATGAAGAATCGGCCAAAAATGCAAAAAATCATCAAAATTTAGTTTTTGACCTCTTATATCTCCTAAATTATGGGTCAAAAAAATCAAAATAATAT
>JAWWEQ010000045.1:28555295-28579988 GCA_035583055.1 Torymus tubicola | reverse complement strand
AATCACCAACTTTGACCCTCTGCCACCAAAAAACTAGAAGTGAAAAAAATCTGAAAAAATTTAGGGTAACATATGGGATGGTTACGGAAGCGATTTAGGTGATTTTAAAAGAAAAAAAAATTTTGACCTCTTGATTTACCTGAGAACTGCGCATATATATATATATATTGCTTGCGTGGCATTGTACGTTTCAGGTCCGCATATTAAACGTGTATTGGTATATTGTACATGTAAAACAGTAAACGATATCGATAAATTTGAATGGTAGCGAAGATAACAATTTATTGTATCAGAAAGTGGTCGATTTTGCATGTATAGTACTTACATGCTCTATGTTATCGATCAGTATTTTAAGGTGTTCAATGCATCATGAACATAGTAGTTCGATTCATTACTTTTTATATGTTTTTGATATTAGTTTATTTCGTTAATTGTTTTATATGATTACGAGAAATACTGAATACATGAATTTCGAAGGATGGTTGAAACAGACATAATTAATGATAAGAAAGTCAAGAGTAACAATTTTTTTTCAACAATCGTTCATTTACCATTTATAGGATTTTTAATCTCTTGAGCGTATTAATACGGATTTGAATAGTATTTAAGAGTCTTTTTCAGATTTGTTTAAGACTATATCCGCTGTAATATCAGCCAAGTGCATTAGGTTATCGATAATGTGATTTATTTGGTGAGCTTCGAAGCTTGCAGCAATTAAGTATGAAACCACACTATAACGATGACCCTGATAACTAACTTTGCCTACTGCTGGTTGATGAAAGCGATTCATCGCATTTGAGCTATTGAGCCGTGATGTAGTATTGCCTGATTAATCGATCAGAAAAAACATCATATTTGATTGAAAAAAAACCATTTTTTTAAATTTTTTAATACAAAGCACGTACAATTATCGATTATTTATCTGTTATAAAAAAGATAGTATTACGTCCTCTTAGAAGGAGTTCTGTATTTTTTAATAATAAAGCAAAATCCAATTTCTATCGTCAAGTTACGCGTTTAACAATTTTATTAGAAAATATTAGTATTTTACTTTTTTAACATTGTGGCGTTATTTTTAGAATTCTATTCATTTTTATGTCCTTTTGATCGTCCTTACAAGATGTCTACCCCGTATACAAACAGATACGTTTATGCGAAGTATTTTCTGCGTTTCATCATGATGGTATGATTTTCCAGGCTCATAAACAATGCGCGTTGCAACGTAAATCAAGAAGAGATATGTAAAGGAAGATATCAGTACGCAAAGAGCATTAAAATTTTCTGAATTCTCCTTTACGAAAAGTTTTTATGTTTGAACATGGAATGTACTTACTAAAATATTTTTCATTCATTTACAATGAATAAAATTTTCTGACGAAATGAGACGTATATTTTTTCTTTTGTAAATTAGTGTTTTCGTAAATGTACTTTGAAATAAAAATATTTTTTATTTTTTTGCAAATACATTTTTTACTGAATTATTTATATTACAAAATAATACTAATGAAGTATATATATGATCATATTTTTTCAGCTCCCCATTCTCTTTGATGAAATAATTACATTGCAGTGCCATTGAAAACAGTACTTTGGCCATAATTACACGAACACATTCACGAGTTGAAGAATTAAATGGGAAAAGCATATAACGAAAAGAAATTCAACTCCCAGTTCTCTCACGTGCCACCTCTTTTAGCTTTTTACTCTCGAGGACCTCGGGCATCGGGTCTCTTTGAACGAACGTCGATAGCGTGAGGCGGCTTGAAAGACTTCTTCATGATCAAAGATGTCGGCGGTGGCTTTTGTAACGCGATTATAATAAGAAGATGGAACGAACGAGACGATTATAAATCGCATTAATGAAACGGGATCATCGTATAGTTTTCGGGACGTCCATTAGACCAAACGGTTTCCACAATATTTACGTAGTCGAGAGATAAAGTTTCTTTAAATAATTTAATCACAATTTCTTATCGACTTTTCAAACGTAATTAATTTTTACTTAATTTTAATATTCAAAGGTTGATTTTGTTTTAAATCTATTTTTTTACGTGAGCTGGATTTGTAGATAATACTTTGGGCCATACTCTGAGAATTCTCTTGAAAAGATCTGTAAAAAGCGACGAGTCCACCTCAACTATAGTTTAGCAAGATAAACTGCGCCGGTCGACATGTAGGTACGCGGAAGATATTGTACAAATTTTATATAGATATACTCTCTAAAGTTGAATTATTGAAAATTGCTCCACGATTTCAATTAGTGGAAAAAACTATAATTTAATTTGTATTTTCTACTAATTTGATTAGTAGTTAAAAAAAATACTAATCCAATTAGTAGAAAATACAAATTAAATTAGTAGTTTTTTAAGCTAATCTCACATAGAAATTAATAATTTCACATAAAGATTATATGCTCAAAAATATGATGATTAAACGAGCTTCTTAAGTTTCGACGTCAATACACCGGCTACGAGGTTCAGTCTTTGTGTCAACAAAATTCCCAGCAAAATTGCTCTCTCTCCTGTCGAGTTAGTCTCCCCCCGTTCACCCTCACTCCTTCGGTCGCTTTCTCTCTATTTTTCCAGCACTTTCTCTCCCCATCTATTTTCGACGATCGATGCCCATTAACTTCTGTGGTCAAACAAACGCGGGAACAAATCGCACGCTGCTGTGCGGCGCGCATGCCTATAACAATATATGGAACGCAGACGTGTATAGTGCCTGACACGCGAATTCTCTCTTCGCGTGATGAGAGAAAGAGTCGCTTGTATACTGATTATCGGGACATATGGCGATGCGAAACAAATAGTAACGAGCCGCTAGCTGATATGGCTGTTTTATCAGCGAATAGGTGAGAGATAGAGAAAAGAATAGAGGTATATATATGGCTATGATGGGAGAAAAGTTGAGAGAGACAGAGTAGGTTCTCGAAAGGGCGACGCGGGTATACTCGAGAGTCGCCGAAAACCCGAGAATCCAATTTACCTTGCGATTGTGCTCGAGTGTTTAAAGGCGAGGAGGCGATCCGGACTTTCAATATTGCGCGCTAATTTATTGCGGTTTTGAAGGAACTCTGATGGTGAAGTTTGCTGAGTGTTACACGAGGTACGTCTATAGTTCTTCTGTAATTTTTATTCTAATGTTATTTCATAAACTTTTATTGATTTCTGAGTATTTTGCTTAGTATCGTAAACCTGTTAAATATGTATATCTACTGAATTTTGTCGTGGCGGTAATATATAATATACACGACTATAACTAAAAATTTATCGTTCAACTGCGCAAAGCCAATTTTAAGTAAAAAATTAAAATTGGGCAGAGATAATATACTTTTCGCTGAGTCTGCGTGTTTTGTTAAAAAAAAATGCGGATGTAAGATAGGAAGAGTTGAGTACCCAAGATACACGATAACACGTGCCTCTTAAAGAAGTTTCTGAAAAGCTTTCTGTAAAACTTTAGGGATAAGTTTTTTTTCTTAAAAGATCCACGTACGCATAACTTTTTATCTAACGGTATTTACAAATACTAAACTTCATCAAAGCCTGAAGTGAAAGCACGTAAAAGCATTGTGAAATTCATTATTAATTTAAAAAAATACACATATAGTTACTGCTTTTTTAGCGAGAATTTGAAATCTCCTGTTTTATAGATACCTTCGTGTTTCAGGTAATTTTACGGTTAACTCGAAAGTTCAAGTTTCCCCGTATCCAAAGAAATTAAAAATACCTACGCACTCACTGGTACAATCACAACGGAGCTACACAATCCTTCTTCCCCTCATGACAAACAAGACAGCGCGATGACACCCACGCGAAGAAAGACCCCATCTTGGAGAAAATTAAAAAGCGCCAGAGCGTATAGACCTGCACGGAGGAGGACGGAGAGAGAGAGGGAGAGGATGAAGAACTGCTCTCTTTCTCGTGTGTACGTATTTCCGAGTTCGAGCACGTATCTGGGCGCGAGAGGGCGACCGCGTAGACTTATTCCGCGGCTCGTCGGAAATTCGTTCAATTTTGAGCGGGTTTTGAGGCTCACCGCATGATAGAACGTCGGGTGTGCGTCAATACAGTGAGAGATGCGCGCCGCAATGGAGTTTTTCATATATGAGTTGCCTGACTTTTAGTGGATATGCCATTTTTTTTTCTTTGATACAGCAGCCTGCTAGCTTTGGTAGAGATTTCGTTCGCGAGTATAGTTGAGCATGAAGTTGATGAAAAGCACGATTAATTAATATTTCGAAAGTCACGGTAGGTGTGTTTTTTTTTTAAAGAGAAGAAAAAGCCTTTGAGAGAGAAACTGGAAAATTTAATGAACGGTAGAAGAGTTTTGTACTGGTAGATAATGCGTGAGTGGAGCACCTTTGTAAATGAAAAATATATTTATTAACACGGTAGAAGTTTTGCACGTGGTAAATCTTTAATTTGAAAAATATAATTAAATTTTGCATTTTGCGCTTTTAGAACTGCGCGGCGTTTCGTCAACGCCATAAAACATACTCTGTTTATCAGGATGCAAGCGTGTGAATTAATTAAAATTTATTTCGCGCCGCACGGCAAAGGGGGTTGAGAATATAAATGGTTAGTTAACGCAGTGGCTCTCAGCGAGAACTACTTTGCTGTTTCGCGCAAGAAAAAACGGAGAGAAGGGCGCGAAAATTATATTCTCCGCATGTTTTTTTTTTCAACAGTGATGGTGATAATTTAGAAAATCTCTTAACAAGTTTTAACGAGCACGATTACACACAGTGTGATGTGGAAATTTCAACTAAATAAATGTAGGAATGTTAAATACATTAGCTTCTAAAAATATAATGAAGCTATGTTAAATATCATTTGATTATATACGAAATGGGCGAGAGTAGATTTTAAGTAATTGTTAATAGAGAAATGGATTGCAGTAAAATTGTGTTGCTTTGCTCTGCGCTTATTTGGAAAACATTTTGTTTTCCCGTAACCAAATCTACTAGTTTTAGCAACTAATTACGAAACTTGGGGTAAGGTTAGACCCGGTAAAGTTAAAGTTAGCTCGGTCTTTTAAGGCCGGAAATTAAGTATTCATTGACGGCGACCCGAAAGCTCATTTCAAAGCCAAAAAAGAGCATATATTCGGTTTCTAAAAGTTCGAGTAACGTTGAACTGCTTATCTAACTTTAGATTATACAATAATCTTTTCTAATTAAAAAAAAAGAAAAAAAAACGTTTTTCTTTACTAGAAGAAATTGAAATGTAATACCCACATCTTATTATTAAATTTTTATCACGAGATGAAAGCAAGTGTACTTGTAAATCAAACCTCGGGAATCGAAGTCTCGGTAGTTCCAAATAATATTCAAATCCAGATCAAGTAATCAAATAAAACGCGTATACCCTCAATCGTATCGAGTAAAAACCACCGCCATTCCCGGATTTCCAAAAATAACGAAGAACCTTTCCGCACGTATATATAAACATCGAAGCCTAGATCGAAATAGGAGCGCTCGCGCGGAAAGGGCCTCGAGGAGAGCGAGTTCAAGAAACAGCGATAAAAAGTAATGAAGCAATAAAACAGGGTCGAAAGGTAGGGCAGTAAACCTACTCCTGCCTTCAGAGCCTGCACACACGAGCCTTTTGGCATCACGCGAGAGCCTCTCTGCGCGAGCTAATAAACCGCGCTACGAGAGAGAGGGAGAGAGAGAGAGAGAGAGAGATCGAAATGGGCTGCACAGGGATGAAAAGGGCCACCGTAGCGGGTTGTAAGAGAGAGGAGAGAAAAGCTATAGCTCATGGTCTCTTGTTCGGACGGAAGGAAAGCCAGCTGCAGGCGGGCAGGCAGCAGCAGCAGCCCGGCGTGTGCGCGCGCAGGAAGAGAGGGAGTCAGCGGCGGCGGCGCCGGTATCGACCCGCGGGCAGGCAGCGCGCATCACCTCGTGGGGCCAAGCCTGCGCGTAACCCGGCCAGTCCCCCGCGCGCGGGCGAGCCGCACAGTGTGCTGACACACATACCATCCGCAGTGGCAGTCGTAGCAGCGTGCGCGCTATATAACGTGCAGCAGTACACAGCAACGATCATGATAACCGCGAGGCTGGTGGGATCATGACCGACAGGATCCTCGTGGAAATTCTCTGGCTGGGCAGCTGATCCCGACTGCATCTACTTCGTGCTCGAGACGAGCTATGCGCGCGGTGTCCTAGTGGGTGCGCGGGTGTGTGTGTTCGTGCGAGGAAAAGAACGAGAGGGAGAGAGAGAGAGAGGAAGAGATATTAGATTAGCCCCTGGCGAACCGCCGGGCGGGCGAGCGCGCGCGCAATCGATGACATCTCCAATTCAAAGGCGCGGAGCTACCACCGCCTGATTCTCCCGCGCGCGCGCGTGTGTGTGTGTCTATACCTATATATATATACATGCTTGGTCGACGACGACTATACTGGCTGTGTTGTAGAGCGAGAGGCTGGAACTACCATGATAAATAGCCTTAGCGATCCGAATAGGACACGTGCGTAGAGTTGGAGGGGGGCTACCCTCGAGAGAGAAAGAGATAAAAGAAGTTGAGGGAAAATTCGTGAACGAGTGATATAAAGTGCGTGGTGCAAAAGTGCGCGGAGCTAAAAAAGAAGAAGAGAAAAAGAAAAAGAGAAAATGTCGTCGAAGCCGGAGACGTCGAACGAGGACTCGTACCTGAACACGGGCAGGCCTCCCAATCTCCTCAAGACGAGGTTCTCCTCGAGCCGGCTCGAGAAGCTTTACCGCTCGTCCTCACTGAAGCAGCGTCGTGGTGGCCTGCAATGCTTCCTCATTTCGGCCGTGATCTTCGACTTCTACACCCTGGCGATGCCAGATTCGGAGCTCCTGGTGCGCGGCCTCACTGCAGTCTTCCTCGGGCTGAATCTGGGCCTGTTGGCCTGGGCGGAAAGGGGGCAGCGAACGGGCGATGCGCTCTGGTCGGTGGTGCCCCACGTGGCCTGGCAGATATCCATAGCGCAGCTGCTCGCTCAGCTGTTCCTTAAGTCCGCCGAGGTCACGCCCCGAGACAGCCTGGGCTGGCTCCTGCTGCTCCTTTATCTTCACTTTGCCGCGCTGCCGCTGAGGCTGTCGCTCTGCGCACTCCTGGCTGTGGGCACCGCTGCGACTTACATGGTCTCGGTCGTGGGCCTGTCCAAGACGGCGCCGACGATCGAAGTTGTGGTGAGTACACGTTCAGATATAGTGATGAAGGTAGAACGAGAAAGGGGGAAGGGAAGTTACGATTGCATGGAGTTGCGAGGGTAGTTTCATGAGGGGATGATACGTAGATTTATGGGAGGGATTTTCAGGGGATAGGGGAGAGATTGAGAGAAGTTACGGGATGAGCGAAAGATGGATGCTGATGGGCTGACTTCGGGGGCTTGCAAGCGCTCTTCTTGACGAGGATGCGCGCTTGGCGGGAATGTTTATTTATTAATGGTCTACTACAATTGGAGCAGACGACTGAAATATTGATGTGATTGCTGTTTTTGCTAAATAATCACTGATAGTCCAAATCTGACGGGTTGGAGAAGGTGCAGCTTGACCGGAGTTCAGCAGCACTGGGTGCGGTTATGATTTGACTTGGTAACTGATAATTATAATGTTTTTAAGCTTTTTTTATTCCCAAACTTCAAGGAAAAATGTGAAATAGTAAAATTTCAGTGTTTTACATTGTCTTTGTACCCTTCTATAGGTTTACCTGTCGGCTTTTTTCAATCCACAGGCATAACCTTCAATGGATATATAGTGGTTTAGGTAGGAACAAGGGTAACAAAAACTTAGTAGGAATATATGTAAAATAGATACGGAAACGAAAATTTTGCTAAAATCGTTCGTTGTGAAACTGTAAACAATAACTATAGAGAACAAACCACTTGTCAAAATAAGTAACTAAATATGTCACATGCGTGGTATAATGTTTTCTTAGGAGTCCAATATAAATTTTATAATTTAACGACATTATAACTCGCATGTTTAATAGTGCATTACATCTGCATTTATAAATTTCTGAGTAAAAACCAAAGATTAATTATTTAGAAGTAGCATGGCAGCGCGATTTAGGATGCAGATATAAGAAAATATGGCCAGTGGCACAGGTCACGTGATTAGAACTTTTAGATCAACGGTTTTAATGTATGGTAATAATGAAAATTGCACCCCTCGTCAGTTGGTTATTATTTTAAATTGAATCTAGAAATCGTCCCATATATTTGGATGAAATTACAAGTTAATTGTTGAACGCAAAATTTTCGTAAAAATTGTTACCACAAATGGATATATTGTGCAACAAAGTGTAACGACAGTTTGAATAGTTGGTACGAATGATAATGAAAAACATATCAAACTGCAATATTAAATTCCGTCCTATTGTAACCAAACTCTTTACACTCACTGAACTCGTCCTTCGACTTGGACAATTTGTCATCAAATTTCTCCCTCTGTCCAATAAACAACTAGAACTCAATCCCAAAGCACTCTTCTGAACAAAAGAAGAAGGAATATTCTCTCGAGTGTGCAGTTGCCTACTTCCTAAAACAGTTCAAGCCGCAAAACCAACAGCTTCAGAAGCCGCAGTCCCGTACACTCGAGCTTTTTCGTCAGTCAATAACAATTACGCCCTCGCAACCGTGTGTCAATTACAAGGGTTGTTCAAGGGTCACTTGGCCGTGCGCGTGTTTTAGGATGACCCACTGCAGCCTCGGCAATTATATACGTTGCAGACGGGGCCCCTCTATATACTTTTCCGCATATACGACCGTATAGTATAGACCTTTTCCTTACCCCGGGGATCTAGGCTATGGTGTTGATCGATCGTTTGCACCCTTCCCTTTTACAATGGTTAATGAGTTTTGCCCCCGGTGACATTGAATATTGCTCTCTACCTGCGGTCGATCAGATAGCGGAAAGTCAGTGCTAGATGTGTGCGAGTGAGCGGAAGCTTTGTTGTTTTTCCGCCTTCTCTTCCTCTGCCCGTGCAACAATCATCGTTATATCGAGCTGCTGCTACGTCTGCGGCCGAGTTGTTGGTTCTGATTACGAAGGACGGTATATATATATATATATATATATATATATATATATATGTGTGTATGGGTGAAGGCAGGTCTTGTTTGGGAATGATGAAATATAATTTTCGTAATGGTGGGTTTGATTGATGAGAGAATTTTGTCGGATGTTAGTGGGGTGTTCGTATGGTATCTTGGTGATTCGAAAAGACTTTTCGGGGATGTATTTTATTTTTTTATCAAATTGGAACGTAATCTAAAAGACAAATGGATGAAATATTTGATGAAATATAGAAACCCGTTTTTCTAGTTCATTGTCGAAGATTATTCTCTGTTAAGGATACTTTAGAATCAAAATGAACATTAATTGTAAACAACTTTTACAATAGATTGTCTATAATTTATTATGTGATAATAGTTTGTAAAACATTTGGAATATAAACAATTATACTTAACTATGCGATAATTTTTTAATTTTTATATGGACATCTCGAAATGAAATTATATAAACAAAAAAAAATAAATAAATAATTCTATAGACTTTTATTGAATTTATTTTAAATGACTAATTATACTAATATTATTGCGATATCGAAGTTTCTATCGAGATAGTTACTAACTGATAAAAGTTGAAACCAAAAGATATCAATCAAATCAGAAAAAAAGTATGACAGACAGTAAAATGGTACCTTATTTTGATTTGACAACAGACCGTTACACCGACTGATGTATTCTATGACTCATATAGTTTCGGTAAAATTGCTGAGAATTCTCCAAGATCTTTTTTTTTTGCCAAGATCGCCGTGACGTACTCCTTCTGCGCATAAAAAAGATATAATCCTTAATATTCAAATAATTATAATTTCTAATCCGAAATTTTAAGAAACCTAATGAACTCGCTGTTGTTTATACTCGTCGAACCTATGAATATTAAAAAATTAATTACAGCAGCCGCTCCGAATTAAGCCTCTTTAATATTCAGTTTTTCACGCATGCTTAGCGCGTTCGATGAATATATAGCATTTTTTCGAGGGGGGTCGCAATCGCCCGCCTTCCTTATCGAGCAAGAGCGAGCGAGAAAGATATATACGCGGATTCCCCTGCTGCGACGTCTGGTCTTTCCCCTCACGCCCACGACCTCATGTTTTCGTTATTACTCTTGTTTACCGGGCATAGGCTACGTATAGAAGCGTCCGGCGCTTTTTTGAATGTACGACGAAAATAAACTCGATTTCGTTATAGAATGGCCGAGGGCCGCGCACTCGCTCACACGCTTATCTTATCTTGGAAGGTATTCGTAACTTTTGAAACTTCAAACGATCGTGTAAAAACGGTGTAAAAGAGACGTGGATCGTACGTTTATTTCTATTCTATTTGTTGAAATATTCAACTAGTTTTGCGAGATATGAAAATTCAAATTTTTCAGAAGATTACGTATTAAATTGCGTGACGTGATAGTTTTTCGTTTGATTTGCAGTACACAATTATCCTTACAGTGTTGATAATATAAAGATTTCTTGTTTGGTAGTGACTAACTAATAGTTATAAGAAACAAGGATAACGATTTGGAGAAAATGTTAAATAGTGTAAGATTGAAATGTGAAAGTAATTTCTGCTATCACAAAGAATATGATAAAATTTGTTTTTTTAGTATTTAGTGATTCTTTAAGTTACGTATTATTTTTAATGGTGCACCAAATACAAGATGACAAAAATAACTATCTGAGTATTAAAACGTTTAAAAAATAAGAAGGTTATCACTTAGTATACTACATGTAAATCTGTTGATATATTAATTCCTTAAGAGACCTGATTAAACTAATAACTTATATCTCCTATAAAGAATTGATGAATTTTCTAGTGTTTCTAGTTGCGATACTTTGATAAAACCTGTGAGATGCGAGTTTGCTCAAATACAATATTAAACGTTGCCAAAATGAGTTTTTGGAACATCAGAAAGTACAAGTAACGAAAGTTTTTATGTTAAACGTTTCAAAAACTTTTAGCACTCACTATTTATGCAGTATATGTCAAGCAGATCTCATAACTTGAAAATTAGAAATTCACAGTCGAATTAAACGTTTTAAAATTTTATTCTACCAAAATAGTGATTTTAGATCGAATCTTTAGTATATAAAGTTTATTTCCACTCATATTATATACAGACTCCATTGAATCCAATTATACGCCAAATCTCATTTCATTGCTATAGAATTTGATCTGCTAGGTAATTGATTGATGATATAATTAATTAACCTGTTACAAGGATTAAATTGCTAATACAAACGCTAAACATTCATCAACCGTATATATATCATCATGTATACAATAATTCAAATTTTATTGACCTAGTTTAACAGAAATTAGTGGTTATATTACTATATATATTTTTATTTTTATTGATTCAGTTAATAACAATATGTAAATTAAAAAATTCTGATAGGTAAACTGCATATTAATCAAAATTTAAATTTTCAGAATTTCAAGTATAAAGAATAACTTATACTGGAAAGTTACTTAATTATGAATGAAAAACTATGCATATAAAGTAAATGTAAAATGGATACATTGTTTCTAATTCATTATCACTTATTTTCACATGTATATTTATGTGTTAGTTACATTATACGTTTTTGACGAAGGTAAAGGTATTTAATTATATTGTACTCTTTTACATTCATTTGAAGACAACACTTCATAGTTTTTTTGCAAGGTAAAACTTTTTTTACTTTTAATACTCACGCCTATGGAGATTTTCGCATCTACACGTTTATGTCGGTGCTTCTGCGATTAGATTTATTATGCGGCTTTATCGAAAATATTTCCGTTATTTCAAATCAACAACTGCGGAAGTTACGTCAGAGTCGGACACAGTTTTGAAACTTATTTTTGAGACTATCGTAACTTTCTGTGCAGCTAAATTAACGGTATTTTTCCTCTTATTCTGCATGTTCTTCATTTTTATGATAGCACTTTTATATTCGTTCAGCTTAATAAACCTTTTTTACATCTGGCTAAGACCTAAAGTGTATGATGGTTGCTTTTATTCGGGACTGCCAAATTCATCTCTCTCCAATACTGACCGTTTATTGCTTACAGGGAGCGCGTTGAATATGTTCACCAATTAAAATCGCTATTAAATGAGTGCGTTGCACTCGATAATTTTCACTTTTATTACTTCATTTATGCCCGCCTCTTACTTATACGTATAAAACTTCAAATGAATCGTTAAATATTCACACAAAATTGGTTATTTCGAAAAGATAATTTAATTATAGTCGATCCAAAAGAAATTCATGATTTCCTTCATTGCTGTTTATCAATTGCTGTACAAATTCGTAATTTCGCGATAATAAAATCAACAATATCTGAGATTACCAAAATACTCCGAAATAGTTGATTATCTATTTTACTTAACCAGTCGTATTGTTACAATGTTTATTTGAACACATTAGGTTGCTCCTCTACAACAAAGTTCATTTAGGCCCCAAATAAATTTTGTAACGTCGACAATTATTGCCAAAAGTCAATTAGTTTGGACAAATCTTTTCAGCATCGCAAAATTTTCTTCATCCTTCAAATCCCCCGCAACCGGAAATTCGGAAAACCAAGAACGGAAGCTATTTCACCTAAAAAGCACATACTCGCGACACAAAAAGGCGGCACTGCAGACAGGGGAGAAATAGGAAGCTTGGAGAAAGGCTGCATTTACATTTACATCGGTTATACGTGACGTGATATTTTATCGTCCGCCCTTATTCCGCCCCCACCCCATTCTCCACTCCTCCCCCTTCTCTCTCTACACACGCTCTGCCTGCGAGCGAGCGACCTTGAAACTTGCAATTTGCAACTCCGTGCGCGAAGATGCGCTTGCTCGTATATATATACGAGCGTGTACCGATAAGACTTGGATGAGGCCTTTTTAGCTGGCGCGCGCGAAATTTTCTGCGCCACGCGTCGACCTCGATTAAAGCGACGACGAGCTTTTCTCGCCTCGATGTGTTTTTTTTCTTTTTTTTCGTGTCCATTCTCTCTCTTTTGCTCGTGAGTGGTTTTTGTTGGTGTTTTTCATTAAATTTGGATGGGGGCTCGAATTGTAGGTCGGGTAATTCTGAGAAATTAACGTGGATGCGGATGTGGGCGGGAAATAATTCGAGACTTGGATTGCTTTAGTTTTATAATAATGTTACTCTCTGGCGATGTGGAAGGTACAAGACAAATTAAATGAGTGCGCGTGTAATCGTAGAATTATGAAAAGAGGAAAGGTTATGATTGTGAAGAATATGAAATATATAAGCTACTGAAGTGTGCGTGTGACTTTGGGAGTTAGTTTAGAAGGTATTGAATTAAAGAGACCATTGAAACTATAGGAGAAATAATTCTAAAATCAAAAGAAACTAGAATTAGTCCTCATAAGAAATGTATAACTACAATAATTGTATAGCTATGTAGTGGTGAGCGTCAGATGGAATAGAACGCTTAATTATTTAGAACTAGGTATATGAGCAATGATATAGTATTCACAAACGTAAAGTTAATATTACTTTTCAATAATACTTCATTGATTACACTGTAGACGGTACTGACTGTAGCAATAACTTTCGCATAAGTCTTCATTGATTGAACTATAGATGATATCAACTTTGGTAATCATTCTTCAATAATCATGAATAACCAGAATAAATATTACATATAATTTAGAATTCAGGTCAACTAAAGCTTTTTAGTTTAGTAAGTGACGGTGGCAAATAAACAGTGTATAGATTTGAATAGTTCATATAATGCAAAATTGGCCTTTTATTCAATAACATTAGAACATCAGATGGGATAACAACGGCAGCGCATAAAATTTCAGTTGATGTTTGAAACACAAATGTCTTTGATGCGCACAGTAACTCTGCCGTTACCGTTTCAGAGCGTTAGATTGCTTCGCTATATACTCGCAGGGGCTACAGAATTACCAATTTAAACAAGATTTCGGACAGCTATTTACTCGCCAGTACATTTGAACGTTTTGCAGAGGAACGGAACAATTGATTTGAATACACTTTCTGAAATGTTATAAGATTTGGTGTAAAGAGTAGCCTTTGTTTTCATCACAAGTCTAGTCTGTAGTATTAGAAAATAAACCCTCGCAAAATAGAACAGAAGTTTGTTTATAATTATAGAGCGTACAAAGTGGTACGTTTTGTGTAACTCTGTTAAAATTGACACAAATTGAGTACATTTTATTTTTAAATAAAAATGTCTTTAAAAAAGGTTTACTTAGTCTACGGAATTGCAGTTAAAATATCATATTTATATTTGTTATTTGAGTTGACGATCAATATTTGACTGACGCGAATATATGAGAGACAAGTTAATCCTAGTTTGCTTTTAATCCAGTATATTTTGTCTCCAATTAATATTTTTCGGTTTATTTACAGTTCTATATAATTCATATTTATAAGTTTATTTCATTACATTTGAATTACTTATTTATTTGGTATTAGCTGAAGTGACATTCGCAGAAAAGGAAAATATAGTCATATGTAGCTATATTTATGAATACAAAACAGAAGAAAATACTTGTTAAATTATTTTTGACATTATTAATGTCAGTACCCAATCATGCATAGTTAGATATACTACTGTGTGTTGATGAAATTATTTTCAACTTATGGACATTAATAAGTAGAATAATAACGCAAATAGTCAGACATAAAATGACGTTCAAGCATTACATAGTAAATTATTCTTTACATTTTACTACTTATATTATAAACATCCTACCAAAATTTTCATCAATTTATATATTCTTATGGAACGTTACCCTCGTTCTAATCTACTGATTTAAGCTTTAACAATCAGCCAATTCGCTACTGTATTAACAATCAAGCTCTAACTTCACCAATCATACTTCCCTCTGCAAATCTCATTGTTTTCCGTGTCAACAATTAAAAAAAAAATAAAAAAAAACAACTGACCCACAAGCAGACAGTGGTGCAATAACGTATAGTATATAGCAGAGATCGTGCGATGCACGTGACGTGCCGCGTTAGCGACACTCGACTGGCGTCCGTCGTTCGGTCAACGGTCAGTTTTTAAAACAGTGATGCGAGAATGCAGGAGTAGACGCCAAAAGCGAAAGAGAGAAAAAAAGTGCCAGCGCATGTCAGCTAACTACTGCCCCTGTAGCTTGCACATATATGCACACATGTATGCAAGGTTTTCATTCAATCGGCGGCATCCGCCCGCGTTACGGGCTATTAGCGCGCGAACGTACGTGCGGACTTCTGCGTTTCTCTCTGGACTCTTTTTTTTCCTTCTCTCATCGGCGCGGCATTGTGTTGTTGTGTTCTTTATTTTCTTTTCCTTTCTTTCGCCACGCAGTTCTGCAGAGAATGGTTTGTTTACTTGATTGATGCGGCGTGTGATGCCGTGTGACGGACGGAATGTTACATCGTCGTTGTATGTGATTTTAAAATTTTTAAAAGATTGGGTTTATAAATGTAATAGTTGAGTAAAATTTCGAGTATTTGCATATGCAGAGAAGAAGAATTATTGATTTTAGTGAGATTGCGTAAATGTTTTTTATTTCGCAAAAAAAGATCTTTTAGTTAAAATCAAGAAAAAACTACATTTCAACGAATATAATATTGTAGCTGATTTTTTAAATTAAATACAACCGTTGTGATGATTTTATAAAAGAGTGGAATTAACAAAAATGATATTATTTAGAATAATAACACTTTGGTACTGAAGAGTATTCAATTACATTAAATATGTTATAAATATATAAATATTTTAATTTGGCTTCTACATTTACATCTATTTTTACGAAATTCTATTTATTTCCATTTGGAATTGATATATTGTTTGTTTTTATTTCGTTGTATGATTTATATTACTAGTTTCATAAAATCCATTTGAATTCACAATAAATTCGACTTTTTAAAACGTGTTTCAACCAAATCAATTAATCCCGTGAATGCTTACTCTACCCGAGCGTGAAATATTCTCTTCTCTGAGCGCTACTTGTTTCGAGTTCCGTATTCTCGATCGATTAATTCAGCTCGATAGCTTATGATTATTCCTCCATCTATGTTTATGGCAAGATAAATTGTACGTTAGCTCTTATGCAGTGTCGACGGCAGTTGCTGCCTGATATTGACTTGCTTACTTCAGTAGACCAGTATACTGTATAGAGACATTCTATAGGCAATAATTGCAAATTTTCAAGAATCAAAAATCATTTCACCATAGATTCTTAACAGGTTCATTTATATAATGAATTATACAAGATATTATTATACTAGTTTTGCAAGTATTATTTAATTGTTATTTAATGGTTCTTCGCTTTCTAAACTATTATTCACCTCTTAAAATTGTAATAACAGCAGTATTAAAAATTAAAAAAAAAAAAATAAATATTCTTCTGCATGGATACAAACAAATATGATGCTTCTTATTATTGCAACGTATGAAAAGAAATAGGAAATAAACAGTGTAAATAATTCTTGAATTGACAACTGATATTCCGGTTGGCAAACATATTCTTACATAACTAAGGTCTTCTGAAGTTTCTCCTATCTAAATATGATATTGCGATTCGCCCTGTGTTTGCAAATTTATTCCTACACATCTATTTCTGGTATACTTACAGCAGCAAGCACAACTTGAAAGTGACTTGAGAAATCGATCAGAAGTTCTGCAGCGAATTCATTGTTTTGAGGATAACGAATTCCCAAGCGTAATTCGTGGATAAGATTTTCTTTTGTCTCAAGTTTCTATCCAAGTAACCGTTGAATTTATCTTCGAGATCCATTGAACTTGTACGAGGTATAGTTGGAAATTAGTACTCTATGCTGTATAACTTTGAATAAAGCCTGTTGCAGTCTTTAATCTGTACTGTAAGTTTTGTTCCACTTATAAACACCTGCCGTTTATGAATAAAAAGACATGAGGATAATCACGTATAACGATGTCGCAAGTACAATAATGAAATATAAACATTTGTACAGAAAGCCCTATCATTACTTTATGAATAAGAATATATAGTTAATAATACAAGAAAAAGATACACTAATTTGAAGTAAAAATTGACATTAACTTTCATACCGACATTTCCGTTATTTTCATTTGATTTGTAAACATTAATTAACCAGCAAGTCCATATAAGGTCAGGAAGTAGCAAATCCTTAATTACTTGGAGAGCATTCCTTTATACACATTGAAGCAGATATTCTGCACAAATTACATTAAACTATTTTGGAACAAATCGGTTTGAAAGAGATTTTTTACGACTGACCTACTTTTTTATTCTCTGTTCGCACTTCAACGGTCCTCATCATACGCTACATATTCTATTTTTTGTATAAGCTGCAATAAAATTATACCGAATTGGAAAAGTTACTTTTTTATTCAACGATAAAATTTTAATCTCAGGTATGACACACATTTCTATACTGAAATTTCTTCTTTTTTTAGTAACATCCTGAAATTAGTTCTTAGAATTCTTTCCGCTATGAAACATATTTTTAGACTTTCAAAACGAAGTAATTTTAAAACTAGTTGATAAAAATTCACATACTTTAATAATATATAGTTTAGAATGATTAATTTTAAAGCACACCTCGCACGGTCTTAATTAAATTCGTTCCCACAATATCACGTAGATACGCTAAAATATCATGACTAAAAGCCACCGTCCCACAAAATATCGTCACAGATTATAAATTTTACGTACGACCTACGCTCATAACGTCTCCAGCTGATTGCGCCGAGCGTCATTTATACAACTTGGTGGCAAAAATTCTCACCACTCCGTCACACTCTGCTATACCGTGATAGCGTAAAATTATCAGAGCTCCGACGACGTTGTAGCTTACGTCAGAGTCGTCGTCGTCTCCTGCTCTTCAACTCTATATATCTCATCCCACACTCCTGCAAACAATTGCGACTCGCGGGTGAACGTATGATGCACGGGGAAACCAACGCCTTCTCCCTCGGTCTCTCTCTCCCGTGTACCGGCCGTCGTTATTTTTACATCGCCGGGCTCTATTTATACCCCCCGCGGCGCGTAATTATAAAACGCGCACGTGTGTGTACGTGTCTGTAGCGTAAAAAGCCGGATCTCGCGTAAACGTGGCGAGCGAGCAAGAGAAAGAGGAAAAAATACGCAGTGAGATAAAATGGCCTGACGATCGATATATTCTTTCTCGCAACGCCACTATAAACGAACAAAAAAAATCATATAATATATAGCGATAAGCTCAGGAGATAAGGGGAATATCGCTGGGGGCTCGAATCGCGCTTATATAGGTATATACTTTCGCTTAATTATGCAAGCGATTCGCGCGCACCAGACGCTAATGGCTTAAAACGTAGTTGCGCACGAGCGACGCCGTAATTATCCCGTCCGATGAAAGGCCTCGGCTTTCGTGCACGAGGGGAAACACCGGGGGTGGATTTAGCCGTCACCGCGAGGCTGGGAAAACATCATTGCCGTTCCTGAGCGTCGCGTGTTGTGTGTGTGTGTGTGTGCGGCTGACGTCTAGGGTGTTTAGCGTGCAGGAGGAGGCTGTTATGTTGATGATCTCAGTTGGGTGTTTCTGTGCACTACTGGCACTGCTGCTGAATGATTATTCTCTGGAAGAGGGATGATGTGGTAGAAAAATTCTGTGATTAGTGATGAATGTAGACGAATACGAACGGTAATTTTAAATATTTCGTTGTTAATTGCGTTATCGTTAAGTGGAATGTTTCAATTTGTATATTGGCACAGAATATGTGCATCATAAATTACGGATGCTTTGGAGAATATGTTTTACATTGAAAGCGGTTGGAATTCTTTTTCTTTGCTATTCTTTTCATTACTAAGTTTGTATTATCGTCTGTTTGGTAGAGCAAAAGATGTATCTTCAGACTTTCATCCGAAAGATTTCAGACCTCTAGATGTCAAGTGTACTGAGGCGGTGACGTGACTTGACGTAAACAAGAACTTTATTGTTGTTGACAGGTTTCAGTTCTAAATTCGTGAAATAGAAAACCCGATCAGCATTTATGCTCGTTGGACTGCGACTGAATTACAAACATCAAAGCGTTCTCGACATCAACATGTGTTATTATCGTTAGAAGGATTTCGTAATATAGATTTTGAGACAAATCTGCCGCAGTGTGAAACAAAAACAATCGGCGGTATTTTCCGACGAACATCCGTGCCTAAGTTTCACACTGTTTTACCGTCTTCAATATTCATAATGTTACGTATTAGAGGACAAAATGAATAAGTCTCTAATAATCTCGAGGTTTGTAGGCCCGCGCTCTACCACTGAGCTAACGTCGCGATGCTTGCTCGAGAGCATTGCGAGTGTCTAATCTTTATCGTGAAGCGGATGCGTCAAGGCTCGGATGACGGTCGAGCTAAGCCCGTGACAATAAACACCCCAAATCCGCAAATCGTTAGACATTCTAATCACATCTATGGTCTTACAATGATTCATTAATTTTTAGAAATACAATACTTAAATTAAACTATACTGATTAAGAACCGGAGCATTATATACAATCAAAGATTCAATGATAATCAATTTAAGTAATAATTAATTGCCTTTAAGCCCTCGAAATCAAACAAACAAATTGACGCAGATATGCTAGAATTTCTATTAGTTTATACGCATATTTAGCTCTCTCATGCAGCTTAGGCTATTGATGCTCAGATAAAAAGATTACGGCTACAGGTTCAGAAGAATTTAAAAGAAAATAAATCTTGTATAACTTTTTATTATAATACGATCTAACTTCATGAAAACAGTATGTTGATTCAAGCTTGGTAGGTTCTGTGATAATAATATTCCCTTAGTCAATACCCAGATAATTATAATCATTGTATAATATGTTAACGTTAACATCTGCGGTTAAACTAGTCGGTAATAATACCTTTAAAGGTAAGATACGAGTCACGAATGTTAAGCCGGTTGGACAGCTACCTAATAAACTTAAGAAGCATTATTCCTTTGACCGTAAAGAGAAAATGGTACATGGTCTTTCATTTAGAAGTATGTATTTTAGTAAACAATACTTTTCAATTTCATACAGAAAGTCCGACGACGAAATAGAAAATATATATTAAATCTTTTACTTCGAAATATATTGCGATCGAGCTTTATTTTTAATTAAAATTGATTTAATAACATCAAAAGCATACTTGATCGGCAAACCATCAATGAACGTATAGAAAGATATAATTTCTACATTTAATCAATGAATTTCGAAGTGTTAATGTATGAAAACTTTTTAATAAAAGTTGTTACTATTATTAGTATTTCCTCTTTGATCTAATATTATATTTAGATTAATATTCGCGCTTGACACTAATGAAATCTATTCGTCAATTTCAGTCTATTATATGCAAATAGATATTCTGATTGATTATATTTATCATGATATTAATTTGCTATAAATATGTAAATAATTTCGAACTATTTTTAGTACTACTCATAAAATAGTTTATATCATTAAAACTTAAAATTTCTACCTATAAATTAATTTATTTCAATACGATTTTATTATATAGAACAATCAGTCATTCTAATATAAATACACAAATTGATTGAAACTGTTATAGGTATATATTTGAAAATAATGAGCCATAAAATGAGATTGTCACTGCATAGTATGATTGATGTTTACAATTACTAATTGGTTATACAAGTAGGTACTTAATTATGTATACTTGTGTACTAGACCCTGCACTATACATATATACTTTGACTTATTCAACCGTTCCCCCTTGATTCAGCAAGGGAGTTATAACTTCCATACTGGCTTCCAATATTGTTATACCTTTTCTGTATAGTACGTGAAACCTTGAACTATATAAATCTGTACCTATATGGTCTCCATTTATACTAGCTGTTCACATTTAAATCCAATTGATATTTTAACAGTTGCGTATAATGCGAGAAAGTATATGAATTCAGTATTTCCAATAACAAGCCTTACTTACTTTTCTCATTCACAGATCCTGACGGTGACGCTGTGCCTATGCTCAGTGGCGCTGGGCGCCTCGAGCTACGCCCTGGCTGAGTTCCAGCAGCGTCGGGCCTTCCTCGAGACGAAGCAGAGCTTCGAGGTGCAGATGATCATCGAGGAGCAGAGCGCCGAGCAGGAACGTCTGCTCCTTAGCGTGTTACCCGAGCACGTGGCGGTGAAGATGCGTCAGGATCTCGGTGCTTCCTTCGATACGCAGTTCAAGAAGATCTACATGTCACGTCACGAGAATGTCTCGATACTCTACGCCGACATCGTGGGATTCACGGCCATCTCGTCGACGTACTCGGCGAGCGATCTGGTCAAGATTCTCAACGAGTTGTTTGCTAGGTTCGATCAGCTGAGTGAGAGGTGAGTTTCAGTTCGATCTTATTGTTATACATATAAGAAGCTTTTTTCGATAAATAATATCTTTGATATTATTTCTATGAATGTTTTATATGATATTACTGCGTATAGAAGATGGATAATAATGTTATCCGTATTATCTTTCGAAACCTGATAGAAATCTCTATTTCGTGTGCTCTGACATATTTCAAACTTACTGGGTGTTACCCAAAAAATCAATAACTAAGCAACTCGCTGCGTAAGACATTTCATTTCATTTCTAACATACAGAAAATCAATACACTTTCCAATTCTTTTTCGTGATATAGTTATTACGACCTCACTTCATCATAAACTACATAAACGACTATACCTTTCCTATAAATAAAACTAGTGTTCGTTGGACATTTAATCAATTAATAGTTGAAAAGAGCGTTTCAGAGAAAAATATGAACTTTTGTAGGATTATATAAACATAAAGAAGTTTAGTTTACAAACTATAGAGTTTTCAATATTTTCTTATATTATCAAAGCAAAGCAAATAAAGATGGGCACAACAAAAATCTAGAGTATTTTACTGCTGCGAATGGCTGAAATCAAATAGTTTTATGGAAATGGATGAAAAGTATTATTACCTGATCAGGTGTCTAATTCCATCATTCCAAAGTCTAAAAAAAATTAACAACAAACCCAACGGATGATAGCTAGTGAAAAATTTTAAAGAGGCAATATTTTGTATGACAGATTACATTTTTGAAGAGGGTTGTTGTGATTCTCTTTTCAATTAACCATAAAGCTAAATTGAAAAAGTAATCCTGTCCTATCCGTGACAGTTTTAGAAAATTTAATTTTTTTCAAAGTAACACGTAAAACTAGTGAAGCAATTAAAAATTTTATATTAAATTAAAAGTTCAAAACTTCATACTCTTTTGTATAATTTTCAAATAATGAAATTGCTTAGAACGTCAAAGAAAACTTGTAAAAGGTCTTGTTTAATGGTATAATGCCAAGGGACTGAGGATTAGCTCGACCCTTTCTATAGCTAATCTATTTTTAGTGCCACGGTTAAAAAAAGAGTGTGTCTCGTATTATGATGAATTCCGCTCATTCCACTCAACTTCATCTTTCCACATTTTCTAAAGAGGAGTAAATAAGGTCAAGGAAAATCATGTTTATGTTTATCTGTTATTCAAAAATGAATTTTATATTTATAGGGCTTATATCATAATCGTATTTTATGTGAATAAATCAATTGAAATTAATAGACATTCTTGGAATTTGATTTCAAGTAACGATATTCTAATTAATTAAGTTAATTAGTATTGATAAATAACGAGCAAATTTTATGAGCTCCATGAGAATCTTAATTTAATTCGCTGTATTCGGAATACATCTGTCCCTTGTACAAAATTTTGAGATATTGCGGTTTAAATACCTTTGCTATAGTTAATAGAGTTTTAATCACGATTTAAAGCAGTGAACTGATTGTGAACCAAAATTCATGTAAGCCCTTAAAAACTTTTATTGATCAGTTAAAAAGTATAAAAATACATTTTTCGAACTCATTGTGTACTCAAAATTAAATTTTTGAGAACAAAATTTGTTAAATTAATTTTTTTGGACTTAAGCCTTTTTGTTAAATTCTAACATGCGTGAGGAACTTCAGCCTTTTTATAATTGTGATTTTTTCTGCGGAAAACAGTATTTTTATACATTTTATGGCTTTAAAAGATGCGTTAACCCTTCCCAAGCCTGAAAGACCAGTTTTCACAATTTCCCAAAAGAATGGACTTAACAAACTTTCTAATAAGGTCAATAATTTGACTATAATCGAGTATTCAAGCTTTACTTTTTATATTGTAGATCAGTTTAATAATAATTTACTTGTGATTAATATGGAAAATAGTAGTATATCCTTTTTCCACGAATATTCATCTGAATTCATTATTTCATCGGGTATTATACGAACAATACATTATGTAACGGAAAATTTGTAATTTAGAAGAACATCATTTTGAACCTAGAGGTAATTCGATATTATAAGTCTTTAATTAACTACTCTATTACGGTACTATATGCGCTGCGCTTCTATTGTGTTGCTTCAACAAGTACTAATGATTTTTATAACATTCTTTAAGTAAACTTGCTCCACTTACACAGACCTACAAAGCTCTACATCAAGGTCTTCTTATTTTTATTATGTTTAACCAACTTTCCATTCAAGTAGCCATGCGGCTACTTATTAATGCGCATTACAAATGCAGAAAATAGCTTCTATTCTATAGAGGTACTTTGAAACAATACCTTATATACTAGAAAGTCAGAAGTTTATTCTCAAAAATGTATTCATCACAAAGGAGCGTTTCACTCGTTTCACTGCTCTATTAAAAAATTCTCATTGGCAAGCCACAACACAATCACGCGGTCAATTAACGTATCGTTTAATTGTCCGCGCTCGCGCGCAACCCCCCCAACCCCCGCGCCTCATCATTAACAAACGCCGTACTATATATACTGTCCTTTCAACGAACAATAGCCATACGCGGTAAATTTTTCCGCAGGGCGCACCAGCTCTGGTCTCAAAGTATCTTTACTCCCTTGTCACCCTCTCTCTCTCTCTCTCTCTCTCTCAGCGCTGGGGGCAAGGTAAATACGTGTAACCGCGACGGCATATTTACAATCCACCGCAAACATCCGCTCGGCGTGGCTTAGATTCTCCTGCACGCATACACACAGGTGCACACGTGCGCGCATGAGGCTCTCCTGTAACGCTAAAGACCGTCGTCAACGACGACGACGACGGCAGCGACGACGCTACATACTGGCGCGGCGCCCTCGCTTATGACGCATGAAATGCGCGCCCCGAACGATCGATGAACCTCTCGCCTCCTCCCTTCCTCTTCTCTCTCTCTCTCTCTCCCTCCTGCTCTGCAGCGAATAATAAAGACGGAGGAGAGAGAGAGAGGGTAAAAAATAGATCTTCGTCGGCGTCAACACCGACGGCGTGTGTGTACGTGTGAGTTTCTCAATGGGCCCCGGGGGCTGAATGGTACTCTCGTGTACACGCAAGGGAGGAGTTAAGAGAGAGAGAGAGACAGAGAAAGAGAGGGAACGTTGTTGGTTATAATGGGAGGACACATAGCGCCCGGTATAATCATAATTCACGGTTATTTTTAGAGCGCAATTAACGGAACGTGTAATTTCGTCGTGGATGTGTCATGCTGATGATTGCATTCGTCGCGAGGGTTGCATAAGACTTGACGACAGGGGTGGAAAATGTCTGCGGCTGCTGTGTGCTTTTGACGAGTGTATGTTGTGTGCGGGGGGGGGGGGGGGGGGGGTTATTA
>JAWWEQ010000045.1:28519415-28555285 GCA_035583055.1 Torymus tubicola | reverse complement strand
TGACGACGCACGAGAGGCACGACGCTCAAGCTTGTTTACGAAATGCGAAATTATTGATTTTGAATTTTAGCTTGGATGAGGTAAAAATAGGTGGAAGGGATTGTTCTTTTCGGAGGGTTATGCGGAGGCTCACTTGTGAAAGGAGTGCGCTTTTTCCTGAAGTTCGTGAAATCAAGGAAACTTTTTTTTTCTTAAAGATAAAATGAAATTTTATTTTTCATCTGAATATTATTTAGTGCAAGCAATGATCGAAGTAATCGAGCAATATTTATTATAAATAGATTATTATTATTGAATGTTGAGTAAACAAAAATGAAAAATCAATTTTCATAAATTAATATTTCAAAGAGCAAGATTACTGTTTACTTAAATTAAATTAAATGTTACGAATCATTACATACCGTATGTAGTGTTAATTTTTATAAAAAAAAGTTCTGGCTCAACGATTTTTTTTCAGAAGTTTTTTTCTATTTAAGATTTTAATCAGTACAATAGTCACGCTCACCATATATAAATGGATGGTATATTAATCACTTACAGGAGGGTCGGACAATAAATGCGTCTGTTCTATTGATTAAGACGCCTTGATGATATATTTTTATATCATAGTTCTCAATCAACGTAGTGTATATTAAGTTTTTATCGCTATATGAAAATAAAAATAAAAAAGGTATTGTGTCTAATTATTTTTCTCGTACATTAGCACGATCTGGAAAAAAACCCTAATAAACTCACTAATTTTATTGCAATCGCGAAGAAAAGTAAAAAGAAACTCCAGTAAAAATACTCTCGCCACAAATTTCCACCCTCGTCACTACCATACACTTGTCTTCGCGCCTTATTTCCATCGCAATGTCTCGCAACTCTCAAATCACTACAACTCCGACTACATACACACACGTGCAAACAAACGAGAACGCGCAGCTCCACCTCCTGCGCAGCCTTAAAATCACAAAATCCAAAAATAGCAGTACACGCGTCCTCCTCCTTCTTCTCTCCCTTCAAATCTAACGCAACTCAATCGTGTAATGAAAGCCCATACTTATATATATATATATAGAGAAGTCCCGTAAACACAGAGCACTCGTTTCCTCTCTCACTCCCGCGCGGGCAAAAAAAAGTAGTTCGTCGTCCCATTCAGCCAGCATCTTTGGCTTCTTGCTCTCCCTCACATACCCACACACACACACACACACGGTCAGAGAAGAAGTTGCTCTAGGTATTGAATTTCGGCTCGATCGATCGATGCGAACAGGGGAAAGAGAACGAGGGAGAGGTATATAGGTAGGAAGAAAAAAAAGAGAGACAAGTGTGTGCGGCTGCGGCTGCCGTGTTGCCCGGGAACACTCGGAGATATACACGCAATCTGTGGACTATCGTAAATCATAGTTGCGGAGGATGGAGAAGGGAACTCTGCTCCCCCGCAAGAGAGAGAGGGAGAGGCGGATGTTGCACGTTGGAGTTGAGAAGAGAGAACTAGAGTTAGAACGTTTGAGAGAGAGAGCTGAATTGTGTGGGGAATTATTAATTAGGTATTAATTGAATTTGCGGCAAACGGATGTAGGCTGGTTTACTTGTGGAGAAGTAATCAGGTATTTGAAACTAACAGCGCGTAAGTTGTTATGTATGGGTATACATATGTGTGCGTGGATATGGATGACGATGCAGAGTTACGGCTTAAATATCAGGGATCATTTGAAAAAAAGGAAAATGCTGTTTGATGAAAAACATGATAAATCAAATTGGATGGGAATCGAATTGGGTCACGGACACTCAACAGTCCACAAAAACATTTTTGTCATTTCGTCAAAGCTGATCAGATGTTTGATCAATACAGCGCAAAGTATTTTTTATCCATTGCTCGAATCTCTGATTGGTAATGAAATATTAATGAGTCAAATTTCAGAAATATTTACGCGTTATACTAGAATAACCTCATATGCTTAATGTTGAAATGATGATTGTATTCTATTCGGTAAATTATAATTGATTTTACCTTCGTTTCTTATTTCCCCCATTAAGATTTTGATATAATTAGCTGTCAGGAAGGTTATATTACTTTTTGAACTTTTGATTCGAAATTAATGACTAGAACGAAAATTCTGCAACATTTTAGCACATATTATCTGTTGTAAAATCCAAAGGTAAACTACAATTTGAAGTACAACTATTAAAATAGTATAAATTAGATTGAATTGTGAACTTATTCTTAGTGGGGCCAGAAGAATGCATCTAGTCATGAGTTTCAGATTCAATTCCAATACAATGTCATTCTCATACTTGAAACCAACTCTGACACGCATACTATTTATATATATTTTCACTTCTCCACAACCCCCAGTAAATTTAAAAACCACAACTTAATCTAACTCTTCCACTTCTTGTCTTTCTGCCTGCAGGTACGAGCAGCTGCGCATAAAGATCCTGGGCGACTGCTACTACTGCATCAGTGGCGCGCCCCAGGAACGTCCAGACCATGCAGTGCTCTGCATCCATATGGGCCTGTCGATGGTCGAGGCGATTAAATACGTCCAGCAGAAGACTAACAGCCCGGTGGACATGCGCGTGGGTATACACACAGGCGCTGTGCTTGCCGGAGTCCTCGGACAGCGACAGTGGCAATTCGACGTCTACAGTAAGGATGTCGAGCTGGCAAACAAGATGGAGAGTAGCGGCAGGGCTGGGTGAGTGTGTGACTTTGAATTTTGGATGGGCAAGTTTCTCTTTTGAAGTGTAGTGCAAAGGAATGATGGGGGATGAGATTTTGTTCGGATTGGAGGGAAGAGGGGATGAGATGATGCGATGAGTTATGTGACGAAAAATTAGGGATTTTGGATGGGGGTGACACACGAAAAAAAATGATTCAGTACGGTAGCCAACTGACTTTTTGAAAAGTATTAATGTAAATCAATACAAATAATCACAGTGATCAATGTTTTAGTATTAATTTTATTGGTTTCCCTGATTGACGCTAGAATAATTGAGATTTTTTAACAAAATATTATAACCAATCTTATTTGTCGTCTCAAATCGTTGATATATAACGTTATTTATTTACTATTAGAGAATTTCAATGTTGATGTTGTTTACTTTTGAATAGAAAGAGTCGTCATTCCGTTAATCATTGGAAAATCGGATATTTGAGTATAGAAAATATTCTTTTTTAATACAGAATAAGTGAAATTTTATATTGAAAACTTACTCCTTCATTTACTACAAGTTCTGTATGGTACAATGATCGAGAGATTTTCGTAAAACAATAACTAAATTATCAAAACTGACGTTTTACGAACAGAAATATTGTTTGTTCTAGAAATATTTATGTAGATATACATTTTTTGTTTTAATTGTGGCTATTGTTCTTTACTATTATTCCTTGGAAATCCTTGTGCATGAAGTAGGGAGAAAGTGACTTTGAAAAGTGGAATACAATCTGTGTCGCAGTAATTGAAGTAAAGGTCAGCATTATAAAATTACAGAATAGGCTGTAAATTACGTTAAATAAGAGCGCTGTTGGCCATGGGTCAACTACAACAATACCTACTTTAGTCAGAAGTTTGCCAAAAATGTAAGCTAAGTGTGCGATGGATAAAATTACTTCGCGAATTTTTGAGTAGAATACTTAATGTCGTTTTTAAAATAACAAATGGCAATCAGAAATAATCTTTTATTCGCAAATCTCGATATTTCAATATTAGTAGAGTTATTGCTCAAGCTTTCATTGTTGAATGAAATGATATCGATAATTTTAAAAATATTTATATAACATTTGCTATATGTGGTATCCAAAAAGATAAAGAGTTATATAAAAACATTTTTTCTTTTTTTGAGAAAAATAAAGTAGTTCTTTCAATCTTTCATTTAAAATTCAACAATATATAATATCACATGCCACAACCCTTATATATTATCTCACCAAACAGCTAACCTAAATTCTCCATAAAACCTCAGAAAGTATGTTAAAAAAAAACTCTTCTTCCACACGCTCACACACGTAAACCCCCAATGGTCATCATCTCGGTAATCCATCCTGCATCGCCGCAATCTCAGCCAACCACCAGCGTCGCCGTAATAGCAGTATATATATATAAGTTCTCGCGTATGGCACACGCGGCAAAGCAAATAATAGCACCAGAGCGAGCTATATAGACTCGAGAGTCCAACTCTCGTACATCATCATCATCGTGTGTGTGTGTGTGTATATATATATATACACACGTGTCACCGCGCTAGAAAGAGAAAGAGAGAGAGAGAGAGAGAGAGTAGAAGTGGACGGAAGAGGCAGGCGTGCACAAGGCAGAAGTGGCCAGGCGCGCGATGCCGAGATAAGGCAGCAAAACATACTACACCCGTGGGTCGCGCGCGCGTTGAGCTCTGGCACAAGTGGGCCGCGAACGTTCTATCTTCGCTTGGCGTATATATATATATATGTGTGTGTGTGTGTGTGTGTATATATATATATAGTGGGTGAGAGGGCGCGAGTGGACGCGCTCGAGCTTCGCCGTGACTTTTTCTCGCTTTTGGAAGTAGGTGACTTCAGCCCGTGATAATGGCGCAGACATCTTTTTTCATTCGGGGTCGACGGGTAGATTGCGATGTTGCTATATACGTATATACGCTGCTTCATTAATTACACGCGCTTTATTTGTAAAGAATTCTTTGCGGATGTATATTTTTAGAATTACGGGAGTGAGCTGGATATTTTAGTTTTTATAATAATAAAGAAAAGAATGTGGACTTTGCGCAAAGAATAAATTCTGTTCCGGGAAAAATGTATTTTACCGGGAAGTAAAATGTGCCTCAAAATCCGATTACACGGGTTTAAGTGAAAATAGACCAAACATGGTCAGGCGGATTTCAGGCTTTTTGTGAATTGCATTTGCAGTTTTAACATTTTATAATGTTGCTCATTTTAATTTTTGTACTTTTGCAGTGCAATATTAATTAAAATACATTTATGATTGTTGTAGAGAGTACGAGGTGCAAATTATCGTTTAATACGGTAAATTTGACTATTTATAAGGAATTTTATGAAAAAAAAGAGAATTGGAAATATTGCGTATAGTTTATTTGCACCGGTAATAATTATTCAATAATACACAAACGTAGATTGTTCAATAAAAGAACAACTTTGTGACATCTTTGACAACTTTATACACTGATTTCCTTGTTGATATTTGCGGTATATCGGGATTCGAGAGAAAGAGAGAGAGAGAGTGCGGATTTGTTTTACGGTGTTATTCCGACGATCAATACGCGCAACTCGCGTATACTCGTGAACTTTGATTAAGCTCTTGCGGTGGTGCTAGTAAAACGTACTCTCATCAATTCGCTTTTATGACTTTTAATTGAAGCTTGGAATAAAAAAAACGTTATTCCCTGAGACGGTAATTTTCCTCTTTTATGAAAGTGAATTATTAATCTGCGAGCGCATGAAATTTAATTACAAAAGAATGTTTAATGCAACGAGCAGGATTTTCCATGGCAGTGCTCGATTTTAATGTGAAATACTTGATGTTTATAGGCATTCTTATCAGTATGAACGCATTTACTATGTATTTCATTTGGTTGAATGTTTAGTACGCTTATCGTACTGATGTGTGGAAAAAAATTACAGTTTTGCCATTTCATATTCACCACAGTTTAAAGGAAAAATTCACTGCAGTGGTTTGTAATATTTCGTATATACAGTACATTGTAGTTTTGACTTTTAAAATTTACAACAGTTCGTATAGAACTTTGCGGAAAATGTGGTAAAGTTAGCACAACTATTTACTCTTTTACAGAACACATCTCTCAGTGTACGAAATATGCACGAGTTCTCATTATAGACACAGTAGCATTGCGAAATAATACGCAACCTAAAATAACACTGCAAGCACACGAAAATCCTATACGTACGCATTAATAAAAAAAACGACGCGTTTCCGGTATTTGTTTTCTACCAAAAAAATCAAATTAGCTATTAAAAACAGCTCCACCTACAGGGTCTACCGAACTTCTCAGCGTAATCACACTCACGCCATTTTTTCCAATTAAATTGAGCACGCACTCGAAACGAAGCGAGCAAGCGGGCGAGGTTTTAAGAAGAAGGCGGAGTGCAAAGTGGATAACCCAAGTTCGCCTGTGTTCAGCGGGTAAGTAAAGTGAGTGGATTTCGCAAGCGCGAATAAGGAAGAAAGGCTCGCTCGCTTACTCTCTCTTTCTCCTTGTCGCCTAAATGACGTTAAAACTCGGGCTCCCGACGCACGGCAGGTTGCCAAATCCTCCGGCGCTGCTAGTATATATATATACATGCACGTGTGCCTCGAGAATTTCGCCAGGAGTATAAAATGAGGAGAGTTGGAATGTAGGAGAAGAAGGTTAGGTCTAGAATAAATTCGCCTGATGCGTACATAAAAATTTCGTTATATACTTTTATAGAACGGCACGAAAGGGTTTTTTTTTAATTTGAAATGAACGCTGTTTTCAACAAAAGTGTGTAGTAGTTTTCTTTTCATCGCTTCGCGAAGAGTATTAGAGTAATTAAACGCAAGGGTTGAATAATTTAAGCTTGCGGAAACAAAAGCGCGATAAAAAACTACAAGAGAGCTTTCGAGAGAGATATTTTGCCAAACTTCGCTTGCTTTATTTATGTAATTGAAGCGGTTACGAGTGCGCCATCGCGATAAGCAGTTTTCCAAACGTCATCACGTCGTACGAGCCGAGCGCTTATCCCCGGTAACACCCTGTGTATGAGGAGGGAGGGAAGCGACGCCCTCAGACTCGACTCGTTGTATAGATATTTACGATAGTCTTCTTTACTGCCGACTTGAGATTAGTGCCGTTTGGATCCTTAGCAACGAGCGCGACTTTTACTATTCATGTGTGTATATATACATAGACTTTCTTGTGATCGTACGACCGTATCAAGATTGTTTCGTCATGGTATAACGGTAATTCTACTGAGCTCGGCTAAGTTGAGCGTTTAGGATTTTAAGATTTCTTAAGAGTCGTGATGGCAAGGAACTGTAAAAAAAGGCATTCCCTCGCTAAATGATGTTTTCGCGTTTATTTCTATAGTAAAAACCGGTGGTGAATTAAACCGCTAGTAAATTAGCAACATATAAGATGATTTATTATTATAAAAACTCTAAAACGTTTACAAATTAAATGATCAATCATTTTTGAAGATAAGAAAAAAAAATACCAAATAGTAACGCACATCATCTTACGAGATAATGCCTTCTTCACTAGGCATTCAGATAACGCATTTCACTTCGGAAGAGACAAAATGTTTCCACTTTTTTTATTGCCATCATTCCTAGACTTTTACTACTATCGACTGACAGAATGCACTGCAATCCACAACAGTTTTTGATGTCGTTATATCCTGGTCTAAAATTTGTCTATTCTATTTTTCAATATAAATTTGTTCAACATCTTACTACGGTTAACATCTTACTAAGACTAACAGTAGCCAATTCTTTTCAAATACAATCTGTTCCACTTTACGATGAAAAATTTTATATTTAAAATAAAAATTCTTGTTAATAATATATTTATTAAAAAAAAAAAAAAAAAACAGAAAGAAGTTCCGGTGTAATTTTTTTCTTGTAATGCTATTATACTTTACTACGTTCGTCTATCACCAACTTACTCCTTGCTACTTACACACCTCAAATCCGTTTCCAGAAAAGTAACATTTACATTTTTATATACCATGCAATAAAAATATCTTTCAACTCCATCTCTGAAAACTCGAGAAATTCCAAACCTGCAAACTACGCGAAGAGTGGAACAACGATCTTCCTTCGCTATATACCTTTTTCTCCTCCATTCGCTTGCTTCTCGTTCTGGCTCGAGTTCTATATAACCAGCAGTAGTATAGCAGCAGTTGGAAGCCCATATCAGATATTACACGCCCTCTGCACTTTCGCATAGCACCCCACCACACGCGGCGAATGATTTACGCGGCCGTCGCAAAGTTCGACGGCGACGCTTCCGCGCGTGGAGTAATTTCACCGGCCGCGTTTTCTTTCCCTCTCCCCCCTCAGCAGTATTTATCGCCGTAGTTCTCTCTTTTCGACGGTAACATGGCTTTAGTCCAGGTCGCGAGAAGTTGGAGGAGGGAGGTATAGGCGACGTCGATAATGGGCGGCGGTATTTAAAGAAGCCGTAAATTCGCTTTATTACGATTGGAGGGTGGTGGGCCATTGTTTATATACGACGGATGGAAAAATAAAAGGATATACCTAATAAAAATTGATTTGCGTGGTCGTGAGGTTTATTGTATAGGTCGACGATTACGTTGGTTTAACACGTAAATATAACGATCGTCGATTTGGGTTCACGTTTTATATGGAAATTATAATTTATTTCGATAAAATTAGATGAGAAAGTTTACACAGTATAGCCGTGTGTCAAGGTTATTGTTTTAAGGCTTTAGAAAGGCTACTAATGGATTGCACTAATGTATCTGAATGTTTAGAAAATAAAGTTTGCAAATGATTATCAATTTATTTTCATATTAATACCAATATAAAACAAGAAGGTTCTATGAAATTTTAACTGTTTTTATTAACCGTTTTTTCCTCTAGAACTAGTGCGTACACACCAGAATGAGTAATTTGCACTATACAACGCGTGGTAAAAGTAAACAAACAAGCGGAAATGATAATCAGCGCAGGTTCCTCAAGCAACATAAGTTACCCAAAAATAGCCTATTTAACCATGTGTTAAAAACGTGATAAAATTATGTAAATTCATCTATCAGGTGACGTTAATCTTGCTCGTATATTTTAACGTCCTGATTTCCAAGTGATTATAAAGAAATGTATACTATAAGCATAAGATAACTATCATAATCCTCACGCAATTCTTACCAAACTAATGTACTGGTCTTGTTTCATTTCCCCTCGTAGACGAGTCCACATCTCGAATGTGACGCTGAGCTTCCTGGACGGTGAGTTCGAGGTGGAGCCGGCCTACGGTGAGCAGCGCGAGGAGGCGCTGGCTAAAGCCGGTATTACGACGTACTTCATCGTGAAGGCGCTGAAACCGTTTAAACCTGCCGTCACCAAGAGTTTAGCGTCGCTGGCCGACGCTGAACAGCAGAGCCAGCGGCCTGTACGCAACACCAATGGACAGAACAAAGAAGAGGACGAGCTCTATTGGGAGAGACTCGCCAAGGAGCTCGAGAGCTTGGGTATGTGTGGCTTGTATTATTGTTACTTTGAACAATCAGTACCTATGCATTGTGTATATAGAAAGAGGGGAAGATGATAATTTGTTGAGGTACATTTAAAACTTTTCCGAAATAGTATAGGTATAGCGAGTATTCTTAAAAAGCCACTAGATAAAATTAAGCTAGATTTTTTTAATTAATTTAAAAATAAAAATAATTGTTCAATAAATAGTCTATATATGTAATAAATATGATTATTTGTTTCATAAGCGAAATAAATATATTACCCCCTGTTATAAATAAGAAAGTAGGTCTCGACGGTTGTTTTTGCAATTTCAATTTTTCTTTCCAATCATACAAGATATTTACCTTTTCATTCTACGAAGTCACGTTATTACGAAAGTTTTAACATAAATTTCGTATACGAAATCTTTCTGGTATTCGCGTGATGAGCGTCAGGAAAAGCTTGTAAAGAAGTTGAGAAAAGCTCATTAAAGTTCACGCGATCTCGTGATCGGTATATCTATACATAGCTAAGTAGATAAATGATAGGTGCTGCAAGATATTCGCCCTATAAAGCGCAACAGATTCTACTTTGTATTTTTCGATACAAAGCATGTACTTCCATAGAACAAGTGCATTGACAATAAAAATTATGATATTGCAACAAAAAAACAAAATAGTTCGAGTAAAGTTCGAATACATTTCGTGATTTTTCTACTCATAAAATAAGAATTGAAAGATAGAAATTATAAAATACTTCAATTATTTACCTATTCATAAAATACTCAACTATGAAAATATTATAACACAAAAAACTACCAGTTTTCTTTCGACAAGGCGAAATAATAAATTTTGTTGAATCATTAGCGTGCTTACTAGCATTTTAACTATGCGAACAGCGATGACGACGCAATACCTCTAAATTCTCGATGTGACCTAATTTTTAAATCCGTGAACCGTCACTCCCTAACTTTTTAATGACTAGTCCATCTACTAAGCTGTACAACGCTTACTGAAAATCTACATATTTTCTGTTCGTTATTACAGTGGGCGGTGGCACAGAGAACAAATTCAAGTCGTCCTGGGTGACGCTGGCGTTCAGGGACAAGGACTTGGAGAAAGGCTACCACAGCGCGGAAGAAGCATTTTCGCCGCTCTCATTACTCGGCGGGCCCTTGGTGATGATATGTGCGGCGCCCGTCTGGCGTTTACAGCCCTCTGGCCCGTTCACCTGGGGTGGCGTCTGCGTCGTTAGTCTTTTTGCTGTCGTTCTCGCTGGGGCCACATGCCTTGGCAGCGCGGTCCGCGCCCGCTGGCTCAGGCGCATCCTCGCTCTTCTCATGATCTTCTCACTTAGCATCTTCTTGCTGCTCGATATGGTGAGTTTAAAAAGCTGCTTTTTGCTCGCTGTAGAAATTCTTTTAATTTATGTTCCTATAGACAATTGGCCAAGTTTATAATGTTATTGAAAAAAAAGTTTGTATTTTATAGAAAAGTCGTAGATACATCAACTAAGAATAAACGTCTGAACTAACTCGACCTAAAACTACTTTTATTTATTTGGTATAATATATCCTGAATTTCAAATTTTAACTATAGCATCTTTTCTGTCTATTCACTCAAACAGCTTTTTCAAATGATTATATTTTTTTGTATTCAGATGAGTTTGTTAAAATAATAATAATAATTTTAAACGTATACTTTTCATAAAGAAAGAAAAAAAGTTAAAAATGTATTGAGCAAGACTCTTTTGATAATATAATCTAGTTTATTTATTTTATTTTGATTTAATAATTCGAAAGTAAATGCATAGTATTACGCTACAAAGGTTTATCAAAATATTTCAATCCTACTGAGAAAAACCGCTTTTTCAGTGCGCAGATCTGGAGTCACATTAATAGAACTAAATACTTTTTGACATTTTTTTGTTCATCAATTGTCCATTACTATATTTTCATTGTCAGAAAATATTTTAATTACTTTCAGGCCAACTGCGGCATAATCGATGAGTCGGACATCGGCGTGCCGACCAATGCGTCGAATATATCGACGATCCCGTGCCCGTTTCCCTCGTACTACTCCTACATCGGGGTGATGGCCCTCGTCGTCATCTCGATGCCGGCGTACATCTGCTACCTGGGCAAAGCCTTCCTCATGTTCCTTCTGGCGAATTGCCAATGCATTATCAACATCGTCTTCCTTGGTAAGACCCTCGACTCTGAGGACAAGAGGATACCTAATCCCGCCACCGTCAACGTCGTTCACCTGAAGTACTCACTATCTGCGACTCTGCTCACCATCACCTTGGCTCTCGTCGTCGTCGCTCGTTACGTAAGTCCGATGATTTCTTTCTTCGTTCGAGTTTTTCGATGAAAGGGAGTGTTGATTAAGGGAGAAATGAAAAAGAGTTCTTCAAGTGGATGGGAAATTTGTAACTTTCTCAATTACACGATGTCTTGCCAAGGTTACTCCTTTTCTGCGTTCCTACCAAATTATGTAAATTAAAGTCTCCTTGAAATCTTTGATGAAGATGTTTTTTCCATTAGTCAACATTGAAAGTGATCGGGAGAGTAAAATTTCTACATTTTTTGAAACTAATCATTTTTATTTTCGTTTCTTTTATAAATAAGGGAAAATAAATTAATAATACATCGTTATTTTCTATAAAATAAAAATAAATTCTTGTGTAACATGCATAATTATACTATGAACAAAATATCGTTGTACTTCATAGTATAATCTAGTTTATAAACGTGCAATGAAAATTGGTAGAAGACGATTGAAGGTCATGTTTACCAACTGCTCTTAATCACTTTATTAGTTCAATCTAATTTTATAAGATAGGTTTTTCAATTCTCCAAGATATTCTGTACACATTATAAAAGGGTATTGTTACGTGCGTCATGGCAAACTATCTATATTAAGGTTTTTTCTTACATGGGCTCCATTATTAGATAACGGTATGAAAAAATACCCAACGTTTATAAAAGATTGAACTTATTGCAGGTAAAGTTGAGTACTAGATTAACGACGTACTGAGAAAAACAACATAAATATTGAAAATGTATTATTCCACGCGAGCAGCTCCGTATGACATAAATACACAAGCTATTTACGCTTTTCCAGTATTTTTAATATCTTTTACGCTCGTATGTCTGGCGTCAAGTGACCGTCACTGGGCCGTTTACCTTAAACTTGAGTTATATTAAGTATTTCTATCCTTAAAATAGCATAAAAATGGTATTAAAAGTTTCGAAATATAAAATAATAAAGTTTATTTTCCGATAGATTATAGTGATAAAATGTAAAAAAGCATATTTTTCATATTTTGAGAAAATATTTAAAATTAATATACCTTGCAGTGAATAAATTCTTTGTTGATAGTTAATCCTTTGATTTTAGATTGTGATATAATCGCTTATTAAAAATGCACTTCAAATGAAGAATGGAAATGTGTTCAAAAAGGTAACAATTACACCTAGAAAAATTTTGCAGCTTAAGAATTTCTATTTATGATGGTAACTGTGACAGAGATTCAATTTATAGCAAAAGTTGTATATTATAATTCATATTATAAATTTTCATAAGAAATGCATCTGTTCCATATTAACTAATAAAATATTAATTTCTACTCCAAAATTTTGTTTTGCAAATAGTATTCTTGACTTGCTTTGTTTAAATTGCATAATTATTGCTAATTAAATTGAAAATAAAAAGTCGGTACTTTGCTCAACTCTTTTTTTTTATATTTTGGTATATAGATTAGAAGAAAAACAGTTTTACCCAGAAGCAATTAGAATATTAAAGCTATATTCACATTTGGCAGTAGATTTAACAACCAAATATATCTGCTTCATAAATCATGCAGATATCTGCTAACGATCATTAATCTATTTAATTATAAAAATACTAACGATGATGATCTAATGGCATTTTGATACACAAAACCAAAATAGAATCAAAATCACCTTCTTCCGTCCTCCAAGAAAAAAAATCATTGCAAATCAAGTTGAGGAGCCTTTCCGATCACGCAATATTCAAAATGAATTTCCAAAGCTCCTGTGCTCACCGCCTAATGCGATAAGCAGACTCGAGCGAACGAAAGAAAGGGAAAAAGCGAGATAGAGAGTGAGAGGGAGAGAAAGAGGGAACTCGACGACAAATCGAGCCGTCGTTCTCTATTCGTTCACAGCGCCGACCTAATTCCGAACGCGGATTCGCCGAGAGCGAGAAAGAGAGCCTCCAGATTGGGTCCTGATTAATTTAACGGATAAATGGCAGCGCGCCTCGGCGCAAACGAGTCATTTCCGCTCTGCGCGCAATCCCATTGGAAATCCTCGCTCTCGAGAATGCCACGCGCCCGAGAGTAGAGTACAACCTGAAGTAAGAAACGCGTACGTGTGTGTAGTTTACTGGCAGGTATACGCGCGCGAGCGTGAGAAAAGTTAGAATGCGAACGGTGGATTGATGAGGTGTAGGGGGAGAGGTAGATTCAATGACGGTTTCGGCGAGGGAAGGAGATGGTGGGGTGAGTGAATCAGAGATTAAGATGGGGTTAGGGAGGTTTATTGCGTCGGGACACTGTGTTTGCTGTTTCGCTTGGAATTCTCGATGAACTGATTGTATATGTTATTAGAATGGTAAAATAGAACTGTAAAAGTTATTTTAAAAGGATTCAATTTTTCATAAATCTTGGGTTTTAAATTTATAGATAAGCGTCTATTATATTTTCAGCATTATGATATATTAATATTATTTATTATATCAAAACAGTATTTTAATTGTACGTTCTAGCTTGAAAATTGAAATGCATTCAACGCTTTCAATATACTAAATGTTGCGGTTACAAAATATGTAGAAAAAAAGACATAGAAAGAGAGAGAGAGAGAGAGAGAGAGAGAGAGAGAAAGAAAGTGCGAGGAAGAATTTATAAAGAAATTAAAATTGTTGATAGTGTATTTGACAATTGTATATCCTAAAATTATATATAATATAAATATGTAAATTAATTTCCAAAGTATTAACAGTGTAATAACTGTATATTTAAAGATAAAAAAGAAATGAAGCTTATATATATGACCCTCTTTTAATAAAAACGATGATTTTTAATGGTGAATGTTAACGTTGTAAAATCTTGGACATAAAAACTTTACAACGTAATTTCAAGAAGCACGAAGTGTACTTAACTCGCTCGACCTAATTTTAGGTCACGTTTGCACCAAAGTTGACTACTTTCATATTTGACGTATTTGTTGTTTTACTTGCCTCGAAAATTTATCTGCTTTCTGTATAGCTTCCGTTAGAGATAGATCAGATAACAAATATTTCAGAGCTACTTAGGAAGAAGAGCCAGAATTAGGTCGAATAAGAGCTCTTCTCAGTTTCTATGATCTTCGGTATGAAGTTCGCAAATTTTGGGAGACAGGGGAATAGCTCAAAAACTAGATTAAAATGTTTTTATCTTAATGTACTTCATTTCTCATTATTTTTCAGATATAATACAATTGTATTGTGTGTTAAACGGTTATGAGTGAAAAGGCAAATTATATTCAAATGTCAGATATAATTTTCAACTATTATAATTAAATTGCCTTGAAGTAAGATATTAGTTAATTGGAGTTATTGACATGCTCGAGATGTCGACAGTACGTAACTTTAGAATTCAATAACGGATATTGTTAACAAGCTATATTATTCATCGAATTTGAAAATAGATTATTTGTTTCTAAATTTATAAATAGTAAAAATTATACAGCTAATAGTAAATTAAATTTTCTTCTACTTTAAAGCGAGACATATACCTGAAACAAATTAAAAACATTTTCGTTTTCATTTCACAAATATCATTGTATTCCTATGTTATTTAAGACAACCAAACGATTTCAACGAGCTTTTACAACAAGCACTAAAACGACTAAAATCATATTATTTCCTTTACAACAATGAATTTCCCTTTATAATACAATTCGCGTACTGGCGTCTCCCAATAATCAATCAGTCATGCAATTGAAAAGCTCAGCCTCCGTTCCCCTCTAATTTCCGCAGACGGAGAAGGCACGTCGAGTGCTGTACCTGCGCGGCCTCGAGGTGCAGGCGAAGCGCGAGCGCTCGACCGACATGAAGCGTCGCAACGGCACCCTGATCTACAACATCCTGCCGCCCCACGTAGCGGCCTACTTCCTCTCCAACACGCGCCACCACGACGACCTCTACAGCCAGAGTTACGCGGAGGTCGGCGTGCTGTTCGCCAGTATGCCCAATTTCGCCGACTTCTACAGCGAGGAGAGCATCAACAATCAGGGCCTCGAGTGCCTCAGGTTCCTGAACGAGGTCATCTCTGACTTTGACGCTGTGAGTGCCACTTTTCGTACTCTCTTTTTTTCTTTGCTGGCCTGCTGAATGATTCATTCGGGGGGTTTTTAATTAACCGGTTGGTTATCAAGACTTTGAAATGTCTTTAAACGAATGCATTTATATAGTAGTATTTCGAGCCAAATGGTATTCGGAAGGTGGCTTTGCTATAGTTACGATGGTTATTGATTGAGTAAGAGAGCTCAGTTTAAATTACTTTTTGCTGCTCAATTTTTATTGAATTTTTTAACGAGAAAGAGTTGCCACGGTGGAGATGTAAATCAGTTGGCAGCAGTTTCTTTAACTATTGATTATTCTTCAAGATGGTTTTGGCTTTTAAAATTTTTTTAATTTTCATCTATCTTCATTGTTACCTTCATGATTATATATGAAAATTATATTACTATCTTACCTAAGACGTTCTAAAATAATATTTCATTACATACTTATCCCTACTTTTGTATTCACTGTAACCTTGTCTATAGTTTTGAATAATTTTTAGTAATTATCAATCATTTACATTCTTTAAAGTATTCTAAATGTAAAGTAATTGAAATTATCAATTTTAATAAAGGGTTAACAGAATAATTTTAAAGAACTTAAACTTATTGATGAATTTCCAAGTCTATAAAAATGATGTTTTGTGACGATGTCATTAAATTGAGTCTAACATCTAAGCTTTTATACTCTAATAGTGTCAACCTATTTATTGTTCTCTTTCTTGGTGGAACCAAGCCTAATTAGCTCGTAGGTCGGTTTCCTTGCTTCACTTTCTGAAGGGTCCATCCATGTCTATAATTATAATCTTAATGACTCTTGTTACTGCTGGTGACTGGTAGACAGTTTGTGAATTTTCGTACAGACATTATTCTTGCTTTGAATAATCCTTAGAATATTTTCTTGAAATTATTTGTTATTTTTCTCTTGTAAATAATTATCATGTTCTTATTAGTGTTAATAATTTGACAGGTACTGTTAATAAATACTTTAAACTTTATTTCACTCGTGACATATTTTTACTTTCCTAATTATTTATAAAATTAAAATGACATTTATCTGATCCTTGCTCCACATAAACTCAACCAAGTTTAGTTGACACTTAAAGCATAATAAAAAAAAAGAAATTTGATAACCCACAACTGACTTTCAATTTCCGGCCAGATCCTCGATCAGGACAAGTACAAAGACATAATCAAGATCAAGACGATAGGCTCGACGTACATGGCAGCCTCGGGCATCACCGAGTCGAACGAAGCGGCGAATGAGCCGCCCTGGCAGCATCTCTCCCGCCTCGTCGAGTTCTCCCTTGACATGAAGAAGGCCCTGTCCAACATTAACGAGCAGAGCTTCAACCACTTTGTCCTCAAAATGGGCATCAACCACGGCCCCGTCACCGCGGGCGTCATTGGTGCGAGGAAGCCGCATTACGATATCTGGGGCAACACGGTTAACGTCGCCTCGAGGATGGAGAGCACCGGCAAAGTCGGATGTTTACAGGTAATCATTTGATCGATCGATGGAAATTTACATTTTTTTATGCTCTTCTGCAAGAAGCAGGGTATCAAACTTCTTTCGGCTGGTGTGGGTGGTTGATAACAATGTCAAATGATGTATGATAGACGCTAAAGAGTTTACTATCATTTATAAAATAAAGAAATTTATTGTTATTCTCTTGTACTATATTATGAGGTACGAGAGAATATCTTTAAAAACTTGTCGAGATTGTTCTTTTAAGAAAAATATGAAATCAAAATTTTTAATTAATATACCATAAAAAAGAAAAAAATCGTATTCAAATATAAAAAATAATTTAAAAAATTTCTTCTTGCTACAATATTTTAAATTAATGACGGTTAAGGAGAGCATAAAATGCTAGAATGATTAAGCACAATGAACGATATATTTGGGTTAAGTACATTGAAGTACATAGAGGTTGATAAGAGGGCTGCGGGTATTAGATCGCTTTTCTTTCTTTTTTATGCATCTATGCTAGTACTATAGTGCAGAGAATTTTGAAACACGGCGTTTAAAAATCCCAAAATAAAAAATAAATAACTTAATACCGTTAATTTCTAACCCACTAACCGTTTTATGTCATTTATTCTTCAACTAGATTTACCGGAAGTTTATCTATATTAAGTTAAAACTTTTTCATAATAATCCTGTTTTGTAAATCTACGATTTATAAAAGTTAATTTTTTAACATATAAAGCAAATATTTCGAAACTAATTGTATACCATTAAATTTGATCCACCATCCGCAGGTAACCGACGAAACGCGGAAGATCCTGGAACCGTTTGGCTACGGTTTCGAGCAACGCGGCATGGTATTCGTGAAGGGCAAGGGCCAACTGCTCACGCACTACTTGATCACAAAAGACGGCGTACCGTTGAACCTGGACAGCGATTTGCCGGTCGTACCGGCTCACCCCATTATCTACCAGTAAACAGCTGCATTACAACAAAGCGCGTACAAGCGCCGGAAGAGGAAAGGTAGAAGAGGAAGAAGAAAAGAAAATAATAAAAAAGTCCTCCCCTCTCCCTCGTACAAGAGGCGTCAAAGGAGACACATTAGAAATCTCGGCAACAAAGTCAGAGAGAGAGAGAGAAAGAAAAAGAGAGAGGGGGAGGAAAAGAAACACAAACGCGCAAGCGTAAGAGCGTGTACGTGTATACACGCCGGCTGCAAAAAAGGAGCTTCGATCGCGCTCGCACGCTGCCACATTGTCGTCTAAAAATAACGAGGAGCCGGCCGCTGCTCGTTACAGGCACTTGCGCGCGCGCTCGCAGACATGTATACATGCACACACACACACAAGTACCTATCTATATACGCACACACTGCAGGTGTAAGAGAATTTCCTTTCTCGCGCGAGACGAGAGTCGCGTGTTTTGTGGTCTAAAAAGGCGTATATAGACGCAGAGAGGAGAAATTAACGCAAAAAGTAACGACGCAGTTGATGTCTTTCCTGCATGATAGTAGCTCGGAACGATTTCGATGTTTATGTGTGTGTGTGTATGTATACGCGTGTGAGGCACGCTACTTCTATCTGTCGAGATAACGAGCGAAAACGTGCGAGGAGAGAAATTTTAACGACGAAACGATGTCATTGTCGAGTATCGTTGAGAACGAGTTACGGTCTGACGTCGTCTCTTGTGGAAATCTATATACATATGACTATATACGTACTCGGCGCGAGATAAACAAGGGATGAACAAAAGAAAAATTGTTTCGGATAATTATATTGTATTGAAACGCTGTCATTGACGCTACTGTACTGTTGTTTGGGCTGCGAAAGTTTGGTTTCATTGGACATCTTCCAAGTACAAAGTGGAAGCTAAATTACTATGTACGATGCTTTTTATTCGTTTAATAACTAGCTTGGTTTGAAATTGCAAATTCAAATTGGAGTGTTACATCGTTAAGTTTGAAAACAGTTGAAGTATATTATTGGAGAAAATGACGTTAAAAAGCATTTTCATGAGATGTGTTCTGTGTTCGGAAATTTTTAAATTTGTTATTCGTAGATTCAAACTGAAAGTATACCACCATAAGAGAATTTTACAAGCAAATTAAATGCTTTATTAACTTTCGCTAATACGACGACTCACAGACTTTGCCTATCCGATGTCTTTCGAATACTTAAATATGTGTGTGACTATATGAGCACGTATAAACAGATAATCCACTTATTTTTCAAACTATAAAACGAATGTCATTAATTGAATCTTCTAGAGAACTCGGGCAAGTTCTAGTAAATGGTGTGTCGTGGTACCTTCGAAAGTTACTTAAAATCTATAAGATTATTTACTTTACTGATCATTAGAGATATTTTGTATTTGGATATCTATATGAAGATACAAATACCTTGTAAAATATGTCCGAATAATATCTATAATTCTACCTGTGTATAACATAGACAGATAAAATATAGATTCTGAAAAGAGACTAAATTTCTTAAAGACGATCAAAGATTGCGTCTAATGAATTATAAAGAAAAATGAAAAGCAACCGTTCAAACTTTCAGTAGCCCAAAGTCTTGCTGTCGATCATTGTGTTCACTTCAGGGACAAATTTGTGCCCTCGTCCGAGGCTCAATCTCTGCAAAAATATACTCTGTTAGAGTAAATTGAGTAATTTGTGAAGACAAAGAAAAAAATTTGATAAAGGATATAGACTTCGGACGTGAGTATATTCGCGCGACTTGGCGTCAATAAGGAAGTCACGAGACATTTCTTAAGTCTGTGATAACTTCGTCGTCGCGAGTAGTAAAATATATTTAACGATGTTGATGTACGCACGCGTAATAATCTAAGACATGGATAGGAAAATGTGATGGTATAGCACAAACAATAAGATACAACTTCAGTAACATGAATAATTTTCGAATATCAAATTTTGGCACGGTGCAGTTTGTTTTTTCATGAAACGAAAACGAATTCTGCAACAAAAATTAGAAACACAAATTTTTTTATTAAAAAATTTTATTTATCATTAGCTGAAATTTGATATTCATTAATTAAGACTTCAAAATGTAATTTCACGATTTCGGTATCTATAAAAAACCTAAAATTAGAGAGATCTAAATCCGAGACGTAAGCAGGACACGTATTAAAATGGTAATTGTGAAAACTGACAGGTTGCTTTAATAAGGATTTTTAGTGGTTAACCCACTTACTGAATAACACCAAATACAGTAAGTGAGCTCAAAAATCAATTATTGTCGGAAACATTTATTATAAAGTGTCGTCGTAGCAAGTTAACACACTGGGAATTTGAAGTAAAGCGTAATTCTCTCATGATCTTTTATTTATTAATTTTATATTCACATATGACAGTAATAGTTAGATAATGAATCATATTTAAAACGATGATATCGAACAATTTAAAATACTTATTTTGTATAAATGAACTTGTATAAATAATTTCAAGTGGTGCTATTTTGGATTTAAATTGATTGTTTTTAAAAAGAATATTCTACCGGTCTTAAACGCTATAAAGATGAATGCAATGAGAGGGGGAAAATAATAAGAATTGAACATAAAAGTAAAGATAAATAAAGATTCTGGGATAAAACAGCTAGATGGGAATTTAGGCTAAATATGCAAAGTGGAAGGGAAGAAATAGATAGTGTATGCATAAGATAAAAACTTAGAACGTAAAATAATAGTGGAAAAATGAGGTCTCATATAAGAGAAAGTAAAAGTAGCAATTACAAAAATTGGGTGCGCTATGTAAGAGTAAGAAGACCATACAAAAGAAAAACATTAGACTCTGCGAATTATCTACGATTTCGTGCGTTCTTTTGTTATAACTCTTGTATTTTTAATAACATTTGATCAAGAACTTTTACATTGAAAAAATTCTTGCTAAAAATTAATATTTTCTTCTTTCGATTGGGCAAAAATTTTCCTAATTTCATTATGAAAAAGTAAAAAAATTCATAGTCTTTTCGTGCATCTTTTCACGATATGCTAAAAGAAGAATTCTTGAAAAGCTTATTTGTTACTTGTAATAACAAACATTAAACGCATAAATGTAGCGTCGATGTATTTACATAAAAGATGGATGTACGATCTATTTTGAAAATAATTACATTAACGTAAAATAAAAAGCCTCTTCTTGTAATATTAGACAAATACAGCACAAAAATTATGTACATATATTTTAAGAGTAAAAGTAAAGTCTACTAAAAAAAATGACGATAAATGCTATAAACGTTTACTGGATATGTACACTGACAATTTAAAAATTCTAATTATTCTTAACAATTTTTATTATATTAAATGTCCAATTGCTGGCATGAAAGTGTTCCTGCAAAGAAAGACAGCTCCAGCGAATAAGTTTTATTTTCATAATCATCATTATCTTAGAAATTACATAAATGGATCTCTCTTAAATAGAAAAATAACTGTTAAAATAAATATATAAAATGTCAAATGAAATTGTAAAAATAACAAATTTTATTGTCAACGAACCAAATTAGATAATTCTGTCAATTCTAAATCGCTGTTTCAGTAAAATTTAAAAAAAGGATGAAAACAGTAGTAGCTGAAATAAAAAAAACAACAGTAAAAGCAGAAAAAAATAGTAGTACCCAAGGAAACAAAGACTAAACGCGTACAAAGAGACCAAAAGAAGGTGCAGAAAATAAGAAAAAACTAAAAAGGAAATACTGTCTCATCTTAACAGATGACTAAAAAAATAGAAAGAGAATAAAACCAAACGTGAAAAAAGCAAAAGAGTAAGAGTAGTGTAGCGCAAAATATCGATTAAGTGAAAAATTAATAAGATAAAAGACATGGAAAAATAGGGAACAAAGAAAGAGCGTAGATAAAACAAACTTTGATGAATAATGGAAAAGTAGAGAAAATGGGGAATAAAAAATCTAATCATTTATAGCACTTAAGTGAGGAAAATAGTTGTATAACGAGATAAAGAAAGACGCTAACACAACACACAGAGCACAAAAGAACTAATTAAGTGTCCGCGCGTATATAGATGCAATAAGTATTTATATGCGTGTAATGCGGTACAAATGATCGAAAAAATACATTGAATACTTGGCGTTTTCCTGAATTTTAAAGGGCCTTTTGTCGTGCAAGAAATCAAAAAGAGGCACAATGTCTTTTAAGCCCTTCGCACAAGCGCATAATCATCATGAAAGAATATTGAGATTGATATAAAGTTGCCCATTACAGTCAAATTTCTTTTCCTTAAAAATCATATAAATCAGTTAACAAATAATATTATATAAATTTTTTGCAAAGATTTGATTAAAATTCCATGAATTATTTTTATTAATGTGATATATCTTTCGTTTTATTTCCATATTAATATTTTCAAAATGAAATTAATTATCAGATTTAATTAAACAAATATTGTTTCATAGAGCGATGTGCTAGTACAAGATAAAGACTTAAAAGAAAAACGGATAGAGAAAAAAAGATTGAATCTGAATTGACGAAGACCGGGCTATACCTTTACGACTCTATGGTCGCCAACATAATTTATTTTTCTACATAGGCCAATGTGAGAAAAGTTATCACAGACATTTTTCGTCATAACATAAGTGTAATAGAAACTTCGAGGGAGGGAAATAAATAGTAAATAATAAAAAGAGTTTGTTGAGAATAAAGAAATGGGAATGAAACAATGCACGGCCTAATCAAGAAGTGCGAACGAACGCGAGTAAAGGCAAGAATGAACGAGTAAAATGTACAAAATGTGTTTTTGGGGTGAGGCAAATGGAAGAGAGAAAGAACGTTATAACCCTCCTCGAGAATTGTATAATGTAATTCGCACTCTTCCATTTCCGCGATTAGCTTTGTCGAAAAAGAAGTAAAAAACTAATTCAGAAACTCTTTATTAATTGTATTTTTTTTTATCAAAAATAAGGAAGTTTTTGTTTTATGAGGTTAATCTGTTTCAATAGTACGACATAGTACGTTTTATTTAATATTATAAAAAACTGTGATAGTTTTGTATTTGTAATATTAAACTTTTGTACTATTGTAATTATAAGTAGTGCAATTTAATTTAAACACTTGTAGGAATAAAAGATTTTTATTTAATTATAGCATAAATGACATATGCTACTCATAATATCTAAATTGGTTTTATTAAAATGATGTAAAAATTGAGTTAGAAATACTGAACTGTAATATCTAGTCACTTCATGTTTACATGTTTAGAATTACAAAGAGATATAAATATCAAATTATACAGATTGTTGATTTAAAATTCTTTATAAGAATTTTAATGAAAATATAGTTTGTAAGTTTTCTACTAATGAAATTTAATCACTATTATAATTTTACTTCTCCATAATCACGTACTGCATAAAACATAGCTGTATATACATCACAAATAACGAAATAAAAATAAGTTATTAATATTTGAGCAACATCAACAATAAATATATGTCATTATGAATAATTTAGTTCAAGCATTCCAACTTCTAAGCTTTCCATTTGAGTTGTTTTCCGAATGTGCAAAATGCATTGCTTGATTCGACAAGGCTAGTCACGACACCTTCGAATCTTTGTAAATTAGCAATAAACAAAAACGTTATATATGTAAATACTTATAGCTAAATCAGTATAATGATAATTATTACTTCGATGAAAGACGAAAAGAAGCAAAATACCAAATTAAATATAAATTTAAAGTAAAAGCAAATTATAAATAATCTGCGAGGGTTTTGGATATATATATCCAGACCTATACGTGAAAATATGTGTGGTATGGCAACTAAACAACAAAACAAAGTAGAAGCGTGTGAAAGTTTGAAGAAAAAATTATTAAAAAACTAAAAAAAATAAAAGTCTATGAATTAAATTGAAAAACAAAGATGTTATCGAAGTATATATATATATGTGCGTTGATTCAAGCGCCACGAGGAGAAATATCACTGTAGATATCTTAGCACTTACAAGATGTATGTAAATGTATAGGTATATTATACAAATATATATATATATATATATACATGGACTCGAGAGGGAACACAAATTGTAACTTAGTTTCTTGGTGAGCGTGAAAAAGAGCGAGAGAGATACATGATTAAAGGGTATATAAATATAGACGGGGGGTGAAACAGAAGAAACCCCAAAAAATGCACGTCGAACGAATATAATTAACTAAAAGCGTATATATATTATAAATATAAATATATGATGAGCGATGTACGTACAAGAATTCGTTGGAGATTCCTTAAGAACGTCCTTTTTTCCTGATCTCTACAACTTCTTCGAACAATCAATTGAATTTGTGCAAATTGATTTTTTATTCATTGTTAATTTTGAAATATTAGTTAATAAAAACCAATTTTCAATGGTACTTCTCATGTTTTTTTCTATTTTCTACATTTCTTAAAGATTTGCTGGGACATTTTTTAGCATCCAACAGACGTTTTATTAATATATTTAAAATCGACATTTTAGTATCTTGTGAAACTGTACTTAAAAGGAAATTTGTCATATAAAAAATATTTACTTGAATAAATAAAATTTACGGTATTAATGTCTTTGCTACTAATTTTGCAAAATTTCTATTTTAATGTATCTCTGCTTTTCGAGTTAAAGCCTAAAATGTTTTTATATTCGACAAAATTTGATATCAATTCTAATTTCTTCATAATTGTAACGGTAAAAAAATGATTCTTGTTTAAAAATGAAAAATTCATATATTGTTTTCGTGTCTTTTTAAAGATAATTTTTATTTGCATTTTTAAAAATTATGTTGTCAACCTTCCCGATCTGCCTCGGGCCAGGAGGCGATCTGACTCGGCAGGAGCAACAACGTCATTTTGAAATTCAATTAATCAGCTTAGGATGAATGCAGAACAATCATACACTCCAGTGTTATTGAATAAAATTAAATTTTTATTTGCAGTTTCCTTACACTATAATATGTCTTCAAGGAGTCAACGAAAATAAAAACTGTAGGATTTGTTTGATTAATGGTGAAAATAAAATAGTGAATATTCATTGACTTATATCATTTATTATAGTTTTATGTTTATTAAAAATATAATTTTTTCGTTAAAATATGACTTTGAAGGTGCGTGTTTACAAAAGTTCGAGGACGCACAGAGGGGGTCGAAGGGAGGGAGAAGGGGAAAGGATAAGAGAAAACTACGAAGTTCCATACATGGTTTTGCTTGAGATATATACTTGGAATACTTAGAAACGTTTTGTTCTGTTACTGCTTCATACAAAGCGCAGAGCTAAAACTTTCACGGACGATTGAGCTCTTATACAATAATATTTCACGTTGTGCGAGTCGTGTGGCTCGAAGTACAAGCGTTGTGTTTACATTTTTTACGTGAGTACTCACGTTATAAATATAACTTTAAAAGAGATATTTTTACTTTTGGATATATTTCGTTACATTTTATTTTCTTTCCTTATTTCACAATACAGCATAAATGTAGTGTTTAGACGTACGTTATTTTAAGGAGAAACAACATTGTACAATTATTTCCACTAAAATTTTCTTTTTCTATTTTGAAATTTTTGTACTATTATTATTCATATTCATTGTGCCTTACAACTCATAGTACATACTAGTTGTAACAAATTTTATTTGTACCTGTAGATAAAAATATGATAAACTATATTTGTATTTTACAACTCTTTAAAATGTCAATGTTGTCTCTTCTTAATATCGAATTTCGCTGATTAAAAATCGCAAAGTAATCGTATCACATAAAAAATATCAATTTCCACAAGATATTTTTTCTTGATTTTATCGACACGTGAGGTCATGGTTTGAGCAATTTAATTTCTATTATATATAGTTTGTATTTATAAATTTAAAAATTTTGTTTGAATCATACTTTTGCTTTCAACATTCATCAAAATAAAAAACAATATGTTAGTTATCATTTGATAAACATTATTTTTATATGTAAAATTCTTATTTTATTTATATTCAATTGCCATTAATAAATAATAACTGCATTGGCAAGCGTATAATAAATTCTATTTGGCGTATGAAAACGTGTAACAATGACATACCACACAATTCAGTTTTTATTAGTATAATATATATTATTTATATACGGGGAAAGTAGTAGAAAAAGTTGCTCACCGATGGCTGAATATTGTATACATAATTTATAGATAGTATTCAAGTGACAGTGAGAACTTAATAAATTAATTTATACTATAGAATTATTCAAAAGCAATTTCAAGTTAACAGATATTCTTTAAAAAATTTCATGAATACTGAGGTAAGAGATTATGAAATATTGATTATAACAGTAACATTTTTCAAGCATATCGAATAACTTTTTTTATGTAACACTACTTTTAATATTTTTTTTTTCGTTGAATTCAATGAAACCGAATGTATTGCATTATTAACGAAAAAATACTTTATATAAAATGTTTTTACTTTCATTAAACTTTTTGTTCTTAAAAAAATATAAAATTTAATTATTTGATTTATTTTTTGCGGATTAATGGAGGTTTACATTTCCTTCAGTTTTCTCTTTCAAAAATATGACTCTTTATGCAAAGAACAACATTAACTATTATTGAACCACTCAAGACTCATTGTCACTTGATTCGAGTATAAATATAGAGTATAATGTAGCGGATAGGTACATGAAGTCTTGCGCGCAGTCGTACAGAACACGCGCCAAAAGAGAGACATTTTCGCGCGACAGAAGGCACACGGCAAGGTGAAGAGAATCAGCCTGGCAGAACTTCTAGCCTCGTTTTCTACTACTTCGGTGTTTCTTAGTGTGAGTATATTATATACGTTTTGCTTTGCTAATCGCCCGCAATTAACTTTTTCTTTTTAATTTGTAAAATCGCGTTTAACGACAGTAACGTCGAACTTCAGATTTTCGTCGTTTACAAAATTGCTAATTGCGATGTACAGAGAAATTTCGTAGTTTGCGCTGTATTCGTTTCCCGATCTTTCGTATTACCGTTGTTTTACAATTTTCGGGTACGTTTTCATAATTTATTTTTAGCAAAACAATTTTTTTTTATATGTTACTAATGAGTGGAGGTTTTTACTTGACAGTATACATACTTTATTCAGAAGAGTACATGTTCCTCTATTAGGTTGCACTTTCTGTTCAGTAAAAATTAAGGGCACTAGTGTTTATCAAAATGTATCTATCCAAAAGATAGTAAGTCAAAAAGCAAAAATATTTTCAATGTGAGATCAAAAAATATTCGGCCCGTAGATTTTACTGCTCAGAATACTCTTATACTCAACTGTCACGTTAGAAATCTACAACTTCAGTAATACTACATTATTATATAAAATGCAGTTTTAATATAAGTACATCAACCTTTCTCAAGCAAACAAAGGGAAAGAGCGATTAATTGTGATTTGACTTAATTATTTTCTATTAATAGTTTTGTATCCGAAAATGTTGCCTTTTGTCAAAAATATAGAAAAATTATTATTTGTTTGATATATAAATTAATTTAATTATGAATTATTATTTAAAATTTTTATTTGAACATTGATGTTTTAATTAGAACTTAACTTTCTCAATTAATGCCGGAAAATGTAATACGAGATAAGCAACAACAAAAGTTAATAGTTTCCTAATTTGTGACAAACTGACTGCTTCATTTTATAGGTGCGTCATACTGTATCACCCTCAATAGTTCTTTTAAAATACATAATTGTTTGTTTTTTTTATATCATCTAACTCTTACATACGATTGCAATAAAATTAGAATTAGTAATTGCTACAGCTTGACATTAATATTATCCTACTAATAATTATTCATTAAAAAGCAAAGATGAAAATATCGTAAACCGACACAATTTTCATAAACTACATTCATTGGATCGTGTGTTATTAAAAAATCATCTTTCTAAAATTTAACTCTGTAAAACTTCTGCCATCTTTAACAAATGCATTAAAATGTGTAAAGTTTTTGCTATTTACTTTTATCTAATTGATTGAATATTACCTCATGAAATAAATGATTGATTTTTCGGCGCATTCTTTGACTTGATTATATACAGATTATACATATGGAATTTTCAAATACAAAACACATGGAGATTAAAACTAAGCTTTTGTATAAAATATTTCGTATTATAAAAATTAGTCACATTTCAGACGCTATTTTTTATTTCAAAGTATACGTAATATGAAAACTGTTTACACTTAACAAATACTAAATGAAGTATGACAACTTCAACAATCAACAATGCTTTCAATAATGTACAACTCTATATGATCGATTATTCTTACAGTAGTATAGTTAATACTTTGTATTGATTAATCCGATAGTAAATACACGAATCAAAACAAAGCTTAATACTACAATTCCGAATATCAAATAAACGATATTATGGCATAAAGCGTATTTTAACATACATATTCGAGTCAGTGCAATATACTGATAATGTTAACAATACTGTTTTTAATTGATAAGACACAGAATGTGCCCGTGCAATATCTTTCAAATAATAAAATTATTATAAGTATACTGAAGATCATTTCAATAGAATCTATTATAAAATAATAGAATAGATTATTTTGTCAAATTTGAACGTATCATTAGTTATAATCAATTTTTCATGCCCTAAACGGCTGATATAAGAAAAATAGCTCTTATAACCATTAGTTAGGATTACTTCTTTACTTAATACTCCGTAAAAGATGCAATGCACCTTTTTTACGCAATTGAAGACAGTTTATCAAGATGCTGCTGTTCCAGTAGCTGACTGCAATCGATCGATTAAGCGAATTATCCATAAGCTAGGTTAAATCGTAATATGAAGGACCTTCACCTAGAGTATATCTAGTCTTATCTGATTATTGTGAAATTAATTATTTCAATCGCAGGATTTCGTATTTTCGAAATGATCAGCAATTTAGCTTTAAAATATTGATAGTGTAAGCAAGAAAAATGGAAAGTTTATTTCAAACTTTGAAATATGTGTGCAATCTAGCGTAATAAGGATAGATATAATTTCAACGCATTACTCTCATTGGTAAATTATTGTGACCGATCGATGACAGACCTCTATTGAAACTTGTGATTCGCAATACTGTTAAATTTTACAATTCCTATCATAAATTTGATATCGAAAGAAAAGTTGACATGATTATATCAAATTATTGATATAAATTACGTCCATAATACAATTTCATTCCGTTATGTAAACTAAACGACACTTGTTAACATGACAATACAATATTGATTACATTCAACATATGATCCTGTGATCAAGTCTTTCAACAGAATAAGTCTGTTAAACTTTTTATTACTGGTCCAGGTATCTATGAAATAAATATGTATAATATATATGCCATTTATAATGTTCGTCTTCATTTTTATAAAAACCACTGTTGTTAATAAAAATTTTCAAGTTTCTTTAAATTTAATCAGAGTGCAAAAATACTTTTGAAATCATAAATATTAAACCAAACTAACTCGGCTACGGTGCTATATCTTAAAATTAACAGTTCCTATTACAATCGTTTCAGCTCATGAACCACAACTATCCATATACACATACACATACAAAATAAAATCCCTAAAAAACACACGAATCCACGGGCAATGTCCTCGGATCACACTTCATCCGTGATCCAGCTCAGGACTGGCCCATCTGGAAGTCTCCGAAGTCGCTGGTGCCGTCAGCAATCTGCCTTGGCAAAGCTCCACCGTTGCGCAAAGCTTCGCCAGGTGCCGTCGGCACCAGCAGCCAACCTCACGTTCGCACGAACTTGTAGACGACGCCGAAGACGAGAAAGCTGACAAGTACAAGGACAAGGGCTGTGACGACCTTGGCGAAGACGTTCATGCCGCTCTCGCCATGCTGCTGGGGCCGATGTGCGCCTGACTGCACGCCGGCCTGCTTAGACGCGAGGTTGCGTGCCAATGCAGGGAATGCCAGACTCTGGGTGAAGGTGAGCTTGTGCAGCGACTCTGAGAAGGAGTATGTACCCACTGATCCGCGTGCCGCTGCACGACGCAGTGCGTACTCCAGGTCCAGGGCGTCGAACATGCTGAACCTGTGGCAGTTAGGAAGTTGGTTGTAGCTTCAGCTGAGAGTATTATCATTATGATATGCGAAAGGTATAATATATTTAATAGTGTTTGGTTTATTATTTATGTATGACATTTTATCACATAGCGATAGTTCATACAAGTTGTTGATAGTAATTTTTAAATCTATTGATGTAGTATAGGTATTGTTAAAATACGTTATCACAATTACGTTTAAAAATCTCATACATAAGTTAATTAGTTTTAAAATGTCATTTTCAACCAGAGCTATTTAAAATGTTGATTCTCATTAACCTGTTACAACCCAAGTACTCAAATTGAATCCGGTGATACTTCAAGTTCTAACACAACCGAGTGTCTGTTTTAAAAAATTGGATTTGATATTTTATCAAACAATGTAGTATTTACAAATTTACAGTAGTTATAATAATAAAAAACAGAACTTTTTACGTTACTATACTTAACTTGATAGTTTTCTTAAATAAAATTACCATCTAAGATAATATTTAAAACAATAAGAAATACCACTATTGTTATAACAAATCCTATCACCGTACACATTTACCTAACGCCGAGATTAAACTTTCATCCGGGCATTCATTCATCATAAACACAAACAAACACTTTCTCTCTGAAATGCGGAATATTCTGCAGAGCACACAGCAGCACCCAGGCTTCCTGTTTCCTATGCTTTGCGAAAATACACACACAAATACAGCCGGAAGAAGCTTTGTCCCGTCTGTGAGGAGTTAATTTATTCCCTCGTGAGATCAAGAGTCTTGCATCTAGTTGAATCTGTAGCCATTTATCTCCCTGCCTTCAGGCTTATCATCTCTTGCCTATAGGTACTCATCTCAAAGCAATCGCTGACTATCAGCATTGACCCTATATATACCATCCACATTTCGTATACCCTCTCAATCGAAGAGTCAGCAGAAAAACCAAGACTGCACGTAAATATATAAGCGCGCACGTGTGGCTGTACTTGTAAACGCGACAAATCGTCGAACATACACAGGTGACACATGTATCCCCTGTGTCCTAATCACGGTAATGGCGCGCGGCTAGGAAACGCCGGCCTTCTCACTCTCTCCGGGGAAAGCGTAAGAACCCAATCCGGAGTAATGCGTCGGTCCCGAGCCAGTGCTTCGCATGCCCGTCACGCCGTTTTCAAGGGGTGAGGAGAGAAAGGGAGGAAGAGAACGCGACCTTTGCGCATATATGTATAGTCGCCTTTGAACGATTTAAAAGTTGGAAGTACGGTGCGCGGAAACTTTGTGATTTAGGAGTCGTCGGTATTTCGAGAAAGGTTTCTTTGTGGTAAGGCGGAATTTGTATTATATCGATGAAAGGACGAGAGGAAGTGAAATGAATATTTTTGTTGGAATTTTTCTTAACTAATGATTAACTTTTCCATAATTTTAGTTGATAGTTTTTGTCGATTGCTACTCATCAGAAGTAGCATTATAGAATTCTTAAATACTAATTTAAATTTTTAATATATATATATATCAAATATGAATATGAAATAGTAATCAATTCTCGTTGAAATGAAATATTATATATTGTATATTTGTAGGTTTCCGCAAATTTGAGATTACTTGATATTTTGTATGTTAAAATACGTTACTTTTATATGGCAAAATAGAAATAAGTGAGAATGCTAGATCCAGATAACAGAAAGTGTTAAATGACTAAAGTCCGTTACGTTTAAAATAATTGTTTCCGGAACGGTCTAAATCCATCTTTTATATATTAAATACCTTTTAATAATCTTGATTACTTTAATGCCGTGTATTCATAAAAAAAATCAATCAAAAGAAGCTTTGATTTATTAAAAATAACTTCGATTCAGATGATTTTAATATTTATTTAATTGCACTGTAAATAACATTTTCTGTAATATCATAAATGTTTATAAAGATGCAAAAATAACCTTTTTTCTTTAAAATATATATAATAATCTAAAACAGGCGTTTAAAGGACTAAATAAAATAATTAATAACATACTTTGCGAATTAAGTTTTGCTAAAGATAAAAATTTTTAATCCCCCATTAAATTCATTTTTTTAAGTTATTTTAACTCAATAGAAGTCTAAAAATTTAGCGAATGAGTAGGTTATCAATCTTTAGTGTTTTACATTGGAATCTTAACAAAATTTTTAAAGAGGTGAAAAGGCCTTTTGCCATCGTTGTTTACCAATCTTCATTACAGATGGTATGTATCCAGTAGCTCATAGTTTTAGTTTAATGATACGAAATTTCAAGTATTAGATTAATTTATTTTTTAAAGATTTTCGAAAAACTAATGCACAAACTACTATAGACTGGATTTTATCGTTTGCACTTACGTATAACTTACGTCACTTTATAAGAAAATAAAAGAGACAGAAGCCAGATCGCGATTTGGTAAACCTGCGGTATGATAATGTGTATTACACATAGTCAAAGAACATCTGCTTCTTTTTACGAATGACATATATACAGATGCAGTTATATAGATAAGAATTTTCTCATAATAACCACTATACTAAAATTTGATTTGCCAAAAGCACTCGACACAGTCTGTCCTACTCGACATTTCGATGGAACTAAAAGGGAACTTCTGGGAAACGACTCTCATACTGACTGGTAGTATAAAAGATAAGCCTAAACCATCTACTAGATTGATTCTGAACGGGAAACCCTTGTATAGAAGAAAGAATTTACTGTTCTACAGGCATGTACCACAACGTAATATAGATCAGTCTACATACAAATATGATAAAACACCTCATTAGCTGTGGCAGATTCAGAAGAGTGACATATACGGATATCTTCATGCTGACTCCGTAAGGGTAGTTATTGTATTATTAAAAAACTAAATATATTTGATATTTATTCATGTCCGATCGTGTTAGTACAAGACATTTATCAGAGTGCCTATAATTTATAGTATATGATTGGTATCGCGAATATAATAACGGCAGTATGATTGCTTTTTTAACCTGCTTAGATTATTTTTAACACGTGAACTAATAAATATGTTTATAATCTGTAATATTTTAAACATCTATTTTATCTCATCTTATCAAGATGAATGTATCTTTTTACTATTTAGTTAATTTTACTAAATTTTTTGGTTTTAATAATATTTCTATTTTTCGGAATATCTTTTTTAGAGATAAAACTTTACTTTTATCACATACAGTCACATAAAACTGCAAGGTTTAGATCTCAGCTATCTTTCTATCGATCAGTAATTTTGAAGTGTTTGTATAAAATAAATCTCATCAATCAATTTATAAAGTAAACTAAAAATAATGAGTTTTGCGAATAGCTTTATGAATGGTATATTTTATAATAAAAATCCTAATTGCCTAGTGATTAAGTGGTGAATTGAAAAAGTACGAAACTCGGCGACTCGATTTTATCTTTAATTGCGATGCATAAGTAATTTGTTTTTTGTTTTCATATTTAAAGTAGGCAGGATTTAATAACTCGTTTAAAAAATTGTAATATAATAGGTAGGAGACAACTTTACATTAACATATCGTATTTTAAAAGAATTCATGAATCATTTATATTTTACAAGAGATATTAATGAAAAATATTTTCCAATAATTCAAAACATTCATGAAAGATCTATAGTTATGTATCACATACTCGATATTACAAACTTTTAATTCAGTTTTCAGTTTAAAATAAATAATATATCGAGAATACATTAACCTAGTTAAATGTATTTTTTAATCACACAATAGATATCGCGATAACGCTATGTGCAGGAGGTCACATAAGGTTACATGAAACTATTTATATCCAATGTCGTACACGTTAAATATGAAATAGTACTTTATTACTCTATCATAAATAAATAAAATTTACAGTATACAAAAAATATTACTCTTCATCAAAACTTATTACCTAATTCAATTTATTATTAGGTTCTTATTTGATTATTATACAAATACGACAATTTTATTATCACAATCCAATATTGAACATTTATTTAATATCGAAGTTATTTAGTCTCTAGTCAATATTGTCACGCTTTCATCATTTTTTTATTATTTTTCTATATTGAAATTTTCTCATCTGATACACCAGTATTCTACAGAGGACGCGATATAACTGTAATATCATTATGAACACAACAGTAGAAATTTTCTCTCAAAAACAACATGTATATTAACACGTTAACAAGCTTCTGAAAATACCCGGTATGATTCATTGCGAAAATCAGTAATCCATATCTTGTATAGAATTCATTACAATTATATTTTACATCGTTAATCAAAATATCCTCTGACGAAGAGTCACGCTGCAATACGAGTACTAACGAACACTGCAGATGACACGTGCCGTTCAACCGTATAGCACAGCAGCAGCATCAGCATCAGACTCTCGAGCGCCCTTGTCGCTGAGGTATATACAAAAGGGGACTCCAGTGGAAAATCACCACCGCGAGATTGCCATTAAGACATGTAGCGACAAAAGTCCCAGCGAGGCGAGGGAAATTTTTTTTCATTCACGTCTTCATGCACGGCCGTGGGGTGAGAAACGCCGATAATGGAAAATTCACGGGCTGATGAGCCTATATACGAATGACGTCATTATGCATATAACATACGTGCGCGCGCGTGCATATACGCGCAACCGTCTATTGTTACGTCACATAGTGTATTTATTAATCAGCGATTGTTGCTGCTGCTGCTGGCTGCTACTGCTGCTGATGCCGGCATCCACTTGCGCTCGCGCGCGCACGCTCTGTTAGCGTTAATTAACTACGTAATCTATTATTACGGCTCGAAAAGAATTTTCAATTAGAATCTAACACCGGAAGAGCATTAATTAAGAATTTTTGTTAAGTTCGAGGTGAGAATTGAAATGGGTGGGTGGAAGCAGAAGATATTGATGAAAATAAAAAAGATTGAAGTGTTGAAAAGAGAAGTTTATTAATAGGATGCGTCGAGGGAAGATGTTAATGATAATTTTAACCGTACGTGTGACTTTAAAGTTGTCTTACATATATGGATAAAAGATATCGCTACTTGGAATGAAAGGACTTTGTAATCGATTTATTTATGCAAAAATTTAAGCGATTGAAATAGTGAAATTCGTATTACTATTGAAAGTTCAAATAATTTCAGTTAAATCATTATCTTTTCAAAAACTTGCAAAGTATATAGATTCCGATGCCTGTTCAATTGATAAACATAAATTATAATTTATATTCTAGTATCATTGGCAAGCCCACTTCATTAGTATGGAGGAAACATTTTTTATATTCGAAAAAAAATTCTTATAACTTTTTATTGAATTTTTTTTATATTAAATTTAATTTTATCTGCGTATATACGCGTTCCTTTACGATTTTAAAATATAAGAACACAAGGTAAAAAGAGTACAGAAAAATAATCATAGTTAAATATTATTATAGCCTCTAGATACATACATGTATTATTGTAATATTACAATATATTTTTATTAAATGTTTGAAAATAAATCTTCACATTTTTATGTAAAAATATGGTTTTTTGTATGTGGAAATAAGATAGGGTATTGATTTTACACGCATTATTGGAAAATATTTATATCAAAGTTAGTAAAAGATTTTATCATCGAGTAACATAATTTTCGTTAAAATGATCGAATTACATCCCCCTATTTGCAATTTTGATACATAAATGTATCGTTATTTCATTATATCGTGACATTTACTCCTCACTTTATCATCAAGTTAGTTAACTACTCTTTAATTCATTCACAGTAGACTACCATCAATATATGAGTAATTCTCGCGTACATTTAACTTTTATGAAACTGGGCTATATTTTACAAATGAAGGGCTTAATGAGCT
>JAWWEQ010000045.1:28471434-28519315 GCA_035583055.1 Torymus tubicola | reverse complement strand
TGAATATATATACACACACATATAATCTTTTTTTAAGACTTAACAAATATGTAATAATTATCTAGAGTTTAGCAAGCCTTACCGTGGCGCTCAGTCGGCGCCCGTTTTCCCTCAATCGTTAAAATCGGCCGGGACGCCGATCGTCAACCAGCTTGCACCGTTTAACGCCAGATGGAGTATCGTGTCCCTCCCGCGTAAAGAACCGCGGAGTACCGGCAACTCTCGCATTATCCCCGCGAGGTGCTTGGCCTTAGGCAGGGAAAGCTCGGCGCGAAGGCTCCTCACGCGCCATGGCCAAGTCTTCTTCGCTGTCCTTTCACCGACGCGCGTCATACTGCTGCTGCAGCAGCAGCAGCAACAGCAGCGGGAGTAAACCTTGCTTTTTTCCTTTTCTCTGTTCTCGCTTTTCGAGTAACTCCTTTGTGTCTCGGAATTAATCGTCGTCATGAATTATATTCGGCGAGGTTCTCGCCGTATTCGTGGGTGGTTTGGGTGTAAATAAATTTTGACTTATGCTGACGGGAGAATTAATTCGACTTACAAAATCAGTGTTATCGTTATGAATGTAATATAGGTGCGCAATGCTTTAGAATTGTACATTTATGTAACGAAAGTAATGTATATAAAATATTATTACCAAAAATATAGATAAACATTTATTAAATATATAAGAAAGATGCTCATAGCGGCTTCAAATAAATATCAATAAGAAATCATTAAGAAATGTAGAAAAATAATAGAAGCATACAGAATGCATACAAACTAAAACATCTGCATACAAATTCATATAAATGAAAGAAATATTGAATAAGTTACTTTTTTTACTACTGAATTTCGCATGAAATCTTGATTTTTCTACTTATTTTAGCAAACTTGACCTTTAGTAATTTCAACTTTCTCTTCATTTCTCTAGTTTAATTTTTTTTTCAATTTTATCATTTAACAAGCTCTGCACAATAGCATTGATTGTGTATTTGTACGTTCGTTCCCGTTGTTTTATTTACTATTATGATAGTAATAATTCCACGAGAATCCTCTTTTTTATATCAGTGTGTTTCTTCATTTGAGATTTCAGTTTTTCTCGTCAGAGTTAAAAAAAAAATTCAATACTAATCTTAAAAAATCAGCACGATACTATATATGTATCGATATACGATACATCTAATCTTATTAAAATGCTGATGCTCCGCTCGACTCAACCTTTCAGAATACAAAAAAGCTGATACTCCTCTAATCCGTGAAATTTGCATACCCTCAACCCCCTTCTCGAAAAAGAAAGACCTCTGTCCCAATATCTCGCCCCCGAACCGGAGCCAATCGACCTATCGACCGAGCCATTTCTGTCTCTTTCTCTCTCGATTCCCATTAAACTGACGCTCCCTCTCTGGAGCTCGCTCGCTAATTACGCAAAAGAAACGTGCAGCTGAAGAAAGGAGACAAAGGTCAGGTGTCCTGAAAAACAATTATGAAACCCTCAGTTCGCCGTATGTATATATATATTTGTATTTTAATCGGCCTTTCACGCGCGCGCTTGTGTGCCGCTATATACAACTCCGTTGACTCCTCCTAGTGAATTGCTCTCTCCTCCCCCTACCAGCTCTATTATGTTAGTCTTCATGCGCCGATGTCATGATCGGTTTCTGTGAGCGCCGACGATTCGATCGGTGAAGAAGAAAAAGAATGGCAATACGTTCACCTGCTGGGTGAGCGCACAAAGAGGCGTCGACGGGGCTTAATAGCTCGCGGTGCAAATTGTTTATCTTGGTAGGATTATGTAAGACGTGACATGTTACTAATGTCTGCAAACTATTATTTATATTCGCGTAGTTGAATTTTTATCATTAAAAGTCTTATGTATTGCTTGTATTTTTTTCATGTTGTACAAGATAATTGAAAGTTCTTTTCGAAAATATTAAACATTTTTTAATATTATGAACATTGAATTTTCACGTCAAAGTTAACTCAAAGTTTGATAAAATTTTATTCCGAATTCATAACGTTATATCTATTTTTAATATTTGATGTAAAAGAGAAAAGTGTAAGAATTGATGATCCGTATAACGATCTTTTAAATATCGGCATTAATATTCGAAATTCTTTTATTCCGGTATTCAATCATGCTAAGTCCTTTAAAATATTCTTATTATCTACGATTAATTTCAAAATCATTAATCAAGTTCTAATTTTTCTAATTTGTTTATGGATTTTTAATATTTTTACGTTTTACATTGAGATGTGTACACGTACAAACTATCAACAGTTGTATTATGACATTTTACACAGAAAATACAATTTTAGAATATCCAAACGCTGATTATATCTGCAAGTCAATTCGCCCTCATATTTATCTAGGATGAAACGATATCGCTTCCTTATTACAACATGAACTTAATACTTCACAGAAGATACGGGGTGGTTAAATCGCTTTTTTTATTACATTTGCTTAGAATTTTTATGAAAACCAATGAGGGTAATTGTCTGAGGTAATCAACTATAATTATTTTCAATTACTAAATATACTTGAATTTTAATACGTATTTATCATACTATTTATGTAAACTTACGTAATCTTACGAATAAATTTTCGATGAGCATAATAGCTAAATTTACCAATACTTTTTCTTAATATTTGGCAGCTATTTGAAATCCTTTGCGATGTTTTATCAAGCTCTGTACCAGCGCTTTTGAATTCAATAAGTTCACCACCAGAACTATATAGAGGTGTTATTTAATTGTAAATACTTCGTTTACCTAATATATACAAAAAATATCTATCATTTTGTCGTTAAGTGGTCTATACACTAATGCACACATAAGTTAATCTTTATAATGAAATTGATTCAATAGTGAATGCTTCTAGCTATTACCGCACTTAACTGGCAATTCAACAGCAAATCATACATCAATTCCTACATCAAACACTTGACAGAACAGAATCTAGCAAACATCATTTTCCTCTTGATCCCTAACTGAAAATCACCATCTCAACCATGAACCACTACTATATCTCTACCCCATGTACGCACATACGCGCGACTCATCAATACACTCACCTCGCCCTTAAGCCGCGCACGCTGCATCGATTATTCCAATTAAGCCCCGCCGCTAATTTCGGCCGGACCGCGTCCTCTCCCCTTCTACATATACGAGTATATACTTACGTAAAGCTGAGGCAGCAGCAGCAGTGGTGGCACGGCCCGTTAATCCGCGTGCGATGACGGCTCACTTCCGCACGCATCGATCGCTGCAGGGGCACGTGCCTATATGACGTGTGCGCGCGCGCGCTCGCTCCAGCTAACGGTGCACCAACGTCGTGGAGTATACCTCCGATGTATAGCAACGTTTGCAGCGTGGGAGATGATGGATTTTCAACGGGAAAGAAGGTGCTGCGTGCATGGTGTGTATATATATATATATATATATATATATATATATATATACTTGAGATTGACAGCGAGCTACGAGGTGAATGGGCTTCGAGTTATGAGCTGCGGACAATGCGAGTAATTTCGGGCTTCCACGTGGTTTGCGTGTAATAACTGTATGGGATCAATTGATTGTTTTATTAAGGCATTGATTGGTCTATACGGAGGCAAGTTTGGTTTTGCTATTTGCAGCATGTTAAGTGTCGCGTGGATGTAGTGAATGGAAAATATTAATTGATTCGTTATCAAGTTGTACGATATTTTATAATCAAATTGCGAAGAAAACATATGAATTTTGTTACATGAAATGCATATCACTGGTTTAAATATGTCTTTTGATGTATTTTGTATTGGCCGAGGCTAATTTATTCTATAGTGAAACATAACAAACAAAAAGATTGACCAGAAGGGTGTTTGGAATTCAAATCACGAATTTGGCTCAAGCTTTAGCATATATTTTTGGACTTGGAAATTTGGAACTATATTAGACGTAACGGTCCAAAAGAAACTCTAGCTCTAGACATTTTACGTTTTCTTTTCTAAAAAATCTTGATAAAACCCTCTTTCATAGAAATGGTAACCATTTACGAAAGACTTAAATATAACTATAAATGGAGATAATAAAACTATAGAAAACTATAGCTTTTATGAGTTTCTTTCAGAATTTAAAAACATTGATTTCTTCCAAAATTATAATAGTTTAAAATTAAGCTACAAAAGTAGTCGAACAACTTAAAACTTTCAAAATTTTTAGTGTGATAGATCTACTATTGCCTTTTTTGTAGCTCGTCATCCAGAAACATATTCCAAAAGAGCCAAATCCCTAAATCCAGATACTGTCCTACTCAGCAACATCTAAACTAATTCAAAATTTGAATAAAAAGGTTACCTACCATTCTAATTATTTAATAATCGAACAACATAACTGAATTATCTATAATTTTGGATTTCATACGCTAAGATATCATCATCTCAAAATATCGACATTTACAACCATATTATTTGGCAACAAGAAGAAGAAAATGAACAACACACAGTCCCAGGAGATAAGTAGTTTTTCACATATAGCTCGTGAAATACGGCACAGCTTGCTCAACGAACTACACTTATTTATTTCTGGCTACGCAATTTTTTCTGGGCCTCCCATCTAGCCATATGTTATCAGGTTTTATTTGGAGCGTTTCTAAACAAATCCAGAACCGTATAGAATTATATAAGCCGAATACACACATCACCGTGTACACATGCAATTTTCAAACGGCGTACAAAAACGATCGACTAATTCGCTATTGCCACACGTCGCAGAGCCGAAAAACTTCTTTCAAGCTTATATATACTCTAGCGCTTAGAGACGGCATCACACGCGCAATAATAATGATGACGCCGATGATTTATCTCCCTGGCTCCTAAAACCACTCATCTACATAATAATTCCCTCACCACGCCATCGGCCCATCCTCCTCTACAGAATGCAAAATTTTACGAAACCAATCGACGGCTACTACTACGACGACTACTACTACGGGCTCCTTTACCCGCGGGCCATTGTAATAATGACGCTGACAACGACGACGACGACAACGATGATCCGAGAAACTTTTAAAAAGTCTCGTTGCGCAAGCACGAACGCGCGTTATACACGACTATATAGACTCTTCTCTTCCCCCACGAACATGCCCTTCTATACATCGAGAGAATAATCGACTGAGGGGGAGAAAAGAATTTAGCGAAGAAAGCAGCGAGAGAGGAGAAAAAAAGTGCAATCATCGTGAGCACACGGCGCCCGTGCCCGACTTAATGATGGCGGAAGAACGGCGGGTTCGCCAGTTTCGTAAGGTAAATAAGAGCGGCAGAAGCCCGCGCGCGGCTCGCGCTGTATAATTAATTGAAAGTTTGTGTAATAATACGAGCGATTGTGTGACGCGTGAATGTATTTTTGTTTTTGGCTTGTAGGGAAGAAAACGGAGGTAAAGGAATACGGAAACCCGAATAACAATTGTGAATTTTTCGGTTATATGTGTTGGGTTTCGGCTTGTTAGAAATTCAATTTACCTGCAAAGTATAGACCGATGTGTTTGCGTTTTGTACAACTGCTCTGAAAGTTAGATGTGAATAATGAATAATTAATTAATGGTGTATGAATTCACGATTAAATCTCAGTTTAGTTATATATATATATATATATATATATAAGGTAATTTTCAATTTCCAGTTAACTTGGATCTTGACTATGGCAATGAATGAAAGAATAACTGCAGAAAATATTTTCTCATGAAAGTGTACAATCTGAGGAAGGATAATTTTCTGCGGTGCCTGTAGCCATGTTACTTATACATTTGTTTCTTGAAATGTTGTGATAGCGTCGAACAGTTATTATAATAATAACGTCAATATTTTTATAACGCGTTTGAATGTCGTTAACTTTTTACTGAACAGTAATTTAAAGTTTAGCATAGATACAACATACGCCTTACGTATTAAATGGATTTCATAAAATTCGTGACATTTAAATTACTTAATTTTAATTTAAATTAGCGATGGATATTTTGTGGCAGTCTTTAAAAATACATGACATCTTGTTCTATCATAATCTTTGATAGTAAATCTTGTGCTAACATTTACTTCTGGCAGTAGAAATGTCATAATTAGTCAGTACTGATGACTTCGGAAATTTTATAGTTTCAAAATTGTATCTGTTTCAACCTGCAGTCAACCTTTTCCTTGTGCATTTCTATTACGAAATCACAAGAAAGGCAATAGATCACTGTGGATATATAATTTACATGATTATGCATGAATACATTAACTTAAATATATTACTTATCCCATAAAACAAACCAATACAGCTGACTTTTGAATTCAAACAAAGTAAAAAAAAATTCATTCAGAGAAAAAGCTCGAACAAATTTATTTCTCATTAAACAATCAACAAGAGATCATTCTCGAGACTTTGAAAATCATCTTAACTGCACATCATACCGTATAATTCGTTCTTTCACTTCAGTATACGAAATTTTCACTCTTCTCCCAATGAAATCTTCGATTCGAGATATATACATATCCTTGCGCAAATCCCTAATAATTTTCAAATTCTCCATATACACCTGTCGCATTTCGAAAAGAACGCTCGGAGAGAAGAGCGAAGAACGTGCTTTCTTAGAGATTTCGAAGGAGAGCGGCGTGGGCCGCATCAACGAATTAATGGCGACCTCTGCGATATCTTACCTACTGGTTTTACGGTAGCGCTCGTCCCAATAAATTATACAGCCGCGCGCGACAGTGCGTGAAGCAACACGACCTGCTCGATGGTATTGAGCTGACCATTTTTTTTTCATTAGATCGTCGACGTTTAGTGGTTGTAGAATGGTAATTTTCGGTCGTAAAAATATAAGCGCGAAAGGCGTTGAAGTAATAATTTGATTATCAACTTTGTGAATCGTATATATATATTTAGTTATTAACAGTGACGCGATCAATATCATTTTTATTCATTGTCAATGAAAGTATAATATTAATATAGTGACAGTAAACAAACGATTAATCAATGTTATCGGAATAATAACAATTACCACATAGTTGTTTAAATTTGGCATTAAAGACAAAGATTCCTCTGGGTATTCATAAATCGAACGACTCTTCGTGTATTCCGCTTTATGGGCTTTTAAATACATTACTCCCCGCAGACACCTCGGGGCTCGATTTTGGAGGCGCAGCCGCGTGTTAATTGGGAAATTTCTCGAGTGAAGTTTTGATGAAAAGTCGTTTGAGGGCACACACATACACACGTATTTCGAGAATTTGAAATTCTATTTTCGCAAGCGTTAATTAGGCTGGCCATATAGATAAGCTGTGTGTATACATATATATATATACACTAATACGTGAACACGGCGCGCAAGTTCGAAATTATGAAATTCCGGGCGACGCGCGCATGCACGCTTGTACAGTGTAATTTCAGCGTGCTTTGGCCCCTCGTACAAATTTTACCTGTGCGTCCTCGATTATTACATAAATCTAATTATCTGCCGATTTGACGTTTGACGGTCGGTCCCGTTCGGGTATTCCGTGTTGTGTGCAGTGTAAACTAATTTCCCACTGCAATTTTCGTAATATGTCTTTTTCAAGATATTTAGATGATTCATGCATCTGAATTAGGAAAATATGAATAATATTAGAAAAATGATCGTTTATTCTGTATGTATCAATGACATCAAGGGTAGTTCAAATGAGTCAAATAGTTTTAAAGCTATGGGTAAACATAGTGTAATTTTACTTAAATTTCTGTTATGAAGGTGTAAACAAGCTTAATACTTGAATTACCGAATACATCATATATATAATTTAATAAATTTTTACAATATTCCATTATGAATACCTTTTATATTTCTACCTTTCAAAAATCCGAGTATGAAATAATTATATAGTAATCGTATCTTAGGACCTTGTTCTCAAATGATACTTAACTCTAAAAGTCATGATAAAATAATCAGCAGACATTTTTTGCAATTTTTTATTTTGATGTCCTTCTCTTTCATGCTGTTTTCTGTTTCTTCAAGTAACAATTTAAAAACTAAAATAAAATTATTAGTTAATCGCATATAATCAAAATAAGCATGATGAAAAAAATTATGTATTGTCCCAACAAAATTGTTAGCAAATATAACTCTAAAAGTGCAGTATGCGTAAAAACCAAACGATAATATCTAATAATTTGTCCTATAGGAAAGTAAACATATACTATAGGTTTTAACTTAATTATTTCAAAATAAACAAATTGTTTCAAAGTATGATTTCACAATCATGTTAACGGTAAAATGTTGAAAGTTAAATTTTAAATAGCTTTCTACGCCGTAATTAACTCTTGTCTACTTTTCATTTTAAATATAAGATTACCCTTCGGCATTTTCCATGGTATAAACAAGATACACAGTTATAAGAATAAATCGTATTATCAAATACAAAAAGTCCAAGTCAAAAAACCATATTTGTATTACTTTCAAAGATTTATATTTTCAAAAATTTTAAAAATTAAAATAAAGTTAACCCCTTGTTTAGCAAATATATTACAGTATAAATTTTAAATATGTTTAATATTAAAAATTTAATAACAATCTTTCTTTTATTGTTGATTTCTGTATTTTAAAGATAGTAATCCTTATAAATGAAAAATTAGAGAAAAAATAAAGTTTTTTTACATACATTAAGTTCATGAATTTTAATTAAATTTAATACATCATTAAAGAAAACATTAATGGAAAACTTTTTAACGGCAATAATTTAATATCCTGAAAAAATCATTATTAATCTTTGAAAACAATGACAAATTATTCTAATATATACAAATAATGGTTTGATAAATTTTCATAAGTAAATAGAAAAAGAATAATCAAAGAGTTAAAAGTTACTTTTGAAACTTTGCGTTATTTCCTCCAATTAAGTTAATATTCACTTATAACATATTACTTTATTCTGCATTGATCACCAGCTCCAATAATTGATTCATATTTAGTCTTAATCATTGTCTATTATAAGTAAATCAAAATGGAATTATTTCATTAAATTTCTTGTGTAATATATATGAAAGTATTCTAATAGTTTTCATAGAATGTTTGACCTATTTGTCAAGTATTTTTACAATTATCATTGTTTGAATATCCTAAAGCTGTAATAGTTTGCACATTCTAATAATTACTAAAAGAATTTTTCTATTTTATCAACCAACTTTTATTGTTAATTTAATTTGAAAGAAAGTAATGTAACTCTTTATAAAAGTCTCTTAAGAGATTATTCTATTATCCTTGTCTATATTATGGTCAGTAGTAGAGAAGCTTATGACTGTAATATGCTTCGTAAAAGGAATGTGGTGAAAAAGTAATTAGTAATAGCTATAGCAACTCTGTGATAACTTTACAGCTCTCAAACTAAGCTTTGAATAAGCAACGCATCTAATATAATATCCACGAGATTAATATGTAGATCACTTTCATTATGCAATACACTTGAAGTGACCTTATAAATTTACAATAAACTTGTTTCTTACAGAATATTATAGATTACTGGATTATCGAGATTGTAATGACTCTCTAGTATGTTGGTAAATTGTCATGTTGAACTTTTGAATATTATAATTTAGAGATTAATGTTTGCTTAAATCAGTAGTATAATAAAGGAAGAATAATAATACTTCCCTATAATCATATTAAAATAAATTGTCACCCACAATTGATACTCTTAAACTTAAAACTTGCCTGCAGTTTAACTTGTAGATGAAAAATTTCGATACATATTTAATCATTGATCTAATTTTAATAGTATCTTATAGTTTCTTATAAATCTAAACTCTTGTTATTATTTAAATCCTGCACATTATTCATTGATTCGTAATCCTATTACCTAATTACATAAAAATATTCGTTTGAATTTCTACTCTTGAAGTCTGAATATTCATTATCGTATTATTCTAAACCCTTGCATCAAGTATTGAAAGCTCCTTTTCCAACAGTGTCTTAGATAAGATAGTTTCTGTCATGGGTGCAGCTAATGCACCTACAACGATGACTATACTTGAGTCCACGGACTAAATCGTAGACGTTTCGAAACTAGAAAAATAACCGAATTGCCACATTCGCTTATCACCTCCTCGGTGCATCATAACCAATCTTCCCGATAACGGTCTCTAACGACAACGAGACATTTTGGACCTTTGATCTTCCACACACCCCAAAACATCGCAAATAAGACGAACCATCAATCCATGAACATATCACCTTGCGTCGGATCCTCGGTATCAGCATACACGCGTGCAGGGTTGCAGCAGCGGGCAACGTCGCTGCCGGGGCCCGGGCCCCAGCGACTGTCGCTCTCTTGTGTGCGCGCGCGCGGCGCTCGCGAGCAGTAGTGGGACCCGCTGGTAGCTCAGGCGGTGGTGGTGGAAATATAAGTGCTCGGTGAGTGGCGGGCCACGGCCAGTCTTTGCTAAGCGGTACCTTCAGCACCGAAAGGTCCGCGACGGCTCCTATACACACACACGTTCATACAGGGCGAGACGCAAGCGCGAAATAACGTCCGGCGCTCTCGCGCACAGCGTCGATATAATAAAAAAAACCAGTGCCAGATATCGAGGAGTGAGACACTGTAATCCGAACGTACGACCAACAGAGAGAAGGAAGTAGACGGGAAAGAAGACAGGAAGAAGACGAGAGAGAGAGAGAAGATGAGGTGCGAGCTGGTGCTGCTGCTCGCGCTCGCGCTCGTCTGTGCCGGTGAGTCTGTTTTTCTGGTTCTGACTTTTTTCGCGATTTGACTTTCTAACTGTAATTAAAGCCAGGTGCGTGTGATTTTCCTTATGCTGAGTGGGAATTAAAGATAGAAAGAGAGAGAGGAGAACGTGTGGCGAATCGGGAACGCTATTTTCGAGAGACTGATTTCACCCGCTAAGGCCCCAACTGGTTTTGGAATTGGAGGTTGATAACCCTTAGAAGGGGAGTTTTTCCAGTACGCTGACGTAGGTTGACAGATTGTTAGATTTAGACCGTTGAAAGACTGGTTTTTTTCATACGATTCGTTTTGTGATATTAAATAATATCTGATTGAATTGTGTGATTATTATATTGAAAACGATTTATATAAGAATGTTCTAACTGATTCAGGAACAATTTCTATAGTTAATTGAATTCTAAATAGTTCATTTCACTAATTAATTCTGCCGAACGAATATCTTTATCTAATCTAAGCATCGGTTTATGAATATTAAACGGCATTTCTTTATTCTAATCTAATCCTTAAAACAAAGGAAGCGTTTCAATTTCACCTGAAAGTTTATTACAAGTTCCCGAAAGCATCTGTTTCCTCGAGTTGCTCTTTTCCAAAACTTTTGTGTTATTACGAAATTCAAAGCAGGCGGAAAAATGCGCAGAAAAACTTTTCACTTATACAATGTCTCCGCCTTTAAACTTTCTATGGTTTCTGCGGTTAGCGATACACAGCAGTATCGGATTACGGCACAATATTATGTTCGGTTGACTCTGCAGCAAAGAATGAAATTTTTCTGATAATATGTAGGTAAAATCTACGAAGCCCTTATACTTCTTTTTATTACTTACCAATGTTTAACGAAAAATTTAAGAGATTCCTTAATAATGAATATTTCACAAAGTCTCCTCAAATCACTTTATCATACGAGAACGATAAACAATCGAACACTGGGGGAATAATAAATCAGCGTTTGAAATGCATTGTCAAGATAATCGATCATAGATTAGAAAATTCAATTAGAAAAGCACGCTACTTTCAGCGCAGAAACAAAATTGATACCTAATCGACAAGCTGCCGATACGATAGTTCTCCGCAGCCGATTCGATCCATCCTTTGGCGTTCGGGCTCATTTACATAAATCAAACGACTCTCCAGCGCGCGCACGTATAATGAATGCAAAAGAGGGTCACGGGAGTTTATCTCGCGGTGTGCGCGTATACGGCAACCATAAATCGAGCGCACCTCTCAAAGCCCACCGATTGTGCTGTCCATTATCCTCAATCTTCGGATAAGCTCTCTTCTTCTCCTCTCGCTGTATACAAAATAATTAGAGGCTTTTTATTCCCGAGAAATTTCACCACAATTTCACCCGGCAGACTCGCGGAGAGAGATGTGAAGTCGAAATGACGGGGCGAGTTATATCTTGATAAAAGCGGATTCCGCGAGCATTGATTTTCGCCGCGGGCGTGCGCGCGCCAGCGCACTTGCGCTGAGGTATTTCTTTATTACGATTGTTAAAGCCAGAAACCGCAAATGGCCGCGTTACCCCATCATTTACAATTGTGCGATTAGACTTTCATCAGGTGTACATAATAACGCAATAAAAGTTATGTGTTGAGATGCCGGTGAGATATGGAGAGGAGGGGAAGATCGATTAGCATCGAAGAAATTGTTTTCGGCTAAGGGGCTTTCTAAATTTCATTTGGCATTAACTTTTTATTGGCCAATGTTGCCGATGTTCGCGTGTTAAGTACGATGATATTTTTATTCGCGCAAATTAATTTTATTAATTACCGTAATTGGCCATCCGTCAAATGTAAAGTATGCTATTGTATGTAATGTACGGGTATTAATAACATTTAATTTCTATAGCAATTATTTTGAATCCATCAAATTTAAAGGGAACGGTTGCCGTGCAACAAAAATTAATCTATATTATACTCTAATATGATTAAGATTAATTAAATGATACTTCAAAGATTTCGTAATTCTCTGCTAATTGATCATTTCTAATATTATATTCATCATTGATTTTTACTTTATATAATAAATCTCGTTAAATGTGTTACTGGAGCAAATATTAATTTGCAATACTTAAAAACAATATAGATTTATAAATGTATTTATTTAAAATGTTTTGTAAATGTTCTTTTTTAATAACTTTTCAATTTTAACAATTCTCAATAACTTTTCAAAATATTTCTAAAATCGTTTCATTTTCGTCGCGTCAATTAGTCAACACAAATGCATATTCAGTGTCACTACACTAGTTAATTTCGTTTCACTAAGCGAATTTCACTTAAATTACGAATCAATCGACTATTAACTAAATTTATTGGCCTATTCATTCGACTTAAATTTGTTAGCACCATGAATGTGTAAAAAGTATCCAATATATAATATATTCGACACAGTTTCTCTCAAAATTCCATCAAGTGGAATGCTACTACTTTTAGTGGGAAAGCAGTGGTGTTTTTACTTCAATCATAGATAAAAATTTCCACTTTCTTGACACGATTAGCACATCAGGATTATTAAGTACACACGAAAAACGAAACAAAAATAAAACTTGATAAAAAATCCGAAACTAGCGGTGCTTTCTAGACGGGAAAACGGCAATAAAGCATGAGGAAACAAGTGCATCTAATTTTATTTAAAAAAATGTAAAAGCATTTTATTTGAGGAATATAACAAAAGTATTAAAGCGATAATGCATGGCGAAAGTATAGCGAAAGTATTGTGAACATCTGCGCTGGAAACTGCAGCCATACTTTCGCCATACTTTATTTTAATCTCTTCCCGGACTTAAGCACACATGTAATCACGTAACTTTTATTGAAATATCTGACTAACTTTTTTAATATGAATGAAAAGAACGTAAAAGTTAACTCGAGAAGCAAATAATATATATTTTTTTGTGAAAACTAGTTGATTGCATTTTTTTTCTAATAATCATCGGATTTTAAACCCATCAAGTCTATTTTAATTTGATAAGAACTTCGAAATAAATTACAATTTTAAGACTAAATATTATTAATAAATCTATCATATAATGTCTACATAAAATTATACACTTTTTAATACGAGTTTATTCTGGAAATATGTCTATACTAGCTAAAGCCCAAGCTTGTCAACTGCCAGACATTATTGAAAAAAAAAAAATGTGTCAATCCGCTACTTACCATTCGAAAGAGTGACAACAACAACGATTATACCCGATAATCAGCTAATCCTATTTAGGCGCGGGTATTTCATGCTAATAAAAGAAATTTCGTAAAGTTAAACCTCGCGCGGGGTACACGCGCCTGCTATTCAAATATTCAGTGTCAGAAATATCGTCAAAACCGATTTCGTAAGAGATTTTTGCATTTAAAGCAAGCCTCGCCCCTTTTTTTCTCTCCTTCAATCCGTGGTCGCTAAAGCGCATTTCAAGTTACACCGTCGCCTCTCTTGTGAAACATTAATCAAATCATTCAATGTTTCTTCTTCTACATCTATCTCCTCGCTCCCTGCCGTCAGCCCCGCTCTTAACAAATCGATAGCGAGCGCATTGTCTTCGCTCATTCAAAGAAAAACTTCTTTAAAAAAAAAAGAAACAGAGAAGCCGCATTGTATGCGTCTCGGTAGGGAACGACCCGGGTATGTGTACCCGGAATAAATCGCGGGGATAAAAGGCATCCCGCGAGATGGAAAAGTCTAATAAAATAGGAGTCACGGCGCGCTCGCGTACCACGCAGCCACGAGAGAGAGAGAGAGAGAGAGACAAGTTGCATAAGAGATTAGAGCGTGAAAGCCAGCGCACCGCGCAGCCAGCGGAGTCTGGTGTCCCGGATGGGGGGTGACGTCACTCCTCCTCCTCCTCTCAAGCGGCGAAACAACTTTCCCTGCCGATCGCGCGGGCCCCGATCGTTTATTATAAGCGAGTGGAAATCGAATGAAGAAGGGTTCCGTAGCAGCAGCAGCAGCATACGCGTGCGCCCGCGCGAAAGTCACATGTGTGGAGAGAGAGAGAGAACCTGTCCGGTCACGAGGCTGAAAAAAAAGTACACGCACGCGCGCGCCTTGTGTGTGTATATACCCGGCCTTTCTCTGCGTAAAAGAGGCTGGGACACAATGAGGGACGGGTTTTACGTTGAACGAGCGAGAAGCCTTTTCAACGAAGGTTTTTGACTCTTTTGGGAGGATCTGTGTATAGAGGAGAGACGAAACGACGACGCTCCTCGAAGAGCGAAAATGTATGCGACTTTCGCTTTCGGAATTTCATTTGGCTGCGGGCGCAGGGGCGGCTTTCGGTTGTCGAATTTATGCGAAAATGTTAAGTAGCTTTAAAATTGAGAGAAAAATTTAGCATTTTTTTTTATTGTTGTTCACAGGTTATTTCCTAGAGTATCTCGACGTTATGAAATCGTTAAAGTTGTCAGCGTATTTGTTTAGGAAACAGCAACTACTTTCTAGACAATTTTAATGAATACATAAATCATTCTAATGTTATTTTAATATTTTTCAATTTAAGAGAATATATAAATCAGTGAGTTACGAGTAACAAATTGTTCAACTTATTATACTGTCAGCTACTTTTCAGTTCTTTAACATGTTTCCTTAAGGATAAACGTAAACAGACGTTCGTTTTCTTCTGCATTTGCCCATATTGCGCATACCTCAACGCTTTCTTTTACAGAAAATGGCAGTTTCATTTATTTTGCTATACGTGGAATGTTTGTCTTCGCGTCTGAAGCTAAAAATAATTTAGAACCAGTAAAACAAGTAGCGCGATGGGACAAAAAATGAATTGGTTTCACGTGGTTTTTTTTATCACTGCACTTAACATACCAGCGAAGAATTCGGGCGTTTACCTCACGAGTAAAAGGTAGTAGCGGGAGATATGAAGTTTATTTGGTTTGCTTCTAATTTGTTGGATAAAAAACTGGAGCAGTCGTGCGTTTCCTTTTACATATTTCTTGTTTCATGCTTGCTGAAACACTTTCAGCTATTGATCTTTCAGGTAGAAATTAAAATTAAGTATGATGGAAAAAGCAGTAAAGTCAGGAAAAATTACTCGTTTACGTAGCTATTAAGACGTATTCTTTTATCATAAAAAAAGGTAACTTTTAAATGGAAAAATAATGTACCGTACTTTTAAAGCATGACTTTAAGCTTTCAAGTTATTATTAGTTAAATTAATGTTTATGTCCGCAAGACATAATTTTTAAAAAAAATCCACTTAAATTAGTAACAAGCAAATAAGTTTCACTGTCCGGAATTGTTGCATTTTCTGTTTTTATTCTATATTAATCTAAAAATTTATTTTTTCATAAGTATTTTTACAGTTATCATTTGATACTTTATTTTAATCAAAAATATAAAAGTAAAAGTAGTATACTATATATTAAACGCTATATTTTTAGTTATATTTACAAAATATGAGAAAAAACTTTTTTGCACACGATGTACTTGTCAAAATGTAAAAGACATTCCAGCATCACGTGAAATTTCGGATCGTCGCATATTTTGATTGACTGCGAGTGACATACTTTAAAATACGGCTTTTCTAAAACGCCTCAGGTATCATCCGTAAAAAGTATACCAGACATATCATAAAGATACAGGTTACACATATATATAGGAATACACTTTAATCGAAAGTTTTCTCGAGTCGTAAAATACACTTTGACTCTTTCTACTTTTTCTCAGCGCGTTATATAGCATTTTACTTTTAAGCACACTCACACACACTCACCTATATATTTTCAATTATATACACACATTAACATGCCCATATCTCTTTTCCCGCATGTTACAGAGGCGGCGACGAGTCGCGTGAAGCGTCAGGACGACAAGAAGGACGAGAGCTTCGAAAGCGAGATCTGCAAGGACAAGGACGCTGGCGAATGGTTCAGGCTGGTAGCAGGCGAGGGCGACAACTGTCGTGATGTCATCCAGTGCACGAGCTCCGGTCTCCAGGCCATCCGTTGCCCGGCTGGTCTCTACTTCGACATCGACAAGCAGACCTGCGACTGGAAGGGCGCCGTTAACAACTGCAAGATCAAGAACAAGGAGCGCAAGATCAAGCCTCAGCTGTTCACTGAGGAGCCCCTCTGTCCTGATGGCTCGCTCGCCTGCGGTGATGGCATCTGTATCGAGCGTGGACTCTTCTGTAACGGAGAGAAGGACTGTGCTGACGGTTCCGATGAGAACGTTTGTGGTGAGTTTTCATTCTGAAATTTTTAGAAAAACTATACTTGACGTAGTTTTGATATAGTATAAATTTAGCTAAATATCATTTAACTTGGTTATAACTGCTTCTTTAAAAGTAAAATTAAATCTTGTTTACGGTAATGATTTTTATCAAATTTTCTTGCAAAAAAATAGTAAAGATACTTAAAATATTCAAATGTTACAAAGAGAAACTTTTCGAAAAAAACAGTCACTTTACCTTTTGATAAGCTGCTTATTATACTAACTCGTGGATAACTTTTATGCTTATAAATCTGGACACACGATCTGTTTATACAAGTCTCGTTAATTCGAAGATCCACTTATTTCATAAGTAAAAAGTTTTCGCGTTACTTTTATATTAAAACTTTTATACATTCAAATACTAGATTTACACTCAATCAGCTTTAATCCATCATAAAATCTACCGACGCGTAAAACTTGCCAGCCATTTGTAACTTTCCGCGAACTTTCATCCCTGAAAAATACATTCCCTTAAGAAAAAAAAAAGAAAATAAAAAATAAGACGGGTCGACCCACACCCGCGCGTCATTTGTCCCCGAGACCGAGAGAGAACGCATTTGTGAAAGTATCCGACACCACGGTCGATTTCTCTCTGCGCAGACATGGACAACGACCCCAACCGAGCGCCGGCCTGTGACCCCACCGTGTGCGTACTGCCCGATTGCTTCTGCTCGGAGGACGGTACCACCATCCCCAGCGATCTGCCGTACAAGGACGTGCCCCAGATGATCACCATCACCTTCGACGACGCCATCAACAACAACAATATTGGCTTGTACAAGGAGATCTTTAACGGCAAGCGCAAGAATCCCAATGGCTGCGACATCAAGGCCACCTTCTTCGTATCCCACAAGTACACCAACTATTCTGCTGTCCAGGAGATGCACAGGAAGGGACACGAGATCGCCGTTCACTCCATTTCGTAAGTTGAATTTTCACTTTTTTCTCATTGTGTGTTGGAGACTTTTCGGCTTCGATTTCGTCGACAACGACGACGACACCCGCTTCCGGTTGCGGACCTTGGCCATTGTTCGTTCAGCAAGATGATTGTCAATAGTGTTCTTCGTTCTACTGTATGAAATCGTTAAAATACTAATTACTCGTGTAGGTAGAAAGTAGGTCAGGCTGTCGTTCTTTTTTAACAATGGTACGATCTGAGATAGTAACATTTTTATTAGCAATCGTAGAATATCAATATAACAACTTTTCACAAATTTAAATGAAAGTATTAGTACTAAAATACTGCCAAAGTAAAACGTTGTTATTAAAATTAGACTTTGAAAATAGTAATTACATTTGATATCATCAAATGAGGATGAAAAATAGTCGAGTATAGATTACAAACCACTTAACGATAAAGTGAACAATTACTTGCAAGATTAGCATGTTACACCGGACGTACAAGATCCTAGATAGTTGCCAACAGGCCTACGCGTGCATACCGCGCATCATTCACTCATTCCTAGAATCATGTTGAGTCATGCAACGAAGGTGGGTTAAATTCGAGGTTGCCTCATCCACAAAAGCACCGAGCGTACGCGGTATCTCCTATTAATCAATCACAATTGAATCAATCCCACACCTCCTCCGCACTAGGCAAGAGACAGGATGAAAGTTGCTGCACGCGCGGGCTCGTGTTCGAAAAATTTTTTCCCGTCGACGCATGCCTCGTTGCATTCCTATGTAAATAATTCTCGGTGTTGCTGCCGCTGTGCACGAGAGAGCGAGCGAGACTTTCTCTAATCGCTGCACACGCCGCTCGCGTTGTTGCGTAACGCGCGTGGGTGCATGACCGTCCCCTTCGCTCCGCCTTCGATTATCATTAACACAAGGAAACACGTGCTGATCTCGTTAAACAGGCACAATGATGACGAGAGGTTCTGGTCTGAGGCCACCGTTGACGACTGGGCCAAAGAAATGGCTGGCATGAGGATCATCGCCGAGAAATACGCCAACCTTACTGACAACAGCGTTGTCGGTGTACGTGCTCCCTACCTGAGAGTAGGTGGCAACAACCAATTCACCATGATGGAGGAACAGGCTTTCCTCTACGACTCCACCATCACTGCTGCCCTCAACAACCCACCCCTATGGCCATACACAATGTACTTCAGGATGCCTCACCGTTGCCACGGAAACCTCCAGAAATGCCCTACTAGGTAAGTGTCATTTATTCAGAGATAGATTCTAATTTTGAGATACTATTGACCTAAAATTATGTCATAGGCTGATGAACGTAAAGGATGTCGTTTTCGTTTATTTAAAAGTGTTTTGTAATAGCAAAATGTCCTTTCTAAATATCGATTACGTTACTCTCAAGTATTATATTCTTGCTACATCAACAATATGCCTTTATGATAATTAAATGTCCAATAAGACACCAACGTTCTAAAAAATGAAGATGTCAATAATGGTACTCTGATGATATAATCCTTAGTTACATCATTATTCATATTCAATCTAATAGTTAAATCTTCCTATGAAAAAAGTCCTATGAATATTAATTCTATATTTATGAGTCATAAATTACTTTGCAACTCTTGCAACAACTTAGTGACAGTAGTGACAGCGGAATATGTCAAACCTAATCCAATCTGACGTATGTCCGACGCTATAAATCACACAAACCCCGTTCGTGTTCCAGGTCTCATGCCGTCTGGGAAATGGTGATGAACGAGCTCGACCGTCGCGAGGATCCCGAGAACGACGAGTACCTGCCCGGCTGTGCTATGGTTGACTCGTGCTCCAACATCCTCACTGGAGACCAGTTCTACAACTTCCTCACGCACAACTTCAACCGGCACTACGAGCAGAACCGTGCGCCTCTCGGTCTTTACTTCCACGCTGCCTGGTTGAAGAACAACCCCGAATTCCTGGACGCCTTCCTGTACTGGATCGACGAGACCCTGAAGGATCACAACGACGTGTACTTCGTGACGATGACCCAGGTTATCCAATGGATCCAGAACCCACGTACCATCAGCGAGGCTAAGACCTTCGAGCCCTGGAGGGAGAAGTGCGCGGTCGAAGGCCCACCTGCCTGCTGGGTGCCCCACTCTTGCAAGCTCACGTCCAAAGAGGTTCCCGGGGAGACCATCAACCTGCAGACCTGCGTGCGCTGCCCCAACAACTACCCATGGATCAACGACCCCACCGGCGATGGATTCTACTAAATCAGCGATCAATAGCAACGCCGAGGCCCATTAATTGCCGTGTTAACAATACATGAGAGCCAATATCCAAATCTCATTTTTTATTCGTTCCTCGTCTAAGTCAAGACATTGTTAAGTTCGTCGACGTCTCGCGGGAGACGCTTCGAATCTCCGCACGCGCACGATCGCGCATAAGAAGGAGAAAGCAACAAGTTTCTTTTCTACGTATATATATATAAATATATAATATAAGCTTTATTGCGAATTCGACATGACCTTTTTCGAAAGATGAGGTATATATACTACCATTCGACACTAGACGAGAGGAAAAGTAATTCTTTTTTAGTGATTTATTATTAGAGATTCGACGATCAGAATTTTGCCACTTTTAATTATTTTCTCTTAATAATCAAATTATTTAAATGAGAGAGAGAGTAGCTAAGCGAGCCGATGATGACGATGAAGAAAATGGCGGACTGATGTGTCGAGAAAATGTCCGCGAGTGAGATTCCGTTATGTAATATATAGACGCGTATTTACTTTGTTCTATGTACTTTCGTGTTTTATTCTTTTACAAACATTATTTCAATTACTTATTTTTTATTCTTTTGCTCAGAAATTATTCTCCTTTTATGTGTTTCTTTATCTATTTTTGTACTACGTGTGAAAATTTATCTATTATCTTTTCCTACCCTTCCTTTTCCTTCTTTATTTTTTACGACTACTATTTTTCTGGCTGAAAGCGAGCCACTTAAGATTGACCAAACTATATATAAATAATTATGTGTGTATATTATCACGTCAGCAGTACATACTGTTTCCGAAAAAAAACTTTAATAAAAGACTTTAAAATCAAAACCTGATGACTTACCTCTTTTAATTTACCCTCTTCTCAAAATAAATAATAAAATAAAACGAAAAGTTCGTGAACAGAAAAAAATTATAAATATATTACAGTTGGATAAGTAGTTAAAACACTAACAGCCTTGATATCAAAATACAAAATAGCATCAATTTGCAAAGTCAGCGGCAACGAACTTCTCGAAACCGGTAAACTTTATTCAAAAGACTCGAAACGCCATTAATTACGTTCATTAAGTCTCTATTAACAACCGCCCCCTTACCCAAACGAAGAACTTACCACAAATTATCCCCGCCTCATTAATTCCAATACCTACCAGCGCGCTTGCGAGCTATTTATAGCGACCCCGCAGCGCGCGTAGTAACCTTAAATATACCGCGTACAGCGACGACGGCATCTCGCGAGCAAGACGAAATACAAAAGGATAACGAGGAGCCAAATTCTCGCGTGATATTTCCACGGATCGCGCGACGTCGTCGAGGAGGTTTTTACGCGCGGGCGTCCTTGCGAGGCTCGAGAAAGAGAGAGAGAGCGAGAGAACCGCACGGCTCGTTTGGTACGGAATTAAGATCAAGGCCACGAGCGGGGGGCAAGAGTGAGAGAGGAGGAGGAGAGAAAAATGCACGGTACTCTTTTCCCGAGCGGAGAATAAATGGATAAGCGGTCAAAATGAGCGACTATTAGCGCACGAGTGAGCGGAGGGAAATTCTTGGGGGCGCGAGGGCGAGACGAGACGGTGAGAACGGCAATTACGTATCGTCTTGGGTGATGAATTGTGCGAGGCGCTGAGCTTTATGATGCCGGCAAGTTATTTAGGTTTGAATATTTCCTTGAAAATTTAATAAACTAATTTTTTTATTATTTCTGATATAAAAGTGAATTATGTTAAGTTCAACATTCGTGTATTAGCAAAAATTAATTATAAAAATTTTCTTAACTTTTATATTTTCAATACGCAAATATATATATATTTTTTCCAAAAATCGGTGACTACTGAATAGCAAAGCTTTCAAACCAACCTCGTTTCAACTAATGAGCACGTGGATGTTTCCAAAACCAATTACCCTCGAAATCATTACTAAACGCGTACATTGCTCAAGAGACCGAGCATTTAGCAAAACTACCTTCTTTGACCCTCATCTAACGAGGAAACTCCTCTCGACACACGCCGAATCCGAATCCCTATCGGAATTTATTTCCTCGAAGATAAGAAAGAAGTTGAGAATTTCGAAAACCCGCGCCACAGTCGCATATGCAATCTCGAAAATCTCCTACTATATACTCACTCCTCGCGAACAGGAGTGAGCGCCGCGCCAATTGCAAAAGCGCAGCGAAAGTAATCGTGCGCTCACGACGAGAGAGGCGACGGAGATGTAAAAATCGCGAAGATAAAAAAAAAAGAAAGGAGCTGCTTTTCGCGACTCGAAGGCGACGAGAGAGATAACCCGGCGACAGAGGAATGTTATGTACTGCGGATTCTACGAACTCGGGGCCGAGGCACTATATGCTTCTTCTTTTTTTTTATTGAGTTTCGTGCTCTTTTATGAAGTTCTCGTCGCCTTTTGAACAAGAATTCCTGCTGCTGTCTTTCTCCGTCGTTGATATTTTGAAAGTAGTGTGGGTGCTGTGAGTCTGTGAAAAGAAGCCGTCGTTCCTTTCAATATTATTTAACAAAAATTCGGATACATGTTGGACGAAATTTTGTCTTTTATACAGAAAAATCTTCCTATTAATACAAATTTTGAATAGAAAACGATTTTTAATTGGATATGATTTAATAATATTTAAGCTAAATTATTGGTAAATTTTGGACTTTTTATCTGTACATCTTATTTGAATTACTAATCAATGTTACGAAGAAAAACTATGAAATCATTCGCTTTCTTGTATAATTGATTTTGATGACTTGAATCGATCGGCCTATGTTACATTCTGTAAGACACTACTGCGTTACTTCTGGTGAATAATTGATGTTTGTAGATGTTAGACAAGAAAACTAATACTAGAGTTTCACTGTAACTCGCCTGTTACCTTCTTCCAGTACAGATAACAATCACGGAAATTACATCAAAGAATCATTGTGTCATCATGCGTCCACGCAATTTTGCGTTGTGGTATTGTGTTATTTTGTTTTTTCACAAAATTAAGTGAGTTATTCAATAACCTTATCGCTAATTTTTATAGTCATTGACTCGTTTTCCACAATTTTATTCACGTTCATTAAACTCAATGCTTAACAATTGTTTCATAAGTTCACTTAGAAAAATTTTGCATACCTTATAAAACAAATTATTAAATTGCCATCACGTCATTCTATCTATACATTACTTATAGAGTACATAAGAATATAGGAATATTGCTTAGAGCATTAGATAACAAGATTTGTCGTAACGTAAGAAATTCTTCAGCACCTCGAAGCGAACGCCTAAAAGGAAACGATAGCTCAGTAATATAGAGTGACAAGAGTTAAAAATGTTCTCTCCAAAATGTCGAACGAAATAAGTAGCAACGGGGAAAAGCTCTAAATATCCGGGTCGAACGTCAGACGATATCGATGTCTATCGCACTATACTCCGAATGGCACTTGACGATTGCACTTCCCCTCAACGTCCGTCGATATACATAAGAAGCATTTCCATGCCATTAGAGAAATATCTTTGTTCTCTCTGGCTTCTCGTTCTCACTGCGTTATACGCGGCAAGTATCCACTATACAATCCACGGTGGCTATTAACGGGGGCGGAAAAGACTCGTGTTTTAATGGATTTTTCACGTGCTCTGCATGCAATGAATCGCTCAAGAACAGCGTATATCGTATGAATTTTTAGAATTTTTCGATTTTTACATAAAACGAACGAAATCATAAAATTTCGTTCGATTTTATAAAAGAATTTGTTCAATATTTTATAAATTTGTATAGTGAGTGAACCGCACGACAAATTCATTGGACTTTTAAAAATTTCACTTTCTAAGTAGTCGATTTTTAAGTATATATAACGAATAGATATAAATTTGTTTACTTAACAAAAGAATTCATTGAATATTCGATACATATGTATTGCACAGGATGAAAATGAGTCAGAAAAAAGGTTCATTTCAAATTTATCTATTTAAAGAAGCATTTTTATGTAAAAAATAACATCTATTTTTTAACACTTGTAATATATTTATACATAAATCATTCTTACATTACAATTTTTATCTCTATCACTACCTTAAATCAAGTCGTTTTTCATTTTAATACTGGAAAAAAATTATTTTCACAGAATCCATTAGCCGGACTCTGAAAACACATGATGAACGAGCGACTCGTGATTTCGCTACATCAAAAAATCTATCCACATGTAATCGACAACAGTATAATTCATGATTTTCTGTCGAAACCTTTCTAATACTACTAGACGGCTACTGCATGTCTCCGAATTATCGTCGAAGTACTGTTAAGATCATAACTCAGAGCTGTTTATCCTTGTCGGCAACCTTTGGCAAAAGTGTTGATTAACCCTGTGGTGCGCACAGCTGACTCACTCGTGTCGGTTCGCGTCATCTTTGCCCGTGATCGGAGTAAACAGTTTCTCGTGTGTGTCTGTGTATGCCAGAAGCATCGAATTTCTCCCTTATCTCGTAAGTTCTATTTATAGGCGTAATTTTATGTCCGAGCTTGGCTCATGCATATTAGCATCGTCTAATTAGAATTGTTGACTTTGAAAAACATAATATTCGTTATCCCTATGGTAATCGTAATTTAATGGTTGTAAGAAAGTTATAATGTTTTAAGAACATAGAAATCAATTGTTTCTCTAATTTTAATAAATAATAATTTCTATATTATTACTGAATAGTAATAAAATAAGGAACCTTAATATAAGAAGTATCTGATCAACATTAAGCTTGAAATACATGTTAGGTCTTAACTTAAACAGTTAATTTATATACTGACATATTCACTCATGTGTACAGTTCCCGTACACTTTCCTTGCAAAAATAATAGCCCGCAACCTTACGAAAATCCTACACGAACCATATTGTCAAACATCTACACAAAAACATGATTCTCAGTTACGGATACTTCTTACAATTCTTTTCTCCCCATGTACTTTCGCTCTTTGACACTTCCGCTTTCAGAAACCGAAAATCCAAATATACTTGTAACCATCGACATAACAAAAAGGCGGAAAAGATCATCACCAGACTCGCAGCATCAGTCTTCCAGTTGCACTGTTGTAGATAGCAAAGGCATCACAGTCGGTTCATCGTTCCCATTAGCGGCTACACGACGGCCGAGAATTAACGCGCGTGGGCCGCTGTGTGCTTCTTAGCTCGTCTGCGCCTTCTTCTCTTGCTTTGTCTTCGCCGAGACAATGCGCGCGAGTTTCGTAATGTACTTACGCCTGGCGTGCGAAAGAAGGGTGGAGAGAAGAAACGTCGCGGTGTAGGAGAAGACTTTAAGATGCGGCGAGATATGGCGAGGGTAAGAGTAAGATGATGGATGAGAGATTACGTTGGGGGGATGGATTGGTTGGTGATGAAGAAGATTTGATAAATGGATGAAATTTGGGAAATGGATGAATTAACTAATTGTCACAACTGTAATAGTGATTGAAAAATAAATTAGTAAGTAGTTTGATTTTAAGAAAATTTGGAATTTAATTCCGCAATATAGATATAAAATAAGAATCTATTTTTACTATTCTAAAAAAGTTATTATTTATGAAATTTCGAGAGTTAATTAACTTAAATAATAACTTCCCATTACTTCTTCTTTTTTCTTTCGCTTAGCGAAATTTCGAAAGAAACCTCCAACAAAAACATATAACATGTAGAATCATTTCTCCCAAGAACACACATAACCAATCTTCCATCAGCAGCTTTTATCTCGACCTCGCGAACCATTGTTACAAAAAAAACACCTTCATCACTCATCACCCAACTCATCAGCCACCCATCCATATATATATATATTTTTTTTTTCAAACAAAAGCACACACACGCACCATCATCTTCCTCTCTCTCTTTTGCTCCTCGAGACTTTCTTCCTACTGAAAAAAAGAAGCCAGCCTCTGCACACGCGAAGCAAAAGAAGGAAGCTGCGCGTGTTCGCTCAAAGATTTCGCTTCCTGTTTAATGCAACAGTGAAAAGTCACGCGCGCGCGCGGAAGATTATCGCCCGCGCGAGGCGTGTAGGATAATTTCGCGCACAGGCGTCGTCGTCGTCGTCGCGTAATGAGAAAAGTCGTTCGAGAAATGACGATGGAGGGAAGGGGGAGAGGAGGCGGGAGAAAGGTTACGTTATGAGCGCGTAGCAGGAATAAGTATCGGCGCGCGAGCGTGTATAATTCAACAGCGCGTAATGAACTTTCCTCGCCCCCTCGATTTTCTCGTACTTATATGCGAGCGAGCTTCTGGCTTCGTTTGTTCTTTCTTCCGAGCTGGAATATTACTGGTTCTGCTAGGAAAATTGGAAGTTTATCTGAGACAAGGGAATTTATTGAAATTCTTTATTGGTTTGAATAAAACGTTTTACTTATATATTTGAGATATTGTCGATATTTTTTTCTGAGATTATAATTTTTACAAATTATTATTGTATTTTATTATTAGTTATTCTTATGGAACTATGTTACAAATTTTATACGGAATTACTAATATGAAAGTCACAAATTACACTAATGGACAAGTACCTTCATACATTCTCAATGAAAGATTTTAATCGGTAGTATGTTCCAACGTAGTTGAATAGATGTCAGATAAGCAAAACAGTAAAATAAGCTACGGCTTCTTTGCTAATATTTTAACGACGTACTTACTGAACCGTTTTCCGTGTATTATGTACTTTTCATGCTTTAACTTCAAGCATATACTAGAAACAACCAGGATTTTAAAAAAATTCCTAATGCAATCGTTTTATATAATGACAGTTAAGCATCTGCCAACTTGTTAGCAAATTATTCGCATAAAATAGTATATCATTCATACATCTTAACATTGTCAAAAACAATAGTTTGCAGAGGGTTAAATATTATGGATCTAACCGGCTCTATAAAATGTATTATTAAACCAATAACATATCGAATTTCTATCAATACATAGTTTTCATTGCTTACAATCATGCAACAGTTAGTCGCTTCTATCGTTTCAATTGTCTTCCTGCATTGTTACCCTCGTTACTCGTAAACGATTACCGTATATAATGTTTCTACCTTTTCGCTCGAGTTTCAGCGTTAAATGAGCATCATCTTGTTATCTTGTGAATCGTTGAGCGATTCAACAGATTTCAATCGGGATTGCCATGGCTAAACGGATTTCTCTGAATCGATTTGTTTTTGACGCACGTGGAAAGATATTCTGCGGCTATTCTCATAATTGTTTTTTTTAAATGCTGGTAATAGTTCAAATAAAGAAATGATGGAAATGTTCTAAAATTTTTGGGATAATAAAATAAACACTCGCAATATTTATAAGTATATAAAAATCTTTATTTTTCCACGCTATTCTTATCTACAATACGAATAAGAAATACAATTTTTTCACAAATTTAAAAGGCACCCTATATTTATGTATCCCTTTTTTTTATTTTTTATAATCACATAGCTAATAAGTATTGGTATTGCACCAACATATAATATTTTCTAACAAAATGATATTTTGAACAAAGTTTTGTTTTTCTTAAAGTTTACAATTAGATAAATTCAATTACTTATTTGAAATAATAGTATATTTTTTCTGCTAAATATTGTACATCAATATTTGTTACAAAAGAAAATAAAATGAAAGGAATTTTTAAAATTAAAACATCAAACGTCGTCCCACTTTTAAAATAAAAATGTATTTGAATGATTTACTTCTCTTGAGAATAATAAAATAGTAGTAATAATTAATTTTAAAATTTAAAATTTTCATTTTCTTAACACCTTAACAGAAAACAATAATTTTTAGAGTATATTTTTTTTAAATTATTTTAGTAGGAGTATTACATACTCCTTTTCTATTTCCAAAAAAAAATGTTGAATGAAAACAAATTTAAAACACCATCAATGAAAACTACAAAATCAACTACAAAAGTAATTCTACGATACTTTCAACCAGTGCACAGACCTAAAACCCAATCAGACGCATCAATTCATATCAATCACCATCGTCATCCATCCAGCTCGTCCTAACGACATATATATAAATAAAATCCAATTAAGCCTCATAACTCGTTCGCTCGACGTTCGAAATTTCGAAAGCGACGATCGACGCCACTGAGGCGCCAGCAAATAAAAGCCACGGAACAAAAACACCATCCTTCGCATATGTAAAGAAAAGAAAAAAAACCAGCAGCAGCAAAGTCGCGATCCTCCGCGCCGCCCAAAGAAGAATCGAAACGAAATGAAAAGTGGAATGAGCGTTCGCGCTGCGTGCTGTGCGAGAAAGAGCGATATATACGGAATGCACCATTTATCTCATAGCAACGACGCTCTCAAAATCTCGCACCGGCGAAAGTAGAGAAAGTACAAGGCCATGCCAGGGTATACCCATCAACGCGTGTATGTATGTACGCATATGCACGCAATCCGAAGAGAGAGAGAAAGAATAAAAAAAGCGAAAATTCCGAAGCACTGGCGCCTCGCCGAAAATAGAAGGTGACCATCGGAAGGAGATATATACATATATAGAGCGAGAGAGAGAGAGAGAGAGAGAGAGAGATAGACAAGGGGAAGCGTGCGTGTTTGATTTACGGCGGGGAATAACAGGGAGTATCGTGCGCGCGATATATGCCATATTCGTTTATGACACCTCGCACCTCTGCGTGGGCATATACACATTCGTCGCTGGCTTAGAGGGAGAGTGAAAATATATATACATTCCAGGGAAGAAACAGGTGGAATGTATTTGTCGACATCAGTGGAAGATTTCGGTGTATATTGTTTGGAACATTTCTTCTACGTGCGTCACTATATTTACGATAAGATGGGATAAAAAACGTATGTATAATATGGCGGGGGAAAGAACAAAGGAGACATGAACATGGTGTTTTGTTCAGTAGAATGTATCTGACGTAGGTAATAAGATTATGTCTTTTGGGGGAAAAAATAACACTGAATATTTAAGACATTACAAGCGACGTGAAATGGGGAAAATGTTATTTTTCTAGCGAGCAGCTCTAAACATTATCTGAGAGGGTTGATTTTATTAGGATTTGCCGTTTGACATTTAATTCAAATGAAATAAAAGTCCAAAATAACTTAAATTGATTACAAAGTATTCTCATATTATATCTATTTTCAAATTCATTTGTTTATAATTCTTAATTATATCATCAATACTAGCAATGAATATCCAATCATAGCTGCTACATGAAAAGTAATTATCCACATAACACGATTTTTCCTGAAAATAGAAATAAACATATTTTCATCAAACTCACTTGTCTTATAAAAATAGCTAATAATATTATCAGCCTTCACCTATGAAAACAATAAACCGTTTAACTAGAGAAAAGTCGTATAGATGTTATGGTAAACCACAAGTTTATTACAAGTTCATAATTATTTCATTAATAACCCATGATCTGCCATTAAAAGATGATTATCTTCTGGCCAAGTTTCACAAGTCCAAGGTCAGCGGTACGTCAATTTCGAGTAAATTGGGAAGGATCGCTGAATTACGACACTAAATGATGTATTGATCACAGCACCCAAGTTTTCGATGCACCTATATATATACTATACCAAAACCATTATGAAACAGTGGAAAATCTACTTTCCAATGCGTTCGCTATTTCCAGCTGAGATCAGTCTTGCCGATAAATACAAATAACGAAACCCACAATAAATATACTATCTGTCAATGAAAATATCTCCTGTACAAAACATAACTTTTATCCCACATCGACATAATGATCGAGCAGGCAAATCATCACTTTTTTTCTTAATCATATATATATATCTACATAAAAATGACCTCTGTATCCTGTCCAATTACGTCGCTATTTATACGCATGTTTACCACCTCATTGTTTATATCCCCTCGTACGTAGATATACACGCACAAGCATATAGAATAACCCGCGGCCGCAAACAAATTTTTCTTATTGCATCCATAAAAGCCGATATTCGGTGCCACAGCCAATAACCATTCGAATAACACACACGCGCTTCATCTCTGTGTGTATATATATGTATATATCGCGCTTGTTGCCGCGCGAAACATCGCCAGGGGCTTGATCAAAATTGATACCCCCAGAGACCCTCACAAGCGCGCGAGCGCGAGAGCCGCGTCAATAGCCAATTTCATTAAAACTTCGAACTACGTTTCACGTTATTTCGAGACAGAGACGCACACATTCTTCATGGCAGCACACTTTTTTTTATTTCGTCTTATTCGATTTCGAATTTTCGTGTGTCTGTGTATAAAGTGATAGAAGCTTTTGATGCAGAACACTTTTCTGTGAAAATAGTCCTCATGGATGCTCTTTGTAGTACCATTTTTATAGATAGGTACGTAGAGGAATATTGTGGAGATTACAGGTTCATTTAATATTTCCAATTACGTTTGATCAATACAAATGTCAACTTTTATTGTCAAAGAGAAAATCAAATAATTAATCGTGGGTAATTATAATAATTTTATGGCATAAATTATTGAATTAGGTAGATTCATTCAATTATGTAATATAGTTTAATATTTCGAATCAGTTTGATTACATTATTTTTTATTTCATTTTCATTCATCCTGATTTCCATACCTTTACTGGTATGAACCAGTTTTAAGTAGCTCACTTTCAGAATATGATATATTGCCATATATTTCTGCATCGACCTCACATCGATGGCTTTAATCTCAAATCCTCCAAATGTATAGGATGCTACAGTAAAATTTATATGCATAATATTTCAAAATTTCGATAAAAGTATAAACTTAAACTACATATTAATTAAATTTAATAATATAAATAATTGTGATTAAAAAAGAGAGAAATAAAGAGCGGCCTTTATGTTGACAAACTCATTAATTGACGCGTTAATTACATCCTGATATAGAAATGGGAAGCAAAGGATAAATTTACCATCGATAGCCGGGTTGCATACACGCGCTTACTTTGTCATCCGCTGCGCACCTACTGACGTTAATGTTTAATTAGTGACACTAATTGACACGAACACGCGCCGCTACTCGTCTCGAAATTTCCCGAACTAATTACATGGATTATTAAATTTATCGAGTTTTCCCGACAGAAGGAGGATTCGCATCGCATTATCAAAACGAGTGCTAATACCGCCATGTGCTTTCGTCTGTTTTGTACATAAGCTATAAATTGTTTTCTAATGACGCCTGACGCGTTTAAGTGCAACGTACGCGTTTACTTTCTCGTTTTTTTTTCTTCTTTCCCGCTCAATGCGCACTGCTCTATGGTGCTCGAGAAACACACTTTCGTGAGAAAGTGCCGCGTCTGAGCCTCAAAACGGTCCTTAATTACCGGGAGAGTGATGTGAATGATAAATTTGAAGATTCAGGGTCTCGCTCTCTGTAATGTATAAATGAAGCTGCGATCTGTTTCCTCTGTTTAACTTCACTTTCTAAAGTATCAGTGAGGAAGAAGGTTTAAAGGTTTTCAAAGCACTGTCTTTCATTATATATTTTATAATTAGTTTTCTACTCTGAGTGTGGAACAGTTGGTTTTCTATACACTTTTATTAATTTTTCCTCAGAATATATTACTTTGAATATGAATGAAACGCACTTTGTTTAGAAATTCTACACGAGATATATCTATGTTGACGAGGCTTTTGGTGGTAAAGGTATTATTTATTAACAGAGTATTGATATACGAGGCCACCGCATTTTATTCATTGAAATTTTCTTGATAAACGGTTAATATTGATCAAACTGTTTACAAGTGTGTTATATACGAATACACTGGGTTAAATACTTTTTATTTAATAGATAGTGTAATACAGCAATTACAAAAATATACGATAATAACCATAAACCGCATATAAATCAATTAATTATATAGCTTCCCTAATCTAGACTAATATCAAGGGCACGAAAAATATCAGAAATCACGGCTAATGGATATAGCACAAACGAAAAAAGTAAGCTATTAAATTTCACGCAACAACTCACGATTTATAAATCCAAAAACTTTCATCCGCATTAATCAATAATCACACATATACATATAAATATATCCTCGCGTCCATTAATCCATCGTCGAACCACGAAAAGCCTCGCAAAAACTTTTACCATTCGTCGCCTTCTGCGACACTCACGTACGCGCACGCGCACACACATATACACACACATGAGCGCCTCATTAATTCAAAGTGTCAATTACGGCTGCCGTCGGAACCAACCTCCTTCCCCTCCCCCATTGATCAGCGGCGAAAATTTCTCGTTCCCTCTCTCATATATACACGCGCGTATTTCCTTGCAAAACTCTATAGCTCGCGAGGCTTTCGAAAAAAAAAGAAATAGAAACTTTTTTTTCCTTCCTCGTCGTCGTATAAGCCTATAGCATAGACTTGAGACGCACTAGAGAGGCGGAGTGAAATTGACTCCTACTGGGTCAGTGGGTGACGGAAGCCGAGCCCACCGAGCGCTGTTCAACGCTGCGATTTCCCACGCATGTGTGATGCGCGCGTGTTCGAAGTGTATATATGTGTATACATATGTATAACGCAGCGAAATTTACGAGCGTCCCTTACGATATGGTGAAATGAGAGACGAGGGTGTAAGGGTGATGCGTTAGTCGCAGTCTTTGAATGAGTTACTAAAGGTCACAGTGTGGAATAGTAGTAGCGTACGAGTGGAGCTTATTAATTATGGTGAACACGATGTATTTATTGATTTGGTTTGATTGATTGGCGAAGGGTAACGGTTAAATGTATGACGGTGAAGAAGGAAGGCGATAAACAGTTTGCGCAGTGGTGATATTGTTGGTGATATTAAAATGTTCAATTATTGAAAATCCGTAAGAGCTTTTATGGAAGAAATAAACATGGTTCGTTTTCATAAGAGTTTGATAAAAGTTTTCATTCTTTTTAATTAAAAGCTTTATGCATATGGAATATAAAACTTTTATTTGCTTGAAATAAAAAGTTCGAACCCGTGAAAATGAAAGATTTTTTTACTGATTTTTTTCACCGAATAACGAAGAAATGTAGACGTATCGAAATGGCTTGTTAGTGTTATTTTTCAAAATTATTAAATAAAGTTACGAGAGAACCCAGTTTCTCCTCTTAACTCTCCGAGGAGCAATATATTCGTGTTAAGGCATAGATGTTGTGTGATAAAGAGAAGTTACAAATTTAGGCAAACAACATAATCTTAATAAAAATTCGTTACGAACTAATAAGAGGAAAACTGCGCTAAAAATATATAATGTGTGTAATAATAATTTCAAAGTGTCTATGTTAAATCAAATAATTAATGTATTTTATGCGAGGATGAAATAATTGCGTATAAATTCCATACGAATTATTATTAATTTAACAATATGTCAAATAAATAAATTTTAATCAAAATACTCAAATAAACATATACAATCAGTGAAACAGCTTTAAAATCAAACGTAAACAAACAATTCAAAGTTCCATTCAAACGTCAATAAACTCTTAGCAGAGCACCCGTACAACTCTTGAAAACCTGTACTTCAATAGCCACGTGTCTACCTGAAAACAAACGAATCCCACCCACGCTCAACACCTCTAGCACAAAGCACCCACACATACACACTACCTGCAAAGTCGAATCAAAAAAAGCTTTGGGTCTGTCATCGTTAGATAAATCTTCACGAGGGTGTAGATTGATCGAGAGCACACGGTCATTCATATAAGTGTGCACAATACAGCGACGTCGAAAGCGAGCCTAGCGCGTATATATACGCATTTATAAGGTAATGATGAGATATACGCGCGCGGAGAGTATAGAGAGACCGCGACGCCTCGGAGAATGTAAATCGGAGCGCGCGTTAGAAATTATATAGGCGCACGCGAGAAGAAAGCGATCGCGTGTCTGTATATATACATGTGGGTATTGTGAAATCGGATTCTGTCGATTCTCTCTCTCGTCGTGCGAGACATTCATGCGTGCGTGATCGTCTGTCTTCGTGGCGCGCGGCGATCTAAAGACTGTCTAGTCAGGACTTTCTTTTTTCCGATCGCTTTGGTGTCTATATACGCCGCGTCGATTTTGAGTGCGCCGGTGTTGAGTTTGGTATATAGGAAGAGGAAATCCTTCTGTATTGTATATACAACGAAATCACTACTTATTAGTATGATTGTATAATTGATAGTGGCGTTTTATTTAATCGGTTTTTGAGAGTCCTTTTATTATACAAGTTTAGTATATTGATTTAGAGATTATGGTGATACGACTATAATTATTTCTAATACCGTTTCGATTTCTAATCATTATTAATCGCAGAGCGATTTAATATTTGAAAACAAATTTTTTTAATTCGTTAGCAACAAATAGAAATTTTGTAAATTTATTCATATTTTTAATTTGAAATTCTTGAGTCTTAAGTAAGTCATAGTTTTGACTCCGATGAACATAAGAGAGAAAATTTGAAATTACACTGTTGTAATGTCCCCATTTACAATAACAATTTTCACAAAACATTTCCTGCAGATGAACTGTAAAACTATATATACAATATGTGTGAGTATTCAAGTCTGAATAAAGAATAAAATTTTACACTTTTATCTTGAAAATATACCCGCTCATTATCAAAATCGATCATAACACACGACACACCTTATTTAGGCAAACAAGAGATAGATATAAACTGTCAGGTAAATCAGGCCTTCGATTAAATAATTCCTGACTCACCCGACCAACCAAATAATCCTGATGCACGAACCGCAATATTACAAAATTAACGTTAAATAATCAATCTTGCCAAAGCGTTACCAAGAAAAAAGAACCATTAACGCAGCTTTCAGCGAAAAGCCTGGCTGCACATGCGGTTGCGCATTTGAGAAAATTGATGATGTACAACCCGTGAAGATTATTATCCAACGCGTACGCGTGAACCGACTGACCTTTCAATTCGCCTCTCTATATCGATGCTCTCTATATACGAGCGAATGAACGAGAAGAGGCGTACGCGATTATATAAAAATACGCATCATCCTTATATATGTATATACGCGCGCAATGGCTTGGCCTCTATACGCGTGGATTATCGAAATGGCCCATCACCGTCGAAATCATCATGGATGGCACAGCGTACACATAAGCGCGTCGCGCGCGACTCTGTGGGTAACCTAATTTCTTAATTCGGCGATGATCGGTTTCCTCACGGTGCCACGATTCACGGGCGTGACACGTGTAGCGTCTGAAAAATAAAAACATCAAGGGATCGTGACGTTTGAAATCTTTTTGCACGAAGTAGCGTGAAACGTAGTTTTTTTAAGGATGGGTTTCGGATGATACGATATCTTTTTTTTGGAATAAAAATAAATCATTATATCATTCTAAATGGGATGATTTGACGGTTCCTTGAGTGAAAATGTTATCGATCAAATGCGATTATGATAGTATTTATTATAGTCTTGTCAATTTAACGTAAATGATGTTGCTGTTTTATAGTTATACAGTTCACCTTCCTACTGCTATAAGAAATACTGATCAATATTTTAATTTCATTTTTGCTGTATATTTATATCTTTCCCTCTATCTCTCTCTTTTATTTTTAAACCTTTATTAAAGGCAAGAAATTTATGAAATCAATCAACAAATTGTCAAGTATTTAAAACTCAGTCAAATTTTCGCAGATTTTCTATTAAATACGCATACTTGCCGGACGCGATAAAAGAAAATTAAAAAAAAATTTATTTTCCTTGTTGAAAATATTGTTTTAAATAAATATCGTTACGAGATTTTTAAGGATTCGATAAGTATAATAAAAAAAATTATAAATTTTAATCGTGAAAATTACTAAAAAAAATTGAATAAACATTCTGATTGTTCACCTAAGAACTACAAAATATTGCGCCCGTCAAGTATGCGTATTTAGAAGAAAATCAGCGAAAATTTGACTAATTTTTAAATACTTGACAATTTGTTGATTGATTTCATAACTTTCTTGTCTTTAATAAAGGTTTAAAAATAAAAGAGAGAGACAGAGGAAGAGAGAGAAACGGATATATTTACTCGCCAATATTTTTACTTTTTTTTAAAAGTAATTTTAGAGATATTTCACGAGTTTTTCAGAGTTTAAGTGTATATATAGATAGTGATATAAGATACGTATATTCACACGTCGCTTAGTTGTATATATACGCGCATCGTGAATGACGATCTATATACATAGCCCTACCAAAAAATATCAACCGATTTATCACCCTTTTTGCACCTGCCGCAAATAAGATGCGTCCATGATGTATACGCACACCTAAAGCAAAGTGTATGTATATATATATATATATATATACAAAAGTATACTCAACTCTGCTACTTCCTCCTAATCGCATTTTTATTTCTTCTCTCAATATATAAATTCATCGCGTCAAAATCGGACACAACTAGCCGCTATATATGTACTCACGCTGGCGAGCGCGACGATCTGCATATAAACTATTGTATGTGTGTGTGTGTGTATGTGCAAATCTCACAAACGCTGCGAAAAAATGGACTGAAAAATTTTTTTTCGACGACACCTTCCAAATTAGATTTTTCTTGCTAGTTAGGGTGTCTAGAAAAGATATCTGCTGTTGAACAAACTCCATCGAAGGGTATCGTTTTTCTGGAGCCAATAATCAACTGTTTATAAATGATTAAAAATAGCTCTAGTTTAGTTCTAAATTATTCCACCAAAAACAACGTAATATGAACTCTGAAAAAAGAAAATAAAACTAAAGAGCGAGAGCTTTCGAGATCTTTTGTCAGAATTAGAAAACGTCGAATCCTTCAGAAGTTACGTGAGTTTGAAGTTGAGCTAAAAATTCACGAAAACGGTGTGAAAAGGTCAACAATTATCCCAACCATTGACCACGTGTATTTTAAGCTCAACTTCAAAATCACATAACATTTGAAGGAATCAACATTTTCTAATTCTGAAAAATATCTGGAAAGCTCTCGCTCTTTAGTTTTATTTTCTTTTTTCAAAACTCATATTACGTTGTTTGTGGTGGAATAATTTAGAACTAAACTAAAGCTATTTTTAATCATTTTTAAACAATTGATTATTAGCTCCAGAAAAATGATACCCTTCGATGGAGTTTGTTCAACAACAGATATCTTTTCTAGACACCCTAACCAACAATAAAAACCTAATTTAGACTAGCCCTTTTTGCGCTATATACATACACGCACGCACACACAGAAAACTAACAGCTGTCAAATCGCGACACGGGGGCTACGGGGACTCATAGCTGTGTTCACTCTTCTTGTGAAGCAGAGCGCAGTAGCGCCGTCCTTCGTACGCCGTTAGCACTAAATTTTTTTATAGGATTTGACATCAAGTAGAGGCACTGAGTACATAGCCTGTGGCTGATAACTCAAAACGAGTAAACAAAAAATAGAGGCACAAAAATTTTCCACTAGATTCCCCCAGAAATTCCCTGCAGGCTGAAGGAAAAAAATTTATAATTGATTTTGTGGTCACTAATTCCGAGCCTTGATTAATCGTATACGAAAGCATCTTTCACCACGAAACTTTTTACAGATAAAATGTATGTAAAAAGTACTTGCAAATGAATTCCTCATATGTCATATTTACTTCTGCGTTAATATAATATGAGAAGTATAAAAAAAAAGTAGTATAAAAGTCACGTTACATTCCTTAATCGCCAAACAGGCCGCTGCCGCGCCCTTGGATACTAATGATATAACAACTATCGATTATATCGATTCTATTGTCTACTGTCAAATATAATTTTAAAAGCTATATTCAGATAATTGAAAATTGATTATTATTGTTTTTCCTTTAAAGTTAAAAAATATAATTTTTAATAGTTTAGAATATTGATACGTTATTATCTATACGTTTCCGCACATCACGGATATACATAACTTTCAGTATCATTGTTAAATTCAAATTTTCATACATTATTATGCAGAATTTTGCTATACAAATGTTTTTGGCGGCCAATATCATAGTTATTTTCATTTTTAACAAATCACAAGCAGCAATAACTTATGGAAAAAATAATAATTTATTTGATTTCATTACAAATGCAATAATCCAAGAATATAGCATTCATGAAACGGTAATATTTTTCAATAAAGAGGTAAAACCGAACGATTCTCTATTATATTTAACTTTAGAAAGAATACTTGGCAATGTACCAGCAATTGTGTTTGACTCGTCCCGAATAGACGTTCGCTATGAAAACCAGGCTTTAGAAGCATCTACTTTACAATATCTCAGAAGGAATTATAAACAATATATTATACTTCAGTATCAACATAAATTTCTTACAAAAGAATTACAAAGCTTTATAAAATTTATTGCGCAATTAGATGACATAAGACCGAGACCTCAGATTTTGGTTATAATCTTTAATAAAAATAACTTAGAAAGAAGTGACTATAAAGAATTATTTTTATACAGCTGGTCGCTAAAATTTATTGATTTTACAATCATTTTGATTCATAATCAAAATTATCCTTTAATATTGCGCTATAACCCTTTTATAAAAACTTACTACAAAAAATATATCTTCGAGAACCATGTCCTTTTTCCTGACAAACTAAAAAATATGAACGGATACTCAATTACCACATGTTTGATAAATAAACCTCCACAGTTTGTAATCAAAAAATCAAATGGACAAGTTGTGACTTCTGGCGAACATTACCAATTTATCAGTGCAACATCAACTGTTCTCAATTTTACAATCAAATTTCTAGAAATCACTAACGTAACAATAACTGATGTTCAGAACAAATTACGTCATAATGAAGTTAACATATCATCGATAGCATATCCAATAGTATTAACATTGTATGGGAAACGAAATTTAATTGGCGACGCATTAATGGATACAAATGTAAGAATGGTCGGACCAATTTTATACACCTACAAACTCAGTAACTTTAAAAATATTTTAATATACTTAAGCTTTTTTGCTACAATCATAAGTTTCTTATTTATTATAGGAACACTGATTAAACTTACTTCTGAAATTTGGACAATATTTTATATTTTTCGAATTTTACTTGCAATTGGTGTATCAAAAGTACCAATACGGTACTACGAACAAATTATTTACATATGTATTGTTTTTACATCAATTAAATATTCAGCAGATATGTTTGCTTTATTATCAGATGATAGCATTGTAGTGAAAACTGAGATTTCATTTAATACTTTGGAAGAATTAAAAAAACCTTTCTTCCCAATCTACATGAATAAAGCCATGGTGCCTTCATCGGAAAATGGAAGTACTTATGATATCAATAGTATTTATCGAAATATAAGAAAAATCAATAGTGTCACTGATTGTTTAAAAGAACTAGGTGCAAAAAGAGATCGATTTTGTTTAGCACCAGAAGTTGAGGCAATACTTTTTATTAAAAAATATAAACATGCCAGTGGTAAGCCCCTCTTAAAAATGTCAAGTCCTTCGTTATTACATCATTATTTCGCTTTCGCTTTTGAAAATGGATCACCTCTCCTTAAAAAGTTCAATAAATTATTTAAAAAGTTTATCGAATCCGGAATAAGCACTACTTGGAAATATGGAAAAATAAAAGTGCACAATCCGAAAACAGAAATTGCCATCATTCGCAATCACACAATAAATTTTCTTGTAATTTTATCTATAGGATATTCTGTGTCATGTTTAATTTTTTTTACAGAGTTTTTCTTCAAATATTATTTTAATAACAATCTTATACAAAAACATCACATAAATCAATGCCGTAAGTGAATATTTTAATTAAATTACTTTGTCCATAAACCATAAATTATTTTGTGAAAATTTTGCAAAATAAATAAAGATAATATGACGACAAAAGAAATTATAAATACGTTTGTTAACAAATATAAATTGATTGGTGAATATGTTAGTGTTTATTAAATCAAGTTGTTGACAACGATTTGAAAAAATGCTTCATAATATTTCAAAATAAAATCAAGATTAAATGTTCGTTTGTGTTAATAATAATATTTATTTGACCTTAAAAATATTTGGAATATTCGAGGCAGTGTTAACATATTTATTATTTTTCCATCTACAAAAAATAACATGATTAAGCCTTTGACGTTCACTGTAAACAGTCGTATAGATCAGACGTGTTTACTTATTGCTCTGTATTGCGAGTTACACAATTATTACTATGACTTAGTCCCTCTGATACCTTCTTGAGCTTTGTCTTCATATATATTTGTGATCCAGTGGCTTTTTAACTCTCTGGTGTTTTTCGCCAGGGGTGTCTATAACTTCAAGATGGAGCCTTGTAAACAGGGAGCTGCTCCAGTACCATGTTTTGATTTCAAAGTTCACATAGATTCAGACTCTACCTACACAGCTGTAGCCTTGCAGTTTTTAAATCTCTCTAAAGAACATAGTATTTTTGATTCTGTAAGTAACTTCACAGTAAAAGATTACACTCTAGCTTTTAGAAAAATCATTGATCCAAGCAACATTAGATTTTCCTCTAGAATTTCTCAAGGACGCATATGTTTTTTATCTTGTACAAAAGATCGAGTTAAACAAAACTGTCGATATAAGTGAATTTAAATCAGTTAACGATGCAAAAGAGAACACACCGTCGAAGCTCGGCTGTTGATATCTCAAGCCAAGCGAGTTACCATCTCTAATGTTAAACCCGAAATTCCTAACAGTTTTCGTGAAGAAGTTATTAAAAAACTCAACATCAGAATCAAGTCACGTGTTATTTATGTCCGTGCTGGTTTCGTTGAAGCCGGCTATAATCATATTTTATCTTTTCGAAGACAATTTTATATTGACCCTCAGGATGAAGATAAAATTCCACCAGCTATTAATATAAAAATCGAGAATTCTGTGGAAAGGGCATATTTCTCATCTAATAAAATCAAATGCTTTTTTTATCAACAAGAGGGTCACGCAAAGTCTTGTAATGAAAGAGAAAACTTTCAGGTTACTAACGCAACTACGGAAATTTCCCCACAAACAATCACAGACAAGTCTTCGGCCAACACTGAAAATGATTTAACGCTACTTTAACCAACAAATGTAGACCCCATTTCTAATACGGAATCAAAGAAATTCGCTTTCCCATCTCTGCCTGGTACCAAGAGAGAGTTATCAGATACCTCTTCATCATCGTCTACAAGAGGTCTGTCCCTTGTGAAAGGCGACGTCCCTTTAAAAATAAATAAACCAGTAAAGTACAGTAACAAAAAAAACAAGAAAATTTGCTCATTCTTTATAAGATATTAGACAAAACTTAAGTCCGCTTAAATTATTATTAGATAATGCAGATAAGAATTACCCATTCGATTTCTCTAAACTAATTTCGTTCTTGTTCGATAGCTGCAGACGCAATAATATATCAGATATTATTGATAACTATGGTTCAGATAGACCAAGCTTATTAAGAATGCTGACGAAAACTCAGTCTATTAAATGCAGGGAAACTTATGCGCAGTCGTATCAAAAGAATTATGGCAAAAATTTAAAATTCGGCTACTGCCACTCTAGAAACATTAAGCAGTGAACCTTTCAGTTCTGCAGAAGAAGAAATCTAATGGCTTTTCCACCAGAGAATCCATCCATTTCCAATTTGCACCTGGCATTTTGAAATATAAGAAGCATCACTGTATCACTTTTCCGGGGTTTAATGTTGTTAGACAGGATAGAACTGATACTACGGGTGGTGGCATTATTATTTTCATTCGTAAATGTTTCGAGTATTATTCATTGAACTTCAATTTCTCACATGAAACACTAGAATCATATGTCATCCGTATTACCAACACTACTCCTTCTTTCAGTCTATAATAACTTACTATCGTACCCCGGGCGCTAATCTTCCTCAATCGATTTGAAATCAAATTACTGGCTCTGTACAACAGCATTCTAATTCTTTGTTGGTTGGTTATTTTAATGCTCACCATCAAAATTAAAATTGTTCTAATAGCGATTGTAATGGTAATCGATTCATGCAATCAATTGTAGACTTCGATTTATTTATTCATAACAACAGATCACTTTCTCGTTTAGATATTCATTCTAATACAAAATCAAATATAGATTTAATTATATCTGACATAAACTTTGCTGACAAAATTCTCACAAATGCACACGATGAGACTATGGGCTCCGACCATTTTCCCATCTTAATTCAAATAAACATTGAAAAAATATATGTACACTAAAATGTATTTCTCTGTTCGAACTAGATTGCATGAATTTCGATCCCCAGAATTTAATGACTTATCCCCATGTAATAAATATGAATTCTCTGTAACTGTTATTTCGGACGCCTGTGTTTTTGAATACGCCTAAAAAGAAAAGAGTTAATCATAAAGTTCACAGCAAAAATGGGAATTTTCTGGCGATCTTAGCGACTTAATATAATACAAAGGTCTTGTGCACTGGCGATAAAGACTTTTAAAAGAAAAAAGAGAGATCATTTCAAAGAATTCATCATGACTCTTAATTTTAATACATACAGCAGTTAGACTTGAAAAAGGGTAAAATTTTAAAAAATAAATGATCTCAAACTGTCTTCTCTGACAATCATTGTAACTCACCCTCTACTTAAGCGAATGAGGCCTTAGAGGATTTATCCCCTCCCCGCCTGCCCTCTGATCTCGATTATCTTCCAGATAATTAAAAAATAATGAATTCTTTGATGCTATCTTCTCGTTAACCGAATTCAATATTGCGCTAAATTCATCCAAAATCAATTCAGCTCCAGGTATGAATGGAATATCTAATGAAATATTTCTTAATCTGTCATACAACTATAAACTTATTTTATTAAACATTTTCAATCAAATGTTTATTTCATCCAATTACCCAGCTGCTTAGCTAGAATCTATTGTTTACTTTATAAAAAAATCCCATGGTAAATCAATGCGACCTATTGCTCTAACTCCCTGTTTTTCTAAAGTGTTTGAAAGAATGCTAAAACCGAGAATCGAATGGTGGCTGGAATTCAACAACCTTATTTATCCCAGCCAAACAGGTTTCCGTAAAGGTCGTTCTTACCTGAATAATTTGACCAATCTATCTCCTTACACACAAGAAGGCTTTTCTAAGAAAACGGACCTCTGGCTGCATATGTAAACATCAAAGGTGCTTTCCTTAACGTTAATGCGCCTTCAAACTTATCAATTTCATTAGATTTTTAACGAATTGTCGACTCGTTTTCTCTGAAGTAAACCTTAGTACTCCAAGGTGTGTTTTCAAGGGTGTACCTCAAGGAGCCGTTTTAAGCCCCATACTTTACACTATTTTTGGTCTAGATATTATGATTAACACTTCTAATAAGATTGTTATTTCGCAGTTTGTTACTCTAACTCTTACTGTGATTCCAAGAATCTATTGGAGGGATCTATTTTCACACTATTAGAAACAACCTTTCGGCTCTTGGCTTAGAACTCAGTCCCTCCAAATCAGTCTTCATCCATTTTAGTAGGAATAATATTCGCCCAGGTGATGATCACATAGAAATAGACGGACTTCAAATTTTTTCTTCTGACGCTGTTAAATTTCTCGGTATCTATCTTGTCTACAAACTTAACTTCTCAAAGCATATATAGCCTACATTCGTCAAAAATGTCTCTTAGCTTTAAATATGATCAAATTTTTGTGTGGATGCCGGTGGGATGCTGACCAATACACTTTTGCTCATGTTTAAAAACTTCATTCGGTCAAAAATTGAATATGGATCTTTTATTTACTTTCCCTCTAGGTAAATGGATATTTTAAAGCTTGAAAGAATCCAATTCGCAGCAATTAGACGAGCTCTAGGCTTCAGGTTAAGCACTCCCACAAATATCTTAATAGGCAAATCAAAACTCCCTCTCTTAAAAGAATACTAGAAATATCTCTACAAAAGATTTCTACTCAAATCTCTTTCTACCACCAGTACCCAATTATTTCATATCATTATGTGGTTTCGTAACAGTTTAATAGAACATAATAGAGCGAAAAGATCTATTATCTAGGAATCCCTCGATGAAGTCCTCGATAAACGCAATTTCATTCTCACAGATGTACATTTTCCGCTTTTCTGCTATGACTACAGCATTCTCATTATACAAATAAGTATTAACACTGAACTAGGTAGTTAGTTAAAAAAGGCAGTTTCTCCAAATGTCCATTTTAACTAAAACTTCTTGAATCACAATAGTGCTCTCCACATTTTTACAGATGGCAGTAAAAATAGGGATTCTTCTTTGGTTGGAGTTGGCATCTATTGTCCACAACTCAACAAGTATATTCAGCATGGCATCACTCCCGATGCTTCAATTTTCACTGCTGAGTGTTATGCTCTTAACGCTGTAGTTTACCTTGCTTTATTGCACAATGATTTCAATGTTAACATATATTTCGATTCTTTAAACGCTTTAAAGAGTCTGCAATATTCCAATGTTAACACCAAAACCACCTCTATTATATTTAGTATTAAAAAAAATACTTAGAATGTCACTCTCAAGTCCCTAATGGTATAAAACGTAGCTTGTATTGGTTGCCGTCCCATGTAGGCATCACAGGTAATGAAATAGCTAACTTACTAGCCAAAGAAGCTATCTTCCTGACTTTCAATCCATCGCTACTCATTCCCATCTCTGATCATACACATGACTTTAAATTTGCCTTACGTACAGAAAACGATGCAATTATAAAAAATCAAGGTTCAATGAAAGGAATAGAGTGCTTTGAGTTTCTCTGAGAAGAACGTCTCTTGGTTTGTTAATAAAGTCTTAGACCGAAAGTCTATTATGAATATTAATCGAATGAGGAGCAATCGCTATAGTCTTGCTGCCTTTCTTGCTCGTAAAAATATTATCGATGATCCATCTTGCTCTCTCTGTGGTTACAAAAGTCAGGACCTTAATCACATAGTTTGGCAATGCCCGCACCTAGACAGCCAAAGGAGGATCCTTTTAGAGAATTTAAAATCGAAACACGCAATATATTCCTTTCAGCCACCATGAGATTATTACTACTTAAACCTAATATTGATTTCTGTCTTTTAGTACTTACGTACTTAAAATCAGTTAACATTAAGATCTGATAGTCTTATCTCTAATCAGATACTATCTTGATTATCGTGATAATTATGTTTCTAACTTTGTAATATTTTCATTACCTTTCTTATTACATCTATGTTTTTTTTCTGTAATATCATTTAGTTGTCTAATATGAACTTACTCTGTATCTACAAACTGTATCTTTCAATAAAGTAGGCTATATAATCTCGATGGAGATTGATAAAGCCTTAAAATAAAAAAATTTTAAAAAATTGAGCCTTCAATGAATATTAGCCTGTTTCAATGTTTGTAGCGCGTATTCTAGGTTTAAGAAGCAACGAGTAAGCTTTGTGCGGAATAGAGAATTTTACGGATAGACACAGAATGTATTTACTTAATCAAATAATTGAAATTTTTATCTATAACGATTTGTAAGAAACAAATCAAATTGTTGCAAAGCGAGCATTATACATTTTTTTTACAATTAAATTTGGAAAATCGCCATGGATATTGATGCATTGAACTAAATTTTGCTTATATAAAAAACAGTTTCCCAAGTTATTGTTTATTATCCCTGATGTAAGTATTCCTACTAGTTTTTACAGTTTCTTCAGAAATCAAGCAGTTTTTATTTGAAATTTAAAAATTTTAATTTCTACGGATTTTCAACCGTCTGCATTATTTTTTCAGTATTTGATACTTTTTTATCTTGAACCTTTCGATATTTTTTGTCCCCAATCCCCATCAGTCTCCGTATCTTTTTTTGTTAACAGCACGGCTAAAAAATTCTGTATGACTCGCTGACCGTGGGATAGAGCAAGAGAGTTTTTCTATATTCATTTTTTCATGTTCTTGGATCAGATTAAAATACTCGAAAAACACCAAACTATGGACTGTCGTGATAAGAAAGAATTACCTGATTAAACAATGCGAATGAGAATGAGACAAATTACTTGAAATATTAGGATAGTTATTAAAAATCTTAAATAATATTGTATTGCACGCCTCTTCCTCGTGATCAACCTAACCATTGGTGTTTGTGTTTTTTCGGTTCAAGCCTCGCACGCAAGTGTCGTTTATTAAGCGGCGAACATTTTCAGAGGCATTTTGTTCAGACTCTAATCTGAACGAGATACATATAGTTATTACTATGTATGCTTAAATCGAGCTGCCATCGAGGAGATTAACCTTGTTCAGGCTACATATATCTAACCTGAACACGATGTATAGTTATTACTATGAATTCCTACGTAGTTATTACTATATGTGTCTACAACCAGCTGCAGTCGCCGAGATAAGCTTGGTTAAGCTAGTCTCCAGAGGACATAGTTATTACTATGTATCTACAACAGCGGCTGATCGTCTGGGATCATTCTTTTCGGAGCTCTAACCCATTCAAGATACATACTATGTTGCGTCGTCGAAGTGGCCACAAATCTATATAGCTATTCCTATAAAAGATTCGCACGCTGCAGAGGAACATGAGTCACCAACTGCGGACATCAGGGAGTACGCAGCGGACTACATTTGCAGACGACGAGTAACGATGTTTTTCTATCGCTCACGAGCGGAAGACGGCCATTATTGTTGTATATGCGCTTATACCTGATGTGATATTAGGTGGGCCCGCACTGTTTCGCACATCGCTCCATCACGTATGCGTCGCTCGCTGTGCTATCATCGCGCAGTGACGCAGAGTGAACCTGAGACTCAAGCGGACTGACATCGCCTGCCGCACTCGTTCGGACGCTGGCCTGTTTGATACTCATAGTTATCACTATGTTTTGAGAGTTGTTTTTTACACTCATACCTAATACTTATAATAAGTTATATAATTTGAATGAAAATAAAAATATCATTGTTCAGGCGATATCCTGTTTGATGCTAATAGTTAGGGGGGACTGGGGTAAAACCGTATACTTTCTGCAAAATGTTAATTAAAAAAAAATTTAACAAATAATAACGATATTTAACAATAGAGTTGTTTTTAGTTTGCTTTCGTCTACCTGAAAATCGATTTAATTAGCCAGAAAATTATATGTAAAAAATGTTATTAATAATTTACAAAAGTATCCAGTATTACCCCATAAAAAAATTGTCGGGGTAAAACGAAATACTTTTATTATCTTTTTCAAAATGATTAACCCTAGTCCTTTTATTCCTTTATATAAATATCCTATTCGAAAACTATCGTTTTATCGAATATGTAAACAGTCGAATATAGAATTTTCGAAAAATAACAAAAGACGAATAGAGGCGCGCGTAGCCCGCCATCGAACGCTAGTATAAAAATTAACATATAATCGTTCAGACGTTATCCTGTTCGAGGTTCATAGTTATCACTATAATTTCAATATTATTTATTTTATGTAAACTATTGGAATTATGGAAAGCAGGTTCAGTTTTTAGTTTGCCTTTTGTATTCCAACAGATTGTATTTTTATCGAACAATCGAAACACATAACCAGTTGTACTTTTCCGATCGATTTCATTGCCTGCCCAATCAGAGTCTACGTAACCACTTAATATATTTTGATAATCATTTCTCTTATAAACCAAACGAAAATTTAATGACCCTTTTATATATCTTAAGACTCTTTTTAAATTTTGCCATAGTTCTTTATTATTTTTATTTTGATATCTACTAAGCAGATTTACTGCAAAACATAAATCAGGCCGTGTGCACAACATAGCGTACATTAAACAGCCAATAACATTTCTACAGGGGGCATCATAATGTTCATCAGAGTCTAAGGCAGTATAATCTAATTTGGCAGGCAATGGTGTACTTACACTATTGCAATCATTCATTTTGAATT
>JAWWEQ010000045.1:28405355-28471334 GCA_035583055.1 Torymus tubicola | reverse complement strand
AATTTGTTTTATGTTATTTTCTATAGAATTTTTTATTTAAATTATTTTAAAGTGTTTGTAACAAATGCGCACAACTAAGCTACTTATTGATTGTAATAAACAATGTACTTTTAATTAAGTCCGCGCTTAAGAGGATATTCTCCTAGAGCGTCAATAAATGATACTACAAACAAACAAACAAACAAACAAGATGCGCGGCCCTCTGGCTATAGAAAGCGCATTGACTAGGCGACGTTTTTTTTTCTTTTTACAACACGCAGCGAGTAAACAAATGGGAATGTAAGATGCCTGTATTATCGACAGTTACAGTCAAAATAGTATTGTCTTAATTTTAACAACTTGCATGTGAATCTTACCATTAAATTTACTAATATCACTTCAAATAAAACAGCGATGTCTCGAACAAAAAAGCGTTGTTTTTTATAATATAGAAAAAAGGTATAGATACCTCGAAACCTCAACGCGATGACACAATGCTGTCACCGAATTAATGTAAAGCAGGCCAGAATACATGTATGTATAATAGTCAACTAAAAAGAACAGACCAGTTTTTTTATTTTGTATGCCTGTGTTACATCTATAATGAAGCCAATAACCTTGTATTTTCTGTTTTGTAGAAACCGTTTTTTCATAATTAAATAAAACGTTCAGTTTTACGGAGCAACATATATTATGCATTGCGCGTTAAATTTTGAACTTTGAATGAAATAATTGATTGATATGAAATAAAAAAGGAAATGCAGTTTTAAAAATAAGTATCTTAGAACATGCAACTGTTTAAGCTAGTCTTATTAATTTGTCTAAAAGGCAAAAACGATTTTCATTAAGTATAACAATATAAAGCTAGAAATATTAATAATCTCTCTTATGATGCAAATGAAATGCTCAAGGTGATGCTAAATCCTGACTTATTTGCATAACAGTTTTAAAAGTACCTGTAAAAATTTGAAGTTAATAAATGAATTTCCTTAAATAAACTACAACGCGATAATAACGTTCAATGCATCCGGTTATACTATACCTATTAAATCCTTTCCAAATTTTTCATTAATAACATGTACTGATGACTCATTAACAGAGCATTAATGTTATAAGGTCAATAAATAAAATAAATAAACCGTAATTTATTCGTTATTTACTTAAAGCTTTAATAAAAAGTGTGATAACTAAACTTAAATAAAATTACAACAAAACTTATAGTCCATATTTTTTCAATTTTCGATTTCATTAAAATCAAGTCCGATATTCATTGTTGAACTATCCTATCATTTTTAAGGCTATTCTTACATTACTACTATTTCACGAATTTTACATATTTCCATAAGATATTGAAAATTATTGACAAATGCATTTTTACCCCAAGGCATTTTTCTCTAAAAGCCCATATTAATAGATAGTATAATTAACCTATATATACACTTTTTGTATTAATATAATAAATACAAAAGGATAAAAATAAATTATACAAATCATTGAAAAACCACAGATTTACGAGATAAAAAGATTTAAATAATTAAACACAATTGAACAGAACTATTAAATATATCCACTCATCCTTATTACGCACGAAAACAAAGTTACAAAACCATACACAATATCGCATCACCATTTTAGGTCTTTGCACTTCGCCTTTATAATGAATCACGCGACCGCTCCCCGACATTGCAAAAAAAACTTCCGAAAAAACGCATCCTACTCTATCGTCAATCCCAAATATTTGTCAACCGTTTTGCGCTGGTCGACTAACAGTCTTGCTCAAACATCCATTAACAATCGCGGCTAAAACTACCCGCGACCGAAAAAGGACCTCCTATGTGTACGCATGCGTCATTCGCGAGCAGCTGGTTAATTGTGCGCTTATTAATTAACTCGCGAGCGCAGCGCATTTTGAAACCTCCGAAATGTATCCTTTTCTTTCTCTCTCGTGCATACACGTGTTCATTTCGACGGCAGGGTTCTTGCAGGTGAAGAGGAATGCATGTGATCGCCTGCAGCAAAGATCGTCGGTGCCAGCGAACTCCAAACTTCTTGGAACGTGCTGTTGAGGCTTGAGGATGATGACGTGTGCAGCAGTTTTCGTTTTTTTAGCGGTTTGCGCTGCGGATGCTTTGAAGGCTAACTTTTTCTGAACCATTTATGGGTAAATCAACGAAATTGGAGTGGAAGTGCGTAGGTAATAGCAGACGTTTAAAAGAAAGTAAAATGCTTTCAAAATACGCTGTGTACAAACGATAATTTTTTAATATTTTCGATACTTTGTTGTTCAATATTTTGAATAGTATTTCATGAGCCTCGGAGGAATATAACGATTGATTCAAGTTTTCTTTCTATTATACTGTAGTAGCTCGATCAAAGAATGAATTCTCTTGAAAAGTTAATTATGATTTCAAAGTATTGCGCTAATTATATTAAAACCTGTTAATCAAGCTACGGTGCAATTGAATAAAGTTGTAATTTAGACTGATCTTCAAGTGGAAGTAAAAGATATAATAAAGTTCATTTAATTATATCTACTTTGATTGCTATTGATGCTTGAGATCGTTTCTCTTTGACTTGGAGGACACGTCAATTCAGATACCCTTTGACTTATTATCTAAACGAGAATGATGTCAATTAAATATTTTTCATTAAAAGCATACATTAATTATATTTTAAAGAATTTTTAAGGAATCAAACTAACTTTAAAGTTAGGTTCTTTATTATAATGTACAAATAATGTCTAATAAAAAAATTATATAAATTCTTTGCAAATACTATTCATCAAGAATATCCAATTAAAACGGTGTTTTAAACCAATAATGTAGCTTATAATTTATTGCTATTTATTTTGTTACTTTCCCCTATAGGAAGCTTTGTGATAGTAAACAATAAATAAAATACATTAGAAATGATTTTAGTAACTTCAATGTATATCCTTAACCCACGATTTTCATAAAATCATCTAAAGAAATACATTACAGTAGTGTAAATTAATATTCGTTTAATTAGTTGTACAGAAAAAAATCAAACAGTAAAGTCAATTTAAACTTTAACACAATCCATTACGTCAGGAAGTTAAATAATGTCAATCAAATCGTTAGATTATTCTACCTGAACGCAATGAAACAAATTATTACCACCAAGAAATTGAAAACAGTTCTTTTTCTATATTACTATATAAAATATATATACTTTTTCAAAATAACTTAGCACATATATTGTTATGGCAACTTTGTTAATATGTTTTATACTTTCAGGCATAAATCAGTAGATTTAGAAAAATAAAAATGTAATACTATATCAATACTATTTTTTACAAATATTTTTATACTACTAGGTACAAATCTCACTAATTAATATAGTAAAAATTAATATTTTTCTCTATTTCGTCGCATACTTATCACATATAACCCATAGAGTGGAGAAGGTACGCTAATGCATTTCTAAAAATATACAGCTGGAAAAAGACATCGATTGCTCCAAATCAGAAAGACGTAACTCCTGCGCGTAAACGTCATTTCCATTTAGAATTATCGATATATTGTAAATCCTAGATAAATAAATTCCACCAAGCTTAGGTAAAATCAATCCTTTCATGTTCAATTACTTGAAAAATTCTTCCTTTCCGCTGAAAATCAGAAAATAAAATAATTACCAAACTAACCCACTGTCAACCCAAAATCATCAATCTCTGTCGCAATCATAGCAAGCATATAATACGTTTTCGAAAACGAATTTCATCCTTCTATCAGCTAACCGCGCGGACAACCGACGAAATGGAAAAGCTAACGGTACGTCACCTAAGCTGTACTACTGAAATCAGCTCGATCTCCGACTTATCTCACACGCGACACATTAACACCGTTTCAACACCTCTATATCTATAACCACAACGTAGCGCTCCCGAAACTCCCGCCTTGTCACCTATAGAAAGCGTAAGTTTCCACTCTTCCAAAAGTAAGTCCCACCTCCCTCGAAAAGCCAATTAAGCTCTGGGCCTAATCGTTCGCTTTCCCCCCGGTGCAAAGGAAAACGTTGTGAGTACGTATAAACCGCCATTGATACACTCACGATATGTCATGTGTGTGTGCGTGCGTATATATAAAACCGAGCGTTTCTCAGTTCTGGGCCCATATACAACAGAGAGCCGATCGTCGTCAAGAGGGCAGCAGCGCACGGCCGCCAGGTGAAAGTGAACATAGAGCCGGTATAGAGTGTGCGCGTGTATGTGAGAGTGAGGCCCCCCGACAACGACACGGAGGAGAGGTGAAGAAGCGAAGGAGTGGTGGTGCGCATATAGAGGGCTCGAGAGGGCGCGGCTTGTTTCAGACGCTCACGGTCCACGACGACGATCATGTCGCCGAAGTGCAGATACATTGGGACCCTCTGTCTGCTGCTCCTTGCCGGTGAGTACCAACCAACCCAATTTTTCTTTTATCAGTAGAGTGTACGTGTCTTGTTGTTCTTTGAGGATATATAAAGGAATGATTTACCGGTTTAAAAAAAAAAAAAAAAAAAACTATCCGAAGGACATTTAAGTGAAGTTTCGACGGGCAATATAATTTGTTACTACTTCGATCCTTTGTTGTTTTCGTTTCGGTTACCAACCGTTTAGCTATGTTACTGTTAGATACGTGCCTTTAATGATTGTTACTGCACTTTTGGCTTTGTGTGCGCGTGTATCAGTAGTAACGGTTTACAGTAACTCGCTTTTTTACATTTTTCTACTGCCTGATATACAAAATTGATAGACCCACCGTCTAAGTGCAGTCAATAGTGTATATTTAACGTAAAATCATATAGCGATTTCAACCGATTCTCGCATACTACTCGGCGATAAACGACATCACCCACATATAAACGCATTGTAAAACGACTTTGCTCCGGTATATATACCTCATCACATCCGGATCTTAAACTCTGACTCTGATTGGTCCATTATTAGCTCGTTATGCAACTATATCACCTGTGTTTCTCCCTCCTTCGCCGCCCCTATATTATAATGACAAGCCACGCGCAGGCACTAAAGAGTCCCTCCCCTTCTCCACCTCTCGTCACCGATAATTACACTTTCTAAAGGCATAATTCTCCCCGTGTCTGACTAATCGCCGAAAACTTTTACGAAGAGAGAAAAAAGAAATAAGAAAACCAAATGGGAGAGGATTATGCTAATAATAATCTTCGCCGTGTCGATCGTTCCACATTGCCCAACAAGACGAGTGAGAGAGAGAGAGAGAGAGAAAGAGAGAGAGAACCGGTATCAAATGACAGGTGTCGTCGCCGCATGTACAGCCTCCCATAATTCCTCGGATTATAACCGCGAGAGAAAAAGATGAGCAGCGCTTCTTGGGCAATAACACAACACTCGCACGCAGCATCTCTTTCTCGCCAATTGAAATTCATGTATTCACGAGGACGAATCGCAGAAGCCGTTGCGAAAGCGCTCACCTCTCTCTCTTTCTGTCTCTCTCGAAAAAGCCACAGCACATGCTAGGGATGAGCCGATCGTCAGGCCAACATCGATAATAATCGGAAAGCTCACCATATGTGTGTATATATGTATACAACAGGCGTTATACGCGCACTCGCTTTCCCTCTTCGCTCGCCATGACACTACTTACTTTTAACACTCGCGCACGGCGACTTTCTACTTCTTATATACACTACACCGTGAGTTCGCTGACCCGCTTGCACGCGCATACCTCTTTTGTCCGCACGTATATATATATATACATACACGCGCGAGAACATATAAGTATACAGTACCACTCTGCGTCTTTTATGTTGCTGTCAAGGAAAAGCTCTTTTTTAGCGTCAGCTGCAACAACCCACGCGAGCTTTTGTCTTGCGAAATATTGGTATATTGCGAACCGGTATGCGGTACAGCAAGGCGAGTGTTGTATACTTATATGTGTTTCTCCCTCTCGTGAACTTTAATTTGTCTGACGCGCGAGTGAGCGCATAGGAGGTGAAATGAAATGCGATGTCGTTTACCGGGTACAGGCCTTTTGGAGCCGCGAGGTACGTTGCGAAATTGTTGGTCGCGTGTATAGAGGAGTGCGAAAAGACAAAGGATTCATTGTATCTTGTTGGAAGGATCGATCGGGATTGTCAACACAGTCTACGGGTCAGCTCTTGTCTATTACGTTAAAGGGCAGAGTTTAGGTTTCTTATATGAACGAGTACCCATACGTTATTCGTATACTTTGCTCCCTTGTACGTACCTGGAAGAAATTGATTTTCGTCTTTCGAAAAACTAATATCACCAGGTTCCCTTTCTTTGGCTATAACGAGATTCTACCTTCTCTTCGATGATGTCAATCTTTTTATATACCAATGTCATAACTGGTGACGAATAATTGTTAAATGAAGGATATCGAGTATACGTGAGACAGAAAAAATTATTAATACATCTTTTTATTGGTACATTCGTAAAAAAACTTACCAATATTGTACTATAATTGTTAAATTACCAGGAAAATTACGCTAGTTTAGTTATAACGAATCAAAGCACGCGCGAAGTCGGGTGATATCTAAGGCGCATATAACACAATGACGTAATGGCGCACAACCTGTACACGCAGTTATATACACGCCAACTCTTCCCAAAAAAGAGCAAAACGCGAACGGTGCACAATAATTCCTTCAATTTGAATAATCGTTCGCTCACGTATATATACGTGTGACGCAATACGCGCAGGGGTTGGACACAATTCTGTTTTAGCAAATCATTTCCGACACGTGTCATAACTATATACATATACGTGTATATGTAAATCCGCGAAAATGCAAATCACACTACAATTCATTGCACACACAAACACGCCCCACGGAATATTGTTATGATTACGAAAGTACGTTTAAATTAATGAGCCCTTTCAGTTAGAAGTGAGAGAGGACAAAAAGAAATTTATGACTATTTCATGATGCGTCGATTATAAATTAGCTTATCATCAGCTGAATTGTATTATACTTGATTTTGGGACACTACCGCGCCCTTTGAATAATTCTAATTATATTTGTTAGGATCGATTATATTCCAACGAATAAATAAATTTATGTACCCTATCAAAACACATGTAATATATATTTATACGTAACCACTTTACGGCAACGTTTAAGTAACACGTTATACAACCGATCTAATTTACGATTTTTCATTTTCAGTTGCGGCTAGGGCGCAAGATGATGGCGAAGGAGATGGAATCGACGCGAACGCAGAAGAACTGTGCCAGGATAGGCCAGGAGACGAATACTTCCGTCTGAGTACCGACGGTGACTGCCGTGATGTCGTGAGGTAAACCTCGACATCTGATTTATTACCTCCCGTCGATTGATCACGCCGAGTCGCTGTAGTTCTGTTTGATTTTTGCGTGGATATAGCATCGAATGATATATATATATATACACACACCCGAGAGATGATAATTTCGGTGCGGGCAGATTAATTTTAAATAAATGAAAAGGTATATAACGGTATGTATATATCTATAGGAGTGATCGACAAGTCAAGGCGCGCGTTAATCTTTTTCTAATGTCATAAGTCAGTCAGCGGGTCAACGAGAAAGAAAGTTCGCCTCGTTAAATGGAAATTTCACTTTTAAAGCGGCGCTCATATAATTTCACTTCGCAAATTGAAACTGCGCGGAGGATAGGTCGAGAGAAGAAAGTCATCGAAATAAATGGACGATTAAAAATGCATCGGTAAAATTAGAAATGCCCGTTTGGCGGACAATGTGACACGCGTGTGTATGGAAAAGCGGAAGTGCAATCAATCTTGTTCGGTCGCAGCAATCAACAGCTCGGGTTGATTCATTAACGGGTAATTTTATGTAACTAGAGGTTCGATAAAATCGAATGCGTGCTATAATATATGATCGGTCGGTGGAATTGTTTACTTTAATTATCGGTCAAACAGATTGCGGCGTCGTTGGGCAATAAAGTTATAATGAAAAGTAAATCGAAATTCAAGGCACTTATAATAAATTCAATCGTATCAAGGCATAGCCTTCAACTGAATATAAAAAAAAGAACTCCACTCGAACTAAAAAGCCAAAATCAAACAAAACAACAGCTCTGGTCTTCTCGCGTGTTATTTACCAAAATTTCCAATACAATCTTCTTGTATAAATATATACGCTCCTCGAAAGCCATATCTTTCTTTCTGTCTCTTTCTCTCTTGTTTCGCGCGAAGCAGACAACAGCGGGGAAAAATGAGGGACTTTCGTTTCTCGGCTGGAAACCGCGAACGGGTTTTCGGTTTCTCTCGGCTCGTAAGTATACAAGACGCGAGAGAGAGAGAAAGAGAGAGAGAGAGAAAGGATTGCGGCCGTCGATTTATAAAACGCGAGAGGCGCAACCGCGCGCGCACGTATACACGACGAGAGAGGTAAAAGTTGTATTTTACGCCGTAGCAACGGCAACGTCGGCAACTGGGAGTGATCCATTGTTTCGCGAAATCGAATTTTCAAAGAGGTGAGACTTTCTAGACGTCGATCGAGACGCGTGGTAATCTTCGGTCTATACATGATGAATGCGAATGGCTTCCGCAGGAGGGTAAATGATTATGTTGAGGGAATATTTTGTTTCGAATGATAATTTATCATGAGGTTTAACTTTGACAGTATGTAAGAAAAGTGGTAAATTGTAAAATTTGTTGATAATTTAATAGTGTTTTATGGATGTTCGTAATTAGAATTTCGTTTAAACAAAGCTTCTAATATTAAAATTATTATACGATTCTTAAATTTGAAAATAAATAACAAGAATGTGCCGTAAATTTAGTAAAAACACTTATCCGTCGCGCTAATAAAGTTCCGCGAACGGTACATTAAATACACAAGAGACCGATAATTTTTCTCCGTTTGACATCCATAATAATAAAGATAACGAGCGCGGTACGAACAAAAAAGAGAAGAAACAACTATACACTTATATACATCCATATAAAATCGGTTAATTACGGCTGCCTTTTAAATGCAAATTTAACGCGCACGCGCGAGCTCCCGATGTGACTCAGTCTCCCGATAATTCGATTCGTAAATCAGCCTAACGACCGGTGAAATTTTCAAGAAACTATCGCGCGGTGCGAAAGGAGACGGAGGTGCGGATAATATTTAAAAATATCGCAACAGGTTCGTTAACCGCGTATAGGCGAGGTGTCACGTCCGATCTTTAGGAATCCCGCCTATAGGAGCGGAAGTCGCGTGCGATAAGTAACGGAAAAGATGCGTCTCGCATAAGTTAATCGTGTATAGAGTTCATGATGGGTATATGCACGCGTATGGAGCTCGGCGTGAAGTTTGGTTAATGAACGCTGGCCAGATGAGACACGAATATTAATGAATGATGAGATGTATATATATTTGACGGGAAAAGAAGATGGTTATACTCTTCGAAACTCAATTTGTGGGAAATTATACTTTATATCATATAATATAAGTAAACTGAGAAAAATTTGTTAGTTTTTATTATTTTTAATTTTTTTGTTAAATTTACTCACGCATAGAAAAATAAAAGTCGCCGTGAAAATATATTATAACAAAATATTGATTTGTTGAGACAATGAAAAATAAAATCAACAATTTCTCAGAGTACTTTCAAAGTAAATAAATTATAACTATGCAAAAAAAAACAATCTATCGTCCACAATCGAAACAAAAGGGTGACCTACAATGAACCCTGACCGAAGATGCATGTAACCATCACGAGATTACAAAACTGTACGTTTAGGTGCGACAAAGCAACCGAGATCGGTGTGACGAGGCTGGCGACCGTCAAGTGTCCAACTGGCTTGGCCTTCGACATCGAACGTCAGACCTGCGACTGGAAGACCAACGTCAAGAACTGCGAGCAGCTCGAGAGTAAGCCTTCGAAAGAACAAAACTCTCTCGCCCCCCCCCCAGCCCCCAAAAAATCTTTCTCTACTTTTCAGGAACAGCGCGCACGACGAGATTTATATAGCGCGTTAAGAACCAAAAAAAATCACTTCTAAAAAAAAACACAAAACACCATTGTCATTGCATATACGATGTAAACGTTCTGCCCCTCAGGTGCACAAGGTCCGGACTGAAGCAAATCACGTGCCCCAGCGGATTGGCCTTTGATTTGGACAAACAGACCTGCGACTGGAAGGGCAAGGTCACCAACTGTGACAAGCTCGAGAGTAAGTGACGCACGAGGGGACGAAATGTAAAGTCGTGGCATTCTCGGTTTGATTATCCTTTTTTTTAATTTTTTGTTGTGCTTGACGAACAAAATAAAAAAAAAGGAATGCGACTTTTCTTTCGAGTTTATATAAAGTAAAACGAAACTTTTGAGATTGGAAGCAAGAAAAAAAAAGAAAGAAAAAGAACGATTGCAGTCGACATGCTGCTTTGCTCTTGTCTCGTGTGGTTCGCGTGCACTCGCGAGGGCTTCTTTTTGTTTTTGCACAGAGAACGAAATTAAGTGAACATGCTTGTTGCGAAGAAGGATGTCGAGGCGTGGCGGTTGTTTTTTCGGTGGGTATATCCTGGTTCGTGTATACATATATAAGTGGGTGTAAATTCGCGCGAATTAAGTGATCGTTGCCGCATAATGAAGACGTGAGTCGTCACTTTTTTACTTTTTCTGATCTAAGACTACTTTTTCATTGGGGGTTTGAAGATAACGATAAAATTAATTAATATACGCGCTTTATTTATCAATTTCATGAGGGATGTACAATAATTTTATTTAAAAACTCTTTTCACCTAGTCAAACTTTACAAAGTCAATATCGGCAACCTCCAGCACATCAATCAAATGTCGTATATATGCATCGCGTTCGAAAATTACCTCGATGTTTATTGTATAGGAATTATTTTCTTTCCCTCTCTCGCCTAGCAATATTCACTTGACCGAGATCCGTAGCAAAACAAAGAAGCCTACCCGACACGTGTAGTAGCTACACGAGAAAGAGAGTCAGGAAGCCCCGGTCTTCTTTTTCTTTTTCTTTTTTTTTTTTAAACGTAGAACTCGCGCCGTAGCACGCAAATCGACGACTAACCTTCATCAGTTCATCCTCGCCAGCTCAGTCCACCGACGAGAAAAGCCTGCAAATTACGCGCCCCTGAATTCCTTCCACATATATGTGTATGTGAGAAAAGGAATATTTTTAATGTGTAGTTTTGCACATCAGGTGCGCGTCTAATTTTGGCTTTTCTCGGCTTGGTAAGGACGCTCATCATCTGTATTTTATACTTCATCGTTACTTGCTTATTTTCCCTCCCCACCACACCTCCTTCATGCTTATGTATCTGAGACTCGCACGTGTATGACATGACACCTCTAACTATTTTTTATACGCCGCTTTTTTTCCTGCCTCTTGTGTGATTAAAGTGTATCTTTTGGTATTTATTAGACTAATCCACCCATTCACATACACACTTTACACACACATTTACCGAGCTCTTTTGACTATGCTCTGGTTAGTTTTTTTTTTAATTGGTGCAGTAGTTCTATTCTATGCTGCTTTTTCGTGTTTTTCGACTCTCGATCTGTCAATATGTATATGTGTACCTTTTTTTGCTCTACATAGACTTTTCGTATCTGTATACTGTCACTATTCACCTATTTTTCTATACTTTATAAGAGAAAACACTATTAGATCCATAATAGCAGATGAAAATTAGAACAGAATATTAATTCAGCCTTGCATACAAGTGATTTATTCAATTTGAAATTAGATAAACAACAACTATTACGGAGAATTTTAATTTAATTATAGCTCATAATACTCGAGCCAATGAATAATAATATTACCGTTGATTATACATTCGATATTCAAAATTTAAAAACTTTTCACATAGTTGCCGCGTATAAATAAACCCACACAAAGGAGAGACAGAAAAAAAAACAAGAACGAAAGTGAAAAGAACGAGAAAGAGAAAAACGGAAAACGAGACCACACGCGACCGTGTTTACGATCTTTCTCTGTCTCTCTCTTTCTCATTCACCTACCGGTTCTCGCAGCACCTTTATATGGACCGATCGGGAAGAGGAAACTTTTCCCGCACGCACTTTCCCTTCGCGCGCACCCGCGCTTTCCAAACGCGAGTCGATTATCGGATATTTTTGGGGTAAAAAAAGAGGTTACGGTCGGATTTTCGATCGGTTCGAATGGAGGGGAAAGAAGTCGATCGGGAACAAGTTTTTCAAGCCGCAGTGGGCTGATTGAGTATAAATAAGAAAAATAAAATAAACGAGAACAGGGCACCTGTATACGAGTTTTACATAAGGAACGTTTAATTCAGCTCACTTTCTTTTACAAGCCAAAACTTTCTTTCGAACTCGAGGAGTCTTTTCTTAAAATGACAATTTTTTTTTCTTTCATTTTTCCTATACGTTTTACTACACACTTCACTTTTTCCGCAGACATTTACAATCTTTATCTCTCGATATGTGTTTAATTTTACTTATAGCTTCACATTGACCGCATTTAAGTGTTAAACTCTATATACATATATATATATATATATATATATATATATATATATATGTGCGTTTCATTTTATCTCTTGTTTCTTTCTCACCTGAATATCCGCCTTCTCTATTTCTCTACACGTACACACACACACTTTACAATCTCTGTCCCGATAATTCACATGTCATCGACTCGAACGCAATAAAGAGAGCAATAAGGAAAAGAAACAAACAAAAGTAATGATTAAAGCAGAAAGAAAAAAAAAGTAAAAGTAGAGTAATAATATTTTTCATGCAAGATAAGCAAAACTGTTGTTGCGTTCGACTGAAAACGTGCGCGCGTGCATCGACGACGAGAAAGTAATTTCAAATGAGAAAAACATAATTCCTTCAGGCGTCACGAAACTTTGAAATATAAAAACATAAATAAAATAACAAGCGTTACCACTTTTCCAAAATATCACACGATAATGGAAAAAGTACTTTTACCGTTACCCACACTGATATAGCAAAAGAAAATCAACACACTTCGACGATACGCACGCGACTGAACTTATTTTTTACGATTTCAATTTAAATGCCCAAAAGACCATATATAGAAAATTTCCAGAAAGTAAAAACAAAAACTTGACACGATACAGAGAAAACAAAATTTTTAATATGTACATTGCAGAGAAAACACACAGGGACGATCGAGGCTACGGAAAGAGCGATATAAATATATATAAATACACACATATATATTTATTGCTATGCGATTTTTGTGCACACTGGGGAGGAGGAGCTGTTTTGTTGTGATGGAATGATTGGCCTATGTTATTGTTGTTGTTGTTGTTGTTGTTGTTGTTGTTGTTGTTGTTGTTACATTTTATCGCCTGCATCCGATGCCGGCCGCATCGGACAATATTCTATACAGAATCATTGTAAATATATTTATATGGTTTGTAAAATCACGAGACCGAGTAATGGAGCTTGTCGTCGAGTGTAAGAGAGAATCTCATTGTGCCTTGTAATATATTACAGATTGCGATATGGAGTGAAGGGAGTAGTTGTAATTTGCGACTGAAGTAACAATGATTTGCAGTGCGTATGCAGCTCCAGCGACTGTTTGTTTGTGTACTTGCAGAGTAACAAACGATGTTTTGAGTAACTTTTGTTGTTAATTAACTTTGCATTGTGCATATCAACTTAAATTTTACTATAGTTTGATCTAGTCAAAGTGAATAACGTTTTATTGATTTCACTAAATCTCATTATGGCCATTGTTGTTACAAAGTTTAAATAAATTAGTCGGAGAAATTGTTATTTCGGTCAATTTATTATAAATATTGCATCTTGTATATATTCAAAGTGTACGCATTGGTGCAGTTAAAATTATCTTCTGTTTCAGTTTAATTGTTCTTTAAAAACAGAAAAATTAATGCAGTGAAATGTGGAATATTTTGAAAAACATAATTTGGAAATTTCGTCTCCACTTTCACGTAATTGCACTTTCTTTTGAGTTTTTGATTGCACAAACAGTAATGAAAGATAAAATAATTGTACACGATATTCTCTCCGTGAAAGTATGAAAGTAAATTTTTCAGTCATTGGCATGAGCTTAATTTGGAATGCTAATTGGATTTTATGCTTGAAATAATCTAAGAATAAAAAAATGCTCGTATTATCAAGTTACGCTAAGACTTGTCTATGACAGAGATGTTTATTATCATAATACAAAAAAAAGAACTCATTATAAAGACACTTATATAGCGTGTCCCGCAAAGCTCGACGACAAGTCAACTCGTCTGTATATATATTTCGCCGTGCTAATTAAATACAGTCTTAATTTTCAACTTCGTTTCGCGTTTCAAACGAACGTCTAATGCCAATGTTATATAGTTTCACGTGGAAAACGAAAAACAAATTGCAGACACGAAAGCCGTGCAATTATTGAATCGCCCCATTTATGCAACCTAGGCATTTTTTAAATGAAACCAGCACCTACCGGAAATCATTAAGACTGGATTTAAGAAAAAATGATACCTTCAAAAAAAAGCCCCACTGTGCATACGGAAAACCGAGCTGTGCTCTACATTGAAAGTTCGCCTCGAAAGATAAAAAAGTAAAAAACAGCTCGTTTCTCCGTGTACACGCACACACCACACGCGTATATAACGTATATGCATTGCGCTAGAACCACGTAACGTCTATCACACGGCCGCCGGCCGTTCCTCTTATTTTCTGTTCTCGACGTGCAGAGCCCCGCAAGGTCCTGCCAATCCTAAAGACCGATGAGCCTGTGTGCCCTGAGGGTAAACTCAGCTGCGGCAACGGAGAGTGCGTCGACAAGGAGCTCTTCTGCAATGGTAAACCCGACTGCAAGGATGAATCCGACGAGAATGCCTGCAGTGAGTTTTACAAACCTTTCTTTTACTTTTCTTATTCAAATGGTTGAAATTTAGATTCTCTCGAGGTGTGTTTTTAAAAGGGATTCGTGAAAATGAAAGGAAAATAATTGTTTTAATCTGAAAGTGTACTTTGAAAGGATAGACGAGGTGGGACTTGAATTATTCAATGAAGAAAAAGTGTAGTGATTTTTTTACTTGTTATAAAATGTTCAAAGAATTCAATTTTCCTAGAGTTTGTTTATTCTAATTTTCAACCAATAAATATTATATATATTCACAAGCGTAAAATGGAAAATAAACAATTTCTTCTGCCCTCTGCAGCCGTTGAAACCGACCCGAACCGCGCGCCCGACTGTGACCCGACCCAGTGCGTCTTACCCGACTGTCACTGCTCGGCTGACGGTACGCGTATCCCCGGTGGTCTCGAACCCCAACAAGTGCCCCAGATGATCACCATCACCTTCAACGGCGCTGTCAACATTGACAACATCGACCTTTACGACGAGATCTTCAACGGTCACCGTATGAACCCTAACGGTTGCCAAGTCAGAGGTACCTTCTTCGTGTCGCACAAGTACACCAACTACTCGGCTGTGCAGGATCTGCATAGACGCGGTCACGAGATTGCCGTGTTCTCGCTCACCCATAAGGATGATCCACAGTACTGGACCAGTGGTGAGTAGATTATGGTTATAACGATAGATGTAGCAGGGTCACGGATATAAATATCTATGCGTTTTCGTTGTTACCAGAAATTAATGGTTGTGAGATAGTTAGTTTTAATTGGTTCGCGTTCGAAAATATCGAACTGTTTGACCTTTAAGGTCGTAACGGTACCCAATTATTTTCTGCGTTGTTAGATTGATTTGTTTGATAAACTAGCTTAAAGTTGGATAGAATAATTGTAATTTCTTTAAAATCCATTGAAATAATCGTTAATTGAGATTCGTTCCATAAACTTATTACTACAAGAATACGTCCCCGAGGCACATCCCCGCGCTTTGAGATGTTCGTTAATTGAAAAAGAGAAAGTACGTTTTATCGAATGATATACGAAAAAAGTTCAATTAGAAATGCGCATATAAATCAGAAGCATTCTGATTTCCGTGAAATGAAAGTACAGGAATTAAAGCAACACAGTGCTGATTGAAAAACAACCTTCAAAGTGAATTTTTCTCAGCGAGAAGCATTGAATAAAGCGAAGCGCGCAAGAAAATGTAAACTCGAAAAATTGATTCCATTAAGTGCGCGTGCGCGCGGAAAGTTAAGAAGAATTTTGACCGAAGTTCTCAACGTAAAATGTGTGTATATTCAAGCACGCGCGTAGATATATATGTGCTCCTTTGTAAGTGGCACCAGATACAGCATGTATCTACTTACACAAGCGTAAATTCATATCTATATATATATACATGCAACCTTCAAACTTCGATAAGAGGCTTCGTAACTTCTTTGAAGCAGCGCAATTCGGAATCTCCCCTTTCGAGTATAAACTTCACTGAAATTCACTTGAGAACCTCCATCCGTCACCTTTCGAATAAAACCCAGACAGAATAAACGTACACGAAACGATCCTACTTCACTTAAATCTTATAAAAAAGAAATAGAAAATAACCCGTTATTCTTCACTACAGGTTCGTACGACGACTGGCTCGCTGAGATGGCTGGCGCTCGTCTCATCATCGAGCGTTTCGCCAACATCACTGACAGCTCCATCATTGGAGTACGTGCACCTTACCTGCGCGTCGGTGGTAACAAGCAATTCGAGATGATGGCTGATCAGTTCTTCAACTACGATGCCTCCATCACCGCCTCCCTCGGCCGTGTGCCCATCTGGCCGTACACCCTTTACTTCCGTATGCCCCACAAGTGCAACGGTAACAGCGGCAACTGTCCGTCTAGGTATGTATATAATGCGTGTGCATGTTGACGGAGTTTCTGCAATTTTAAGAAGGGCGTTAATTGTTTATTGTTTGATAAGAATTCAATGGAGATTGCAAATTACTATTTATTTTATATTCTTTTAGTATAAAAATTATAAACAATTCATTTAGAAATCAGAACGAATTCAAATTTTTAAGATTCATTATAAAAAAAAATTCACTAAGTCGTATACGTATATAAAACTCAAAATAACGAAAAACCTTGTAACAGATCTCACCCAGTCTGGGAAATCGTGATGAATGAGCTCGATCGTCGTGACGACCCAACCTTCGACGAGTCCCTGCCCGGTTGTCACATGGTCGACTCTTGCTCCAACATCCAGACCGGCGAGCAGTTCGCTCGTCTGCTCAGGCACAACTTCAACCGCCACTTGAACACCAACCGCGCGCCCCTTGGTCTTCACTTCCATGCCTCGTGGTTAAAGAGCAAGAAGGAGTTCAAGGAAGAGCTGATCAAGTTCATCGAGGAGGTGCTCCAGCGTACCGACACCTACTTCGTCACCATGGTCCAGGTGAGATATAATAATAGCTTGTCTCTTCTGTTAGGGCGTGTGCGTTGAAAATCCAAAAATATCATATACTATATAGGAATTTTTGAAAATGCAATTGTAAGTTTTCCTATAAAATATGGTTACTTTTTGGGATGTTGGATCTGTAACAGTTTTACGTCAAAAAATGAAATTATCAGTTTGATTTCGGTACAAGGTATATATATTATCGACATTTAATCGATTTCTCTCATCTGTCCGTAGGTCCTGAAATGGATGCAGGAGCCAACTGAGATCCCAGCGCTCCGCGACTTCGACGCTTGGAAAGAAAAGTGCGACGAGAAAGGACAACCCTACTGCTCCCTGCCAAATGCCTGCCCCCTGACCACCCGGGAACTGCCTGGCGAGACCCTGCGACTCTTCACCTGCATGGAATGCCCGAACAACTACCCATGGCTTCTCGACCCCACTGGCGATGGTTTCTCCGTACGCAAATGAGCGGAACATACAAACCGATAGCGCGTCCGTATAATATCATGCCCGCGCATATAATAACATGGTGAACGACACACACACACACACACACCGACCATCAACGGCCGGGGTTGGATACGCTGCGTCATTGATACTCGCTCTATACGAATACTCGTTTATATGTGTGTGCTTTATTTTTTCTACATTAGATAGTAGCGTGCCAAATTTCGCGTTAAATCGTTCTATTTTTTATTATACACTATATATATATATATTATATAGAGATTTTATACACGTGAAGTACAATGAGCTCGCGACTGAGCGTCAATCTTCGGTTCCACGTCGCGTATAACAACCCTATGATGTTCGATGGTGTGTGTGTATATATGCAAGCTGAACACGAGCACGCATGCAGAACAAAAAAAAACAACAGAGACAACATACATACAGATGTACCGGCCGATACTCGCAGGGCTGCTCGTCGTCAGACAAAATAAGAGCGCGCGAGAGTTGGCTTTATTATTAATGACTGTTATAAGCGAGATTATTGTACACGCGAACGAGCGTCTTTTTTTTTTCTTCTTCCCTACTTTGCAGTAAATTACTTTCTTTTCTCACCGCCTTTTCGATCATGTATAAGCTCTGTGGAATTCTTTTTCCTTACCGATTTCTTTTCTTCGCTTTCTACGTACTAATATACATATCTGTGTATATTGCGAATTCCTTTTGTGTATTTTTTTTCTTTTATATACGACCGTCCGTAAGGTTTACTGCAAACTGTGTTTTTCTACCTTTTTTTAGCTTCCGTATAAATATACATGCAATATATGTAGTTGTAATTTTCGATTATACAATTAAGCGTTTTAGATTTGTAGGATAAATATTACAATTGTGTGAATACAAACGAATGAATGGTTATAAACAATATTATTGTGATTTTCACGTCGTATTTTGTTATACGAATTTTCCAACTTAAAAATGGAGTTGAAATAAATAAAAAGATATTTATTTTACACACCTTTAAAACGTCTTTCAGTTTATTTTACCATAAACTTTTTACATTGATTGAAAACGTCAAACATATTTTACAATGATAAACTTTGTTTATTAAAAAAAAAAAAATTCAAAATATAAAACCAATCACTCTGTAAACTGCAGTAGAGTGCTCTTTGAGATAAAATTTTAAACTACAGAATATTTTGAAATATTGCAAAAATACATTATTAATACAATACATTGGAAAATGAAAAAATCAGTAATTAAATTTATAAAAACAAGTACTTTGAACATACAAGTGAGTTTAAATAAAAAGATTAGTCAACGTAACATATTAAAATTCTTTATATAAAATTTTGTATTTTTTGCTTACAGCATGAAGAAGAGTTACATTTTAACACAATTAAAGGCAAGAAGAAATACAGTAATTTAGCAAATTACGGTAAATTTCATGAATTTTACAGTAGAAGGATCTACAAGGAAAGATAATACATTAGAAGAAAAAAGTCGAAATAATTAGAGTCCCAGGCATAAATTGTTTTCTTTTTCTTTGCGCTTTTATTTGAGTCTTGCGAATATATACAAAGGATTGAAGAACTAAATAACTAAATACACTTTTTTATAAACTAAATAAACAAAGGTCTGTTATAATAAGATAGTTCATAACGTGTTAATTATTAATTAAATAACGTAATAATAATGATAATATTAACTAATAATAATAATTGTAGTATATATCATAACTGCCAGAGGCGCAGCAGCATCTGCGGTGAAAGTTCGCATATACATAACGTGAAAAAAAATCGACAAGAGGCCTCTCTCACTCCTTTCTTTTTCTTAACAGCGCTATCACTATTATTAGTAAATAACTGTCGTCTTCGTTCTTTACTCTTTTCCACTCTCTTTTTCTCATTCTACTTTACTTTGCAGCGCGCTTATTCCCTTATTCGACGTGTATTCAGTGAGTACATCAATGTTTTATGCTCTTGAAAGAAGTCAACGCAATGCATTTTTTCCTTTAAACTTTGATTCGTTTGTTTTACATCGCATGTCGGGAACTTTTTTGCCGACAATGAGGAATACATTCTTTCATTCTTTGTTATGCTTTAATTGATACATTGTGGGAACGTTTGGTTAAGACACTTCATGAAACACTTTATTTTTGTTCAAAGATTATTTTATTCAAAAGAGATGAACTTTGCATCGAATTCATTGTTATAAAATATAATTATAATTATTTTTTAATATGTCTATATAAATTTCATTTACTATTAAAAATTAAAATTAATCTAAATTATTAAGTTTAATTTGTAATTATGAATTTATTTTCTAATGAAATTTAAGATGATGCAATAGAAACTAAGTACCACCGTAATCAAAAGGCACTAATCTCACATTTCCCTTGACGCGTTTTCATTAAAAAATATGAGTGACTATTGATACACCAGTTATCATTGATATGATTCTAAAAATATATAAAAATCGATTGATTCAATCGACTTTAATTAGTAATTTATGTCCCTAGTTATTATAAAAATCAATATGATCGATTGTGTATCTTATAAGAAATTTATTTTACTCATAAGTCATATTTATAAAGTAAAATAAATCAAAGGCAAAATCACGATTATTGTAAATGTTACATACATCAGGCGGAGTACAAGCGGAAAAATGCATTTACGTCAACTTCTCCATCGCACATAACGCAGGCGGATTATCTTATTATACACACGTCGAATACACATACAGGAGTCCAATTCCCCTCTCCCGAGAGGAAAGAAAAATATACATCTCGACGAGTAGAGAACACAAACAAAAATGTGTTCACTCTTCTTTGATCGTCAACTGTACAACACTTCTTGCGCGCATTTCGCTTTATTGCTTTGTAAAATATACACCTCATCTGGCCTCGATTCCTCATCTGCGCATCTCCGTATAATCGCGTGTACTTTGCATAGAGAGGAAAACATTTGGTAACGTGTCAATGAAATTTATTGCATTGATCTCGTGTACAACTCAGACGCGTTTGCGCGCTTTTTTTACGTATTACGAAAAAGGTGAGCCATTCAAAGATAAAAAGATTGCGAATTCAATCGGGTGTGGATTCGATGATTCGCCTTGACTTATATTCTGCACATAAGTTAAACATGAATGAATATAATAAATGAACGAGCATCGTATTATTACAAGAAAGTGTCTCTAACGATAAAAAAGCAGTTTTATGTACATACCCTACACGTGTATACTGAGGTTGCGCAAATTTTTCACCTTTGAATAGAAAAACATTCTATCATTCATCAAAATTACATAATTAGTTGCATGTTTTACCGATTAAATAAAAACGTGAAGTCAAGAAATCTACTTCAATGAACTTTTCCAGATTTTCTCTTCATGCGCCATCACGCTCTTATCTCACATTTCATTGGCATTCCGTATTCAAAATATATATATATATATATGTGTTCTTTATACACTGTTTCTTCTCCTCGGATACAATTTGATTTTTTCATATATCTTCCTATTTTTTTCTAAATTGATAATTTAATCCTTTTGCCGTCAGAAAAATAGAACTCTTTAAAACTTAAACACAGTTCCCCTTTTGTTTTCATATTCGATATCATCGTCTTCAATCTTTTGCCAAGAATAAGTAATTGTAAATCTAATACCGTACATTTATGAACTTTAGCATGTATCATGGATTAATTATAAAATCACAATTTTTGAAAAACAATCAGTAAATAGTATTTTGTAATTTGTAAATCATAAGTGCGAATTTAGCAGTATTAACTTTTCAAACATTTATTCATATATTTTTTTTGTAACGTATGAATTTAATTCTCTGATACATACAATTCTAAAATATGGTAAAGTTCGCTTTATTATTTATTAAAATTCATAAGGCGCAAAGTTGATAAATGTAGCTCTTTGTTGTACAGCAACGACTTATTCTCTTTCGAGAGGGTAGTGCGTCGAGCGAGTACGAGAGGCGCACAGGCGAGCAATATACATGTATATCGCGAGTGCCCAAAGTAGTAGTAAGGGGACAAAAGTGGCCGTCCGCCTGGCAATGAACGATCGTAACTACTGTGTGTGGATGTATGTGAGGCACTTGGGGAACAGTTTATAGACTCGTTTCCCCACCCTCGACGCAATTTTCCGACGTACACGTCATTCGCGAGCCATTTGCGCTAGATCGACGACGGGATATTGCTCAAATTTCAAAGCAGCACATCGCTATCTCATCCCTAATGGTAAATACTTAATCTGAATTAATTGGTTCATTTAATGCCTAGATTGGCTATCGTGACGAGATTGAATGTTTGAAGATGGTGAGGTATATAATATAAGAGAGAGGGTTGTAATTTTGTTATTTTTAATAAATGAATTTATTGAATATATATCAGGTATAATGGTTTTAGCTTAGATTTTTAAGATACCGATTAAAAAAGTTATATGGTTTTAAAAATTAGATTTTTTTCGAATTTCGTTTTCATTTTTTCTTTTGTTATAAAAATAACGCATAAAAATTAAAATGATATTTGTCTAACTAATGTCAAAATGTAAATATTTTTTTCAAAACTACTTTCACTGTTACAACATTATTGATATACTATCACATTTTTTGTACCTCAATATTATTACTAGTCTGTGGTTAAAAAACATAAAAAAGTATTCTCATAAATTTTTCTATTACATTTTATGAAATAGAATAAAACCAGTGTAGTAAGAATATTGAAGTAAAGATTTTTTCTCAAAAAACAAAAATGTTTGAATTCGTTAAAAATAAATAGTTACCAATTATTATTTTAGTATTGAAAGTAAATTATTAAATTTATTTAATGAAATCGACACTACGGCCTAGGCTTATTTTAATAAATGTATTTACAAATAATTTTAAAACTAAGTACTATCACCAAATAGTAAGCAAATCTGCACCTTTACTAACTCATAACGACTAAATTTGTCAACATTAACAAAAGTTTATCAAAAATTCGAAACGGAAAAAGCATAGATAATAAATAATTACAATGATGAAAGTTCTCGATGCCTTCTACAACGTTTCACTTTGCTCTCCGTAATCGTACAAAAATAGTAGGTATACCGCCTCTCATGTGTTCGCCGTAAAAGGAAGAGTGCCGAAGTGAAAAAGAAAAACAAGAGGGCGTTCGGCCTCCGCTAAATTATGCACAAACTATCGACTCTCTTACTTCGCGTGCGCTCGAAGGGTACAAAAATGCATAACTCGCCTGGCGACTCTCGCCCTCGGAAAATGCATCAACAATTAATATTTCCTCTACGCTTCTTCCCAAATAACATCCAACAGCGCTGTCTCATTATTATTTTCTCATTGTTTCTTGACATAATTTCATCATACTTCATTCCGATTCACACTCTTGGCTCCTTTATTATTTTTATCAATTCGATATACATATATTTATATATATATAGATATATCAAAAATATCCTTAATAAAATAGAGGATTTATATATATATATATAGAGTACCCCCAAGTACTTTTTGTTATTTCGCTTTCATCCGCTACATATAATCAGTGTTCGTTCTTTTCCTTTCGACGTAATTAAACTTTTGTTCTCTTTCTCTTTCATCATTATCTGTTTTCTCTACTTTATTAAAAGAAATGAAACGCGTATATTAATATATGTACATACAGCAGAAAAGAAGAAGAAGAAATAGAAATTGATCGATAATTAAACTCAAAATAAAGAAAATTATTATATTTTTGTGAAGCTAATTATTTCTATGTTTAATCATATGTCATAGTAGTGTATACTTATAACGAAAATATACCACGCTTAATTTACGATAAACATAAAAATAATCACATTATTAAATAACTTATTAAGTTACAAGAAAAAGAAATATGAAACTGGGTTGCGTAACATCAATCGAATTTACATCAAAACATTTTGAAATTTCGTAGATCATTTTAAAAATTTCTATAAATTTTATATGTAAAGTAACTAAAAATCTAAACAACTGAAAACATGCTTTCAGTTTTTCGATTTATTTTATATTAATGCTTGTATATGTTTTAGTTATTCAATCTAAATCTCGTAGATTCCTATTTCTTCTCTTTCAATTCTTATTTAAAGTGAAATAAAATCAAATAAAAAGAAAATGTTTTCAACATTTAGAATAACGTAAATTTCGAATTATTAAACTAAAAACATAGGATATCAAATATTTACAATGCAGTTGTATACAATAGTATATAACATAATAAATAAGCTCAACGCGTGTTCTATACTTAGTTATAAGAAACGACGTTACTTTATGACGCTTACTCCTCAATCATTTTTTTGTTTTTAATAACTAAATTCTTGATTATTAGTTACAAACATTATTTTCATAGTCGTTATCGCTTCGATTGCGATGGTATAACGGTTATTCTTTAACATTATAACTGATCATTTCGATGGTCAATGTGCATGAAAAATAAAATATTATAATAATAAACTAATAAAAATTATGTCGGTGATTTTTCGGCTCCCGAGGAACGCTCATAAAACATCGGTGAGATTCGGATGCCGAGAGGAAAATCCGAACTTCAAAGGCTATTCTTTTGCACTTCACATTTTCATTTCCTTCAAAAGGATTAACTTCTTATTCTTGTATTAAATCACATATCACGTCGAAGAAAATTGATCTCCTTTTATGCCATCGATATAATCTTGTCGAGTCCTTGTTTCTATCTCACGTATTGATGTATACATGGTTAAGGCAATGAAAGAAAAGTGTATGCTTCAGATGCTTCGTTGGAAAAGTCAGTGTCAACAAACAGTTGAACGAAGAATTATACTTTGTAAGATTAAAATACACGAGTTTTCGATTTGCGAGTTTGATTTTAGTTTAATTTTAGTTTTATTAGTTATATTATTGTTACTTAAAAACTCAATTACAATAAATATAAAAGTTTTATAAATTTTAGGGAAGGCAGTATTAAGCTTTTTAATAAAAAGCTCTATAATGGTTATATATTTATTATATATTTTTTTGAATGCTAATTGCAATTACTTAAAAATTCTTCGTTCACACTATTAATCTTCCTGACATTTTGTCAGAAATGAACCGTTATTTTCAAGTCGCAATATAAAAAAAAAAGAAAAAAATCAGAAGAATAAAACAAGAAAAGGAACATCGAGAGATGCGTTACCTCTCTTTTTTTTCAAAAAGTTACCAAAAGAAACAACTTGCACATCGCGTGTCACTTTATTTAGGCACTTTATCAGTTAATCACTCGTCCTTTTCTCTCATAATTTCAATAACACACAGGTTTGGTTAGTTTTTTTTTCTTCTTATCTTTTCTTTCCCCTTTTTCCAACTTCATCATCGCCTTCTCACTGACGTTCATAATCATTGGTAGTATACTTGGGCAACACGTTAACTGCAAGAGCGTAATACACAAGTCCGGCCTCACGTACGTGACTCGCGTCTAACGTAAAATAGGAAGTCTCGACTCGAGGCGCCAGTGGCACGCCTCTTTCGGCGCGGATATCACTTGTCCTGGAGATTTCGGGCGACCGTCTGCGGAATGACAGTCAGACTCTTAGGTATCTTCGGTAGAATGGGAATGGGTGCGTTATGGTTGCTGATCGAAGCGCTCGACGGCTTGGTCGTCACTTGAATTGACTTCGGCAGGTTCAGATTGTTCAGATTGAGATTGAGATTCTGCGTCGGCGTGTTTTCGTTCGAGAGCCGAATGTCGCAGACCAGCGGCTCGAAGTCGCCCCGACTGCGCTGGTTTAGCATCTCTTGCTGCATACGCAGGTGTTTCTGGAACTGCATCTGCTGAGCTTTTTGGTATTGTGCTGCCGCTGCAGCAGCTGCTGCTGCTGTGGTGGCGTTTCTGTAGTTGGTCGGTGGTGAACCTGAACTACCTGTAAACATTAAAAAAACAAAAGTTATTTATTAGTAACGTTCACAATACAAACTCAATTCTTTTTTCTATATTTCGTAGTAAATAAATAAAAAAAAACATGATCTTATAACACTTACGCATACCTGAGCCGCTGGGGCTGGAAGTACTGTGTCTGTCGTTCAGCAACTGCTTCTGTCTTTTAAGATTCTGTAACCGTTTGAATTCAGGCTCTGAGAGTTGGAAAACTTTGCCACCAGGCGTGGAAACGCTTGCACTACCGCTGGGGGATCCCTTCTGCATGGGAGACATTTCTCTTCTTTTGGCGTTACCGTTCACGCCACCGCTCAATGGTAATCGTTGAAGATTAGGCGGTGGTTTTTTAATTATGGAGACGCCTGGTGTAAGCTTCATGACACGCGACGAGGCCTCGAGCTTAGATAGTTGCGACGTGAGGGAAGAACTCGTCGTTGATGTACTCGTACTGGGAATAGCTTGATGCTGCTCGAGGACGTAACCACCGCTAAGGCGATGTGAATTGTTGTATTCGCTGGGCTCAGTAATGTTGCTGTTCTCCTCACCCACTGTGCGCTTCTCTGGTCCTTTGTACGAGATCAAACGATTCTGTACGGAAGTTGAGTAATTTATCGCGTTTCTCGAGGCGTTCGGTGCCAGAATCAAATCACCAGCTCTGTAAAAGAAATTTGTGAGGTTAGGAAAATCAAGCCATACTAAAAAAAATCAATATAAAAGTAATTAAATCAAATATTTGAAAAGGTGTAACTAACCTGTAGTATTTTTCCAATAGTATGAGATGACGAAGAAAGCTGCTCTGATTTCCGTATGGTCTCTGAAGCTCGTGCCACAAAAATTTTGTATTCCTATCATACTGGATCATAGTAGCACACTTTTCCCATCCCTGTGGCGTAACTTCCCTTACGTTGTTGAACTCGACATTCGCGTGCAAATTCATTTCCTCCTCGCCGGGGAAGAGCGTGCGCACACTGATGGAGGGATTGGCCCCAAGTCGCTGGACCACAGGTGTAATATCGTTTGGAGTATTATTGTTACTGTTGGACAAACGCGGCCTTTTCGGCAGCCTTGTGAGTGTCACTTCCTTGTCCATGGCGAGGATCTCGACGACATTTCTACCATTATCGTTGCTGATCATTGAATCACTGCGCGAGCTTGGACCCGCAACAGCTGTATCCAGAGCCTTGCGTTTCTTGAGCTTCTCAATTGTGCCCTCAATACGCATGGCACGCTTCCCAGAGCTCGTCGACGGGATAGCATCGTCCTTCTGAATTGAATCGGATGGGACCTTTGGTGGTTCAGGAGTTGATTTTTCGGAAGTGCTTGGAGATTCGCTTTCCATAGCGTCTGATAATTTAACCGAAGCTGGCACTTTTGTAATGGATAAGCTGCCTTTCGATTTTTTAGTGCTGGATAAACGATTTTTATCCTTATCTTTTTCTCTTTCCTTATCTTTTTCTCTTTCCTTATCTTTTGATTTTCCTTTCTCTCTCTCTCTTTCTTTGCTTTTTAAGGAAACGCTCCGATTAAAGGCTCTCTGATCTGCCTCTTCCTCATCATCTCCTCCTACAGGCACAGGCGCTTCTTCTACTACATCTTCTCCATCGCTTTCTGATACCGACATATCATGAAGAATTCGGAGCCTGGAAGGTAATAAATTTCATGATACAGGTATTATTTTTTTTAACGAAACTTTGAATTTAGATTTATAATTGACTTACTTTCTTCGATAATTTCTAAAGAAATTTCTATTAGTTTCAGTAGAACCATCCGGACCGCCTGATTTGCCATACAGTTTTAAAAAGTATTTGCAAAGTTTACAAACAAAGCCATTGTGTAGGAGATTTGCTGGTACACCGTCAGTTTGAACACGTTTGCTCAAGTCTCTAGCAGCTGCGAGAGACAAACTGACAGGATATGTGCAGTTGCGCGTGAGGCGACGGCTACATAGACAGCAAAGCAGGTATGGTTCAATTTTGCCGTAGTGGTCCACGCAGAACGTCAGCAAATTATGTTGTGATGACTCCCAGCTGATTTCAACATCATTTTTTATGTTCATTCTGATTTTATTGAGCCATCGTCTTTTAACATGATGCCTTGCCATTTCCGTGCAACCAATTGCCATACATTTAGACGGTGGATGCTGTCTTGGTTGGCGATGTGGTTTCAATTGCATGTGTGTATGGCCATCGTTTATCTAAAATTGTAATTAATTTAATTATTATTAAATTGAAAATTTGTTTTTAACATATTAATAGTGTAAGTGAAAAAAATTTTTTACCTTTCTATCTACATGTCTGTAGCAAGCATCGCAGAGGCACGAATCTTTAGTCAAGTGCTGTTCATTCTGCAAAATCTTCATTCTCCGGTCGCTTGATTTCATTTGCGCAAGGTGCATTGGTGTATCTAGGCTACCAAACTTGCCATGACAGTAGCAGCAATTATCAGCGCACAAACGACCTGGATGGATATCGAAGGATGATGATTTTTCGGGGATGACCAGCGACGATTGACGATCTTTCGTTGCAGTTTCGTCATTGTCCTCGTCTAAAAATCGTGAACAACATTATGAGTAATTTGTTAAAATGTACTATATTGAAAGTGTTTAGAAGTTTTTAGAATTTGAAGTAGTATTAGTACACGAATCGAAAAGCAAGTGAAATGTAAACAGATTGAATCTTAAAATCTTGTCTGAAACGATCATAAAGATTTTGAAAAAAAATATTGCATGATTATTTAAAAATTGTTCTATTTGTTAGTAAAAGAAAAGCGTGCTAATTATTGTAAGCATTAGAATTTACATGCCATCAGTCAGTAATTTCAAACATGAAATATTTTGCTGATTTAATTAAATGATGCATTTCATAAATCAGCAAAATGTGCGATTATTAATTATATGATTATTGTGTACAATGTTGAAACTGATCGTGAATTTAACTTCGGCGACAAATCTTTAAACTTCCTTCTTTTATATATTAGAATGTAAAATCAATGAAATGATATGTACTTTTCCAAGCATTGCGGTAAGGATTAGGGTTAAAAAGAGGCCCGCAACCATGTTTACCGCAAGAATGTCTGTGGTTAGTAGATAATTTTCTATTCGCACCAGAACTGCTATCTCCCAAACCGCTGGTTCCCATCTGCAGCAGAAAAAAATAAAACTCGTTAGATTTCCAACTTTATTTGTCGACATAATTTAAATACATCGATGGAAAAATTCTCACCTCTTTCTGGATAGTATAGTAGTCGATAGCCTCCTCTCCTTCAGCTCGCCCTTGTTGTTTTAAGACCATCTTGAGCGGCGACCTCGATCTCTTCTTACCATCTTTATCACCTTTACCAATTTTTATGACAGTCTTGAGCGTGCCAGTGTATTCATGTTCCTGCTCCTTCCTCCTAGCCTTAGTCTCGTGGACGCGCTCCCACGACATTAAGCCTAGTTGCCTCAGTACGTCTTCTTTCTTGGCTTTGTCCTCTGGTGTTTCCATTAGCTTTTCGAGGCTGCTTAACGATTCGGCGGAGGAGGAAGCCTCGTCGGTGTCCTTTGGCGGTTCCTTGCTGTCAGATTCCGTGCTTTCCCCTTCTACTGTATCAGGGAGCGGACTGCAGCTCTTGGGTTTGAGCTCCTCGCTCGTGAGATTGGTAGATTGCACATCATTCTCAGATTTACTTCGGTTTTTAGTCGCAGGTGCGGGCTCGCTTTTCTGTTGCTCCGTATTGCCGGTGTCTGCCGACACTCCGCGATTCTCTTCAGTCTTATGGTAAGAGGATGACCTTCGGTTCTCGTTGATTTTCGCTACTTCATTGTCCAGCAACGATTCCTCCTTGGTCTGCTGCTGCGAATCATTTTTCTTCGCATCTTGCTTCTTGGGTCCTCGTTTGTTCTTCGCGACGTGGCTCACGGATGGCCTTTTCACTTCTCTGCTGCGGCGTGTGCGAATTTGTGGTTCTGGCGACTCTTCGACCACTTCTATCTTAACAACGGGCGGGTTCACCTTTGTCTCCGGAGCTTCAATGGCCAAGTCTTGATTACTCTGATCGACCTTTACGATCTCACTGTTCTCCTGTGTATTAGTTGAAGGCACTTCTGATGTGGCAGCATCTTCGCTTTTCGCGACTTTCGATTCAGGCTTCTCTTGCGTGACTGGCGGTGTGGCAGCAGGAGATGACTTGGTAGTCTCAGCCTTCTTCTGTTTGTCACCTCGAGCTCTGAGGACACGTCGAGTCTCTTTCTGCTGTTCGACTTCCTCAGTAGTCTCCATTGATTTCGCCTTGGCGACGACGACCGCGGCAGTTTCGACTTTTGATTTTTCTTCAGTCTCTGGGGACTTAGAAGAAACATTAGTAGTGAGAGGAGGAGGGATAGGAGAAGGAGTAGCAGTAGCAGTATTAGTCTCCGTTTCCGGATTTTCTTGAACACCACTGGCGGAAGCCGCAGCGGTTTCATCTTTTTGTACATCAGTGCTCTCTGCGGAGCTCCTATGATCACAGCCATCTTTATTATTAGTTTTTTGTTCAGAACAGTTCGATTCTGATTCTTCAAGAGTCGATTCTTCAGGAATATCCTCGTCAATCATCAACCGCATCTCTACGTCGTCGGACGATTCAGCATCGTTATCAGCATCGTTATCAGCACTATCCATCGCTCTGTCGAATATTTTATCATTATCTTCTTCAACGAGTCTTTCAACATCTCTGGATAAACTCTCCAGCGTTTCTTCCGGTTTATCAGCTTCAGCAGGCTCATCGACTTCCATTTTTTCATCTTCGCTAGCCTTTTTGACCGTTGATGATTCAGTACTTTCGGCTGCATCCGCTGATGCTCCCTTTGCAGTCTTCTTATCATTGGTGCTTTCACCAACCTGTAATAAAATTCACGATTTTACATATGAAATACATAGCAAAGATGCTTTTTCAAATGGGGCTTAAAATGTAAAATGCGCAGTAATAATAATAATAATGTTGTTTAATTTGTATAAGCAATAAATAAAAAAAATTATAAAATATATACAATAGTTTCTTAAATAATAGTTGGATAATGCAATTTCTAAGACACATTTTTTTCAAAAAAATAAATTTATAAAAAAAACTCAAATAATTTGTAACGGGGAAAAAATGTTGTTACATTTTGTATCATTAAATTAATAAAATAAAGTTTCTTACCTCGCAGGTAGAAGCTTTACTCGTCACTTCCTCCGCAGCTTTAGTCTCGTCCTCTTCATGTTTAGCAGTTATGTCAGGAGTTTTTACGCTTCCCGGCGCTTTCTCTTCCTCATCGAGTTTCTCCAGCTCTTTGCTGATATCCGCAACGCTCATGGATTTTCTGTTTTCAGCAGCTACAGCTGAGGAAGACTTGCCCGCCGAAACCCTCGCGGATTTTCGCGTCGGAACGACGGGTTTTTTGCCCTCTTCGACTGGTTTGACGACATCTTTTGCGACTGGGTCTTTTGCTATTGGAAATTAATCGTTAATAATAAAATTTTTACACCTAATCAAACTACAATTATGTGCTAAAATTTTTCATGAGACATTAATAAAGTGAATATTGTAATTACTTTTGCAAGATATTTTTAGCAGTAATTTTTACAAAGAAAATATTTATTATTTGTACCCTATTGCGTATTGATCGTATGCATTTGAAGCGGAAATTGAAGCCACATTTATTAATACGTTGTACTACTTATACTTTTCAAATGTTTAGATTAACCTTAAGTAAAAAAATTGTCAAGTGGTAAGCGAAGTTTGATCTAGATTCAATACGGAGAATTTTTTTTAATCCATTCAATCAATAATGTCAGAAAAACAAATAATAATAAATTACCCATAGTAAAGTATCGGTTGTAACATTGTTTGAAAATAAATAGATCAAGAACGTAAAGGATTAAATCTTTTCCAATAAATCTAACAATTTATCACAAAGAACGAATGCACAAATGCTTACCAAGTTCAACGGAGCTCTCGGTGCTCTGCCGTCTTGCACCGTCGTCCTGGGAATCCTCCTTGATTGACTTATCCTTATCCGTATCCTCCGTGGACTCCATCGCGACTGGTGCCGTCACTATCGCTGCTTCTGCAGCAGCTGCAGGTGCATCAGCAGCGATGGAATCGTCCGTTGATTTCTCGCTGCTCTTCTCCTTAGCGGCAGACTGTGAGTCGGATGGCTGCTCCTCGTCGCCCATGACTAGACGCTCTATTTCTTTGGCAGTTTTGGCCAGTTTTGGCGCCGCGCTCTCCGCCTCATCTTTTTTCATTTCCTTCTTCGCCGAGTTCGGACCTACGCCTGTGCTGATCTCTGAGGACAGGTGAATGGGAATTTTCATGGTTATTAACAGTTTAAGAAAGCAAAGTTGATGGTATTCTAGGATAAGGTTTGAAATATAAAAAGGCCTATACAGACAGAAAAATTTTTCTAATTGAAACTATTTATGCATTGTAACTTTAAAATAAAATACCATGATGAAAAAATATTTCGAGACTCAAGGTAATGCTATTTTGTAAGAATCTTTGCAACTTTCGTGTACAGATAACGAAATCTCAAGAAATCCAGCATTTCGGTGTCCTATTGTAGTCAATAATTTTTTATTGGCACACCTTTCGTAACCAATTTTTCTTATTCTTTGTATGTATTAGAACATTGTCGAATCATGAAAAGTGCTATTGTGATACCATTTTTGGCATAAATTTCAATTAAAATAATAATTTAATGTAATCTTTTTTAAAGTAATTGAAATTTCGAACTTTCACGGCGAACGAAATATTAATTTTGACTTTGTATTTTTCGTTAAGATTTATTAGAATTATTCTGGGATAGTAATAACGGTATGGAAGGTAAAGAGGTGCGATGTACTGTATAAATTTATATTTTCTAGTAAAATATACGAAATATATTACTAACTAATAAAAATCTGTTTTTGAATTTGCCACGTTACATATTTTGCACTAAACTATAAATCAACGTAATTTTTGATGAAATGGAAAATGTTTACTTGTGAAAAAATACATGAAAAACATTTTTACAACCTTATATACTACACTACCCAATTTACATTTGAAGTAGGGTAGATACTTGTAAGCAAATTTGAGACTACTTTGGTATACCAAAATATATTTTTTGAGATTTCGTAATTCATAATTTACGTCTATAGTTTTTTAATAATGAAAACATTATTCTAATACTTTATACAGACTTGCAGATTTGGTTCATTTTTAAATATCACGTCTATTTTCTTCATTCAAAAGATACGGGAAAGACACTCAGAATCTGAGTCAGAGGATGACTCAATGTTAAGAATAAATTGATGAAATCGTATGCAATCATACATTGAAAAAATAAGTTGTTTAATATATGAAGTATATTAAAATAAATAAAAGATAGTTTAAAAATCGTAGGGGTGCGACCGAGTAGCTCAAACATTTTTTATTTCTTCTTTATTGCATCACCAAATGAATGTGAGTGAAAATAAATGTTTAGAGCATATAACATTGCAAAGTTTGGACACACATAAAGCTAATATAACCATTTTATTCCATTTAGAAGCTATTAACAATAACTTTTGACTAAAAATTTCTGGGTAAAAACTCGAAAAAAGTTCGATTTTGATTACACGATTATTGTGAGATTAGTAATATTTTCTGGGTCATTACATTTTTTTATTGAATTAATGCACTGTCTATAAAATGTGAATGGTTTTAATACAAAATTTTATTATTAACACTACTATATTCAATTTCATTGCAAAAAATAGGAAGAAATTTTCGAACTTCTGGACCCACACCTAAAAAATTGTTTTAATGTTTGAAGACAGATCAAAGTCTAAGTATATTAGGTATGGTGCATTATTATACATAAATATTTGATATATTGCATTGATATTTTACAGCGGTTACACAGTATTGATTTTATAAGAAATAAAAGTTTTATTTTTAGCATAACCCTTGAATGTTTTAATGCATTCTATAGTTTATTGAAAATATATAAGAATCAAAACAATCACGTAATATTATAATGTAATAAATAATATTGCAATATGATATTCTTTCAAATTCAAATGTAAATGATTTATAAAAAACATTGTTTTTTATATAAATAGGAAATTTTGTTTATATACCATAAAAAAATTCTGCTCCATATCTTATCTATAATCAAAATTGTACCAACAATCTAAACATCAAAATAATTGGCAAAGTCTTTGCACCCCCAATGCTGTTAAGCTACATTTCATGGTAACTCAAAACCTGCGGTGTAACTTTACCATAGGTTTCAGGTAGTTCTGAAACCTAAGTTATCAATCAGGTCAATGTACCAACCGCTCGCTTTATTACCCTCTCTTACCGACCACGACTACAACAGCGCCCCCGGCCAAGTAGATACAGGACGGCGAGGTTCGTCTCGCCAAACAGGCTGTAACTACTTGTCGGAAAAACCAGAAGTCACCGGTGCTGCCGCGTCACGGTGAAAATGGCAACTTCATACCGCGACCAGTCGCCATGTCCACGCTTAGCGGGTCTATCAGAAGACTATTGAATTTCTACATGAAGCGCCGATTTTCCGGAGACTAAACGACTGCGCGTGCACCGATTTCACACACACACTCATTGAACCGAACGTTGCAACAATTGGCGAGGCTCGCTCGTAGCGACTTTCTCCTTCGCGACTTATCTTTATAGTATAAAAAAATAAATATGCATTTACTCACCCTTGCTCTTTTCCTCCTTTTCAGCGACCGCGGCAGCTTCAATCTTGCTCACGTCACTGCTGAGAGGCGCGATGATTTCTTCGAGTTTCGGTACCTCAATCGCTCCAACAATGAGGCCACCTTTCGCGTCCGTCTTGTAGATCTTGCTCTCAATCGTTTTCGCGATCGACAGCTTGATCTTGTCGATCATCTCGTCGATATTGTTGCTCCCGTCGACCATGCGCTCAGTCGGTAGAGGTGCGAATCGCTTCATGCTGCTACCTGGGCTGCTATTACTATTATCACTCGACACGTTCAAGCTGCTTCTGCGACTTCTTGGCTGCGGTAGCTGCGTCTTGGCCTCCGCCGTGGCGAGTGCCTTCGGAGTCGTTGCTGCTGCTGTCGCTGTTATCGGTTTCGTCACTGCCTCGTCCTCTGATTTGCTATCGCGTGCTTTGGTTTTCGAGCGCAACGTCGGGCCGATCTCTTCAGCGTCGCAGCCGTTGTTGTTAGCTTCCACCGGCTGCGCCGGCTGCTGTTGCTCCTGCTCGTCACTGTCAGGTGCGCTGTTGTGATTAGATACTACTGGCGCTGATCCCTCTACTGTATCTTGCGGCGCAAGTAGCGGCTGGGAGGATTGATCCTCCTCGACCTTTACGCTCGCCGGCGTCTCGGTTACTAACGTGTCAGACGACATTGTCCGCTTATGCGGCTGTTCCGAATCTGCAGGGGAGAGGGAAGAAAACGAGGCAGGTCAGTACATGTGTATACGGCCAAGGGCTGCGCGCACGCGGCGGGGTAGGGAGAGAGAAAAGCATACGAGGGCCTCACGAGGGACGCGCGAAAAGCGACGCCAGCGCTCTTCGTGAAAAATGGGGAGAGGGACGCGGAAAATCGTCGCGTGGGGTCTGGCGGAGAGCGTTCGTCACGTTTCTTTGGTAGTCGCATATAAAACTGCTTTTTAGAGGGCTGTATCGATGTTGAAATATGAAGATTTTTTCAGGAAAATCAGAAGGATATGTTGTTCTAGGCTGAATTTAAGTATTTAATGAAAATTTAAGGAAATAAGGGACCACTTTGAACGTCCGTTTTGAAAAGAGTAACAGTACTAGTTCGTTAAATTCAACGCGCGAAAGTGATGTTAAATTATTCTTTTTCTTTATTGTTTTGTGTTTCATTAAACTCTTTGTTATTTGTAGGCATTTTTAACTATAAATATTTTGTATTTATATAAGAATTTATGATGGAAACCAAGTCGAATATAAATTTTGAATATCTATAATTTGAAGCAAATATTTATTGGAAAAATATCTAACAAATACTTCTCGGTACATCAATAGTTTACTATAGGTAGTAATAATGAAAACCTCACCTGTCTCAGTCTTCGTCCCGGACTGCTGCTGCTGCTGCCTAAGCTTGCCGTTGCGCAGACTCCTCTTGAGGACTGCGGCCGCAGCGGCCGCCTTGCGCTTGCCGGACTCGTCAGCCCCTTCGAGCTGCTGTAGTCCGTCCTCGACGTGCATCGAGGACGCGATCACCGCCTCGATCGTCAGGTCGTAAGTGTCGTCTGGCTCCTGCTTGATTTGCCGTGCCGTTAACAGTAACGGCGGTGGCTCGAGCTCTTTGCTTAAGCTACGCTGCTTCGCGGCCTTAGCGGTCGCTGTGTCGCGCTCCTTGCTGTCCTGACGCTTCTGCGCAGTGGGAGTGAGCTTCTTACTGGCCCCGCCACCAGCGACGGTCTTAGGCGAGGGTCTGGTGCTGGACGAACGCGAGCTGACACTTCGGTCGTCCGCGTCGTCGGATTTCACGGATTTCGCCTTCTTCGCGGCTTTGGATTCTTTAAGAGAAGTACGGTTATACAGGGACAAGTGCGACGACGGGAAGGATGTGTACGGTAGGGGTGAACATTGATCGCGAATTGATTTAGAATTTTTTAATGATTATAAGAAGCGATGGCAACAAAATTTTTAAACGAACGAAAATTTAAAAGGGTAGCTCAAAATTTAACCGTTACATTAGCGGTTATTCGGCAAGTTTAGAGGAGTTTATATGTTAGAAGAAAATTTATGTTAGTTGTTACGAAGTATTATTCCGTAGTATTTAATATTTAAGAACTACAAATCTAACACGTGAAGACAAAGGGTAATTCGATTGCTAGAAACAAAATTCAACTACTCTGCAATAACATTATTTCTAGTTAAAAATAATTTTTTTTCACAAAACAAGTAAATACTGGTCTCCCTTGAATCAATATTTCTCTTTTACTTATAAAATTTGCAGACAATCGATTTTATTAGATTAAGGTTTAATGATGTCATTAATAATTTCATGATAAATTGCATCAATACGAGTGTGCTAAATAAAATTTTGAACTTGTCGTAATTTAAATTTTTAATTGACTAAATTGAATTTTTTGTGATCTCATTAGTTAATTTTTTCAGAAAGGTACTTTCCGCCTTCGCGAAAAAAATATTGTGAAACAGTGGAATGTAATTTAAGAATCGGAAAAATGTGAAAACCCTTACTATTCTTGGTATCCTCGGACTCGGCGCTATCGTTAAACGAGCTGTCGTTGCTCTGCGGCTCCTTCTTGATGCTCACAGTCTGTTGTGTTTGCCTCTTCTTCTTCTTCTTCTTGCTCAGTATCTTCTTCGTGTCGGCGATGCGCTTGAGGCCCTTTATCGGCACCACCTTCTGCTTCACCTTAATGAGCGTCTTCTTCGCCTTCTGTTTGCGCTTCAGGGCGGTCTGTAGGGCTGCGCGTTTGCGCGGCAGGCTTGCCTCGAGCTTGGCGGGCAGTTGACTGCCCGTGGCAACGGCCTCGAATATATCGCGGGCTAGCTGGGAGCGAGGATTTGAGGGGAGGGACGATGAGGCGGCTGCTGCTGCTGCTTTCTTATTACTGATGCGTTGCGAATTGATGCTAGGACTGTCGGAGGACAGCGAGCTGCTATCATTATTCGCCTTCTGCTTACTTTTCGAAGGCGCTAGGGCTCTCTTCTCCCTGGATGCCATCTCACTTCCACCCACATTGGGCTCCTGCAGACAGAGAGGAGAAGAGAGAAGGCTTGATTAGACGATATGTTGAGGTGGTATCTAGAGGGTGGTAAGGGAGAGTGATATATCGAAATGTGCGGAAGCTGCTGGCGAAACTGATGTGCTTGCGGGTATAGGTATACGTGGAATGTCAGAATGTAACATCTATTCTAGGTCGGTTATTGTCTACGTTTAAGTAAATAATAATAGAGGTATGATATAATTAAAAGTTACGACGTATGTATAGATATTCTGACACCCCCGTAAGATTTTTTTAAAAAGCGCAAATCGAATCAAGTGCAGATTTACATAAAATGATACTTGTGCAAAATAAGGCTTGATTTATGAAGCTAAATATCTTTCAGATACACAAATCTCAGCGTCGTTTAAAATGTATTTAAGAGTATCAATTATAATTGCAGTACTTTTAAACAATAATAATGTAAAATACTTAATATTAATACAGCAATTTATTTTTAAACGCAATAGTGAAGTTTTATATATTTTTAAAATTAATATATAATGAATTAAATCTGAAGTTATTTCTATTTAAAGTGTATTAAATCTTTTGTAGAATGTCCTATAAATAGTTGAATGATGTATTTTAACTGTCAAAGATCTTGGAACATAACAAAAGAACCAATTGTTTCCAAAGGTGTTGAAAAACAAGCAATTAAAATAAATTTTATTTAACTATACAGTGCTTGAAACAAAAGAATTTGACAAAAAATATATATAAAAAAGCGTGCAATACACAGTAAATAAAATAATTATGTATGACAATAATAAATTACATATTAAAATTACATTCTACTAAATAAAATATTACATCTTCCTAATAAACTTAAAAATAAAGATTTAAATTTTGTATTTGGAGTCAATTGTTGGTACACTATATTATAAACTAATAATGAATAGTTTATTTATGATTATTATTTAAATGAAAGTGGTAATGATAGGTGTAGTGTAGCTCACTATTATATGTATGCACATAGTGAAAAAAGGACAAATTTTAAAATTAAAATCAAATATCTTTTAAAAGCTAAATAAATAATCAATTTTTTTTAATTTCAGAAAAAGTTGATATAAGTAAACTTAGTTAATTGATTTTAAAACACTACTGATTACATTGTCAGTATTTTTCAACAAATTTAAAAGCCATATTTAAAAAACCAAAATTATATTAAACAATTATTGACTAATTGATATTGATATATAGATTTTACTAAAAATTCTTCAAAAATTTCTCTTAAAAATCAAAATATCTAGATCAAGTAAGTAAAATAAGTTGTTAAAATTATTATCTTATTATTAACAAAATTTTTATTGTTTTCATTATAAATATTGAAATACATTCAATTATATGAAGGAAAACACAAAGTAGATTAGTGTTCAGAGTAGCATAATAAAAAAAAAAATAATATAAATTAACATACAATTTTTTTTTAAATATCTATAATTAAATCTATAGCTATGTAAACATAAATGAAAAAGCCAATTGTATTAATATAAGAATTTAATTGTACTATGGAGAAATGCATGCAATGCAGAAGCTACAAGTTTTTAGTAGCTATGAAATAAAGCACCTCAAATATTTATGTCAAATTCAAAAATGTTGACTTTATTAAAAGTGATGAAAACAAAAGCTAATGAATAAAATTATATATATAAAATTACTATACTAAATTTGACTTCTAATTTACATGCATATCACATAGCTGAAGGACATTTACTTTGTACGTCAATGGGAATGAAACGCTCCATTTTGTGTATTGCCTCGACAGGATAAAATGCACAGCAGAGACCTTTCCATCATTCCTCAACAACTTGATGCAAGCAATTCATCGCTGATCTGCTGCATATTTTTCTCTGTTGTTCCCAATATTTTTTAAGTATCTGACCTAAAAACAACCCCATATACTTATTTTCTTCTATTTATATCTATGACAATTTTCTCATTTTTATTATATTCAAGATTTTTCTTTAGAAAAATTGTTCTTAATTTTATAAACGAAACAGGTGAGTGTTTGAATTTAAATTATTGTTAATTCATGTTATTAAATGATAGAATGTTTGAAAATTTGTGCTATGTATATTTATACAAGTATATAAAGATATGTACAAGATATATTAGTCATTTTACAATATTTTATTTGAAAAAAAGACACATTTCTATAAAAATACAATCAAAACTTTTAAAATTAATGCTATTTAACATAAAAATCATTTCCAATATGAATTTTATACATTAATTAATTTATTTACTGTATTTAAACAATAAAATCATGTTTGCATATTTCAAATTTGTTTAATTAACTTTTTAATCCAAAATAATAAGAAAAGAGTTCAATTTAAATCGTTTAAATCCCATATGATTATCTTACTCTAATACTAAGATATTCTGTACATAAGTTATTAGAATAATTAATTTTGTAAATAAATTGTTGAATAATAACAAATTAGGTCAATTGTTTATAAAATTATTTTTGTAAAGTATACAGAAATATATGAAAGCAAAAATATCTCAAGAAAAGTGATTACACAGTTCTTGTTACTTGGCACCCCATAGTGCAATCAACAGGTTGCAAGCATCCCCATCACATTCAGTTGTCTGATTTGCTCAAAATTCAGCATTATAATTGATAATTTGGTTTAAATTGTTTATTTAGCTTTTTTTGTTACTTAATCAATGATTTTGGTTGATTTGTACTACTTAAAAATTTTAAGGGTGAATTTCATCCCCTTTACTTGAGTATGAATAAAGGACATTTTATGCTCTGAATTTATGGGATAAAAAATGCAAAAATTCTTAATTTTACATTCAGAATATAGTTTAGATAGTGGATAATGCAAATTTAATCAAAAGTTTGATAATTTCAATCAATTAAGCTGAAAAAACCATCAATATTTTTTGTTCAATCTCGTAGCACCAGACTTAGTCACCCCTATAATTCTCCCCTGTGATAGGATTTTATAAACAGCTAGGAAACATAAAATTTTGAAATATGAAGAATCTGTGGCTCAAGGAAATGACACCAAACTGATGATTCATTGCATTATAGTGTTCGTAACAAGTAACCTTCGACTGTTAGTACTTGTTCTACAGAACCATTTTATCTCTAAGAAAAGAAGACCATGATGAATAAAACAATGTTTAACAATTTAACTAAAACATAAATTAGTATGGCATTTAGTAGATCAAGCATAAAATTTTCCACATAGGCATAAATATGCGAAATCCATATTCATCAAGGTCCTTTGCAAATCTGGAGCTACAGCATTTAGTCCAGGTCTCCCGAAAGAATCAAGAAAAAAACAATCAAGTATTCTAATCATAAAACCTGGACAAGCTACAGCTCAATAGGTCTCGAGCCACCATCTCTTTGAGTCAGAACAGCGAAGAGCAGCTAGCTCTCATCGTGAGACAGCAGTACACACAAGCAGCCATCCATCGAGCCACTCTCAGCCTAGCACATACCCAATTCCTCTTTCTCTCTCTCTTTCTCACATTCTCACTCAGCCAAAAAACCCTCACCTCTTGGAGGGGGTGGCTCCTCCTCACCACCACCCGCTTTGCGCGCGTCCCCGAAAATTACGTGACTCTATTTCGCTGTCTCTCTCTCTCTCTCTCTCTCTCTCTCTCTCTCTCTCTCTCTCTCTCTCTCCTCTTTCTTGGCTCTCACTTTTTCTGCAGCAGCACACAGTGCTCAAGCGCGCACTACCTTGTGTGTGTGTGCCTCTCCGCTGCTCGCTCTCTCTCTCCCTCCCCTCTTTCTCTCTCTCTTCGTCGCTGCGCCGTCGTCGCTCGCTCTCGGAAAATCGCGCGCCCGTGCGCACTATATTTTCGACGATATCTCGGCTCCGGTTTGTCGCAGACTCGAAATTCTACCGCCCAGTGATAGCCACTCGAGGAGGTTAAGTACGCGATGCGAAAATCCGGTCCCCGTAGGGTAAACAAAAGGTCCCGCGCAACTTTACTGCTCTTCGTCGGAGTCGTCGTCGCCGCAGCCGCGCGATCGCTCGCTATACAACACACTTTGCTCGCTCGCTCGCTCGCTAGCAGGCAGCAGCAGCAGCGTACGCCCGTGTCGTGCTACTCGCTGCTCTCTGGCTGGCGAGTTCCGGCGCGCGCGCGCGCTCTCCCACTCGCTCGCACACATGCAGCTACACACATACATTCATACACATATACATAGAGAGAAAGAGAGAGAGAGAGGAGAGACTACTGCTATATAGGAGGGAATGCCCGCTCTACTGGACTCACCTCTCGCGCTCAGGCGATAATCCGCGCCAGGAGAGAGCCGCGTCCTCTGCAGGGGGAGGGCCGCCGCTGCAGATTACTACGTCTGTCTGTGTGTGTGCGTAGATAAACGCGTGGGTGTGCTACTGCTGGGCCGGAGGTTACTGAGGCCCAGGGCGGCGCAGGTATATAGGTGTATATACAACACACAACGACGGACGTCGTCGACGGGTGCCGACGGCGGCTGCGGCAGGCGGGCGCGCTAGTGCCTGCTCCGCTGCTGGCTTCCTGCGCGCGACTGCTCTCTACCGCCTTGTGTGTGTGAGAGCGGCGACGGCGGCGCGAGACTGCCTCCGCCTCTCTCCCTCTCTTTCTCTCTCGCTCGCTCCTACAGCCGTATGTGTGCGCGCGTGTGTGTCAGGGTGGTTTTTCGGGAGCGCGAGTCTCTCGCTGCGCTGACTAGCTTTACTGCTGCTGAGTGCTGCTGCTGCCGCAACGCGCCTGATGCCTAGACCCACACATCCACATACACATCGGCACATCACTTGTGTGCGTGCGAGAGAGCGCACACAGGGTGTGCATGCTAGCGCCTCCTGGTGGCCGCTGCCTACACGTACACACACGTGTCCGCGCTCGCGAGCTCTGATAATGTGGTAGTGGTGAACGCGCGCGCGCGCGCACGGCTGTCTCTCCCTCTCCCACTTTGCTGCTGCTGCTGCTGCCTCGCCGCCTCCCGCGTCTGTCTCTCGTTCGGGCGTATGTACGTGCTGCTGCGCGCGAGCGCGTTGTGATGCCCGTTACGTTGTGCTGCTGTTGCGCGCACGTTTTGCGTGACGACGTTCCCTTTGGGGCTTTTCCGAGAGCATGCTTTTCGCGCGTTCTTTGTGCGCTTGCACCCGCCCCCGTACTTACGAAGGGAGAGGGCAGAAAGGGAGCGAATGAGCGCACGCACAACAAGTGGCGCTTGCGCGAGCAAGAGCCGATTTTGCGCGAGTCATCGTTGTCGTCGACGGCGACGGTACGCTCGTAACCGAAACGGAAAAGCTATCTATACATATGTATAGATAAACTGGTGGGGTTACCAGTGGAGGAGGATAAAAACGAGGGGGAGGAGGGCTGCAAGGGCTTTTTCCGCCGATTTATTGCAGGGCCGCGTCGCAGCAGGAGTGGTGTATGTTGCTTCAAGGACGCGCGCACACTCGCTTGCCACTGCCGTTGCTGTTGCCAATATAGCCCTTTGTTCGTCCGGAATTTTCTTTCCGATGTAATAAACGCGAACGAGGAGTATAGGAGCGATGAGCGATTGGATGTATGCGTATGGTAAATTGCTAAAGTAGATGGAAAAAATGGATGGAAAAACTTGATTGGGCAATCTATGGGTTTTAATAAGGGCAGTTTAAATCTCGTGAAGATGTTTTTTTTTGATGATTTAATTGATTACTAACAAGGTTCGGGAGATTGTTGAGGGGGTTTTGGTTGATTTTAGATGTTTTGTGGTTTGTTTGGTAATGTAAATGGATGACGAAAAAGGTCATGGAATTTCAGTTGAAATGCTACACGTGCTGCGTAATTTAGAATTAACGGTGTGAATGAATAATAGTGAAAAACGAGATTGGTTGATATTTTAAAGGTGTAAGAAAGCAGAGCTTATTTATTATAAGAATATTATTGAGATGGGAGGAAAACTCGACAATCCATTATCTTTACAAATTAGGATATTAACAGAGAAATAAAACTTTTCAATTTCAACAAATATTAGTTTTTGAGGCAAAACTAACGAAAACCCCTGTAAAGTGTCGTTAAATGTAGTAGAATGTTTCTATTCATCGGGAAATGTGTAACGATCCTAAAAATTATGTCAAAATAGAGAAAATTTTCATTAATTACTTGTATGGAAGTTCATATAAGCTAAATTTTCATATGCTTTGTTGAAAAATTCAAAAGAATTGCAATGAGGCCAATTCAAAATTATAAATATAAGAAATTGCCAACAAATGTTACAATACTCCATACTCATTTGTCAAATATTACAATTGTTCATTAATAAGTCCCAAAGATTTCAGACAGTTATTACAAGAAACATAAAAAAGGATAAAAAATTTCCATTTACAATAAAAGAACTATTGATGTATAGCAATAAACATATCTACACGTACATGTTTACCTCTAAGCAACACGATAGAACCCTGATTACAAATATTTTTTTTTTTAAACAACTTAGAGACTCGAGTTTTGTTATAAAATGACTCTAATTCATTTACAATTACTGTACACCCTCTAATTCTTAGACTAACTACCCTCATTCTAAGCAACGCTCCATAAATCGCTTAATAACAAACCATATTTCGTCACGAACCATTCCAATCAACGACAAAACCTCTAATCACTTACAATCCCAACCACCTTAACCGTTAACCACCCTAAACCTGCTGAAAATCGGGTTCAACAGAACCCAAAACTACAGCCGAGCATGTACATATATTACGCATACCGCCGCTGGGAGCGCGACTTTCCCATTATATCCGCCCCGCGCGCTTTCCACAACGGCAGGCGTAAGAGAGAGAGAGAGAGAGAGAGAGAGAGAGAGAGAGCTCGGCACCCAAAAATGGCAACGCCGCAGCGCATCGCGCGCGGCCGCCTGGAAAGAGTCCTGATGCCTGCGTCTTGCCCGCCTGCGCGCATGAGAACGGAAACTCGAGGCTTTCCCGACCTGCGGGCCTTTCAGCGGTTCGTAGAAGCCCGAGAGAGCCATAGAAAATGGTACCTATGTACACGATGACGATAAACGTAAATACTGATATGTATTATAAGCGTTGTTGCGATTTTTTGGATGTTCGTTTGCTTGATTAATTGAAAATTTATCGTTTGTATTGTAAGTATAGGGATGGTTTCAATTAATAGCATAGATTGGTTGTGTATTTAAGTATTATTACATTGCGATCAAATTCGATAGAACGTACGTAATAGTTGTTAGTTGGGTAAATAGTTCATTATTTAACTGTTGAAGCGCATTCATTTGTTAAAAACGCATTCCTAAAAATCTCAATCGATAGACCAATCAGAATCGCGATTCTAACGTACATAAGTAGAAATCGTTGATTAAAAACGTTAATTTTTCATTCGCTCTTATTGGCTTTTTTAAAAAAAACCTGCCGAGTCATCATCGGCATTACCAATCCCAATCGATATAGTTCGACGAGAATCGCACAACATGTCGCAACGTGTGCGCGCACACTTAGCGAGCTTTGAACATTTCCAAGCGACTGCGTATCTCATGTTACCCTGGTAGACATACGACGCAAAGTATGCGTGTGGGCATGTACGCCACCCTTAATTGTTCAGCCAACTTTGGAAAAATTAAGAACCGGAGTCGTTCATTTTTTCATTACGAAGAAAAAATGAGTCATCGTGAGTCATCGAGCCGATTAAAATCACGCCGCGCGACGTAAACAAACCTCAAAGCTGACGTGTAAAAATATTTATCGGGGATATATACGGGAGAGAGTGAAGAACGTCATAGTGGCGAAACCCCGGAGAGAGTTGCTCTTTCTCTCTCTCTCTCGTGATGTGTACGTCATACTTCATCCCCTGTGCTTTCATTGGTGGTTGCAGGTTGGGTAGTTGTTAGCGGGGAAATCTATACGTGTTCGTGTAACGAAGATGTATAGTTTACAACTCTCGCCGTGTATCCGTTGTAACTCTGTTGAGAGTACGCTGAAATCTATTAAACCAACCGACAAATATATACGTAAATATTTGCATGAAAGTAGCGAAACTATAATATTGCGAAATCTTTTTTTCCTTAATTTCGCTTGTTGTTAAATCGCTCGCTTTTCTAACGATACTAAAATTTCCTTATAGATATATATGAATAGACGGAAAAACACGCATATCTTGGATATAATGTATTACAATCGTGCTGCCCTATACACTCGATAAAACAAGCATAAAATCCTTTGAGAAATGACACGATATTTATTAATGCCAGTGGGAGAATCTTAGAGGACGTTTTAATGCGAAAGCTGAAATACGTAAACATGATAAATTTTATTAAACGTTCAGTTCTAAGCGATAACTCGCTGAGATGTGCATTTTTCATTGCACGTTTATATAGATTGATGCATTCAGCGAGACAGTTTTTAGACTCGACTCTCGACGCTAACTTATTCCAACTTCATTTTGTTGTAAATTTTCTTTACGATTTGAAAAAAAGTATAATATACGATGTCGATGCATATATTCGCATAACCGTTAAATTGACTTTTTTTTCTTCATCATAAAGAAATGTATATCTGTATCGTTGAAAGTAAAAAAAATTCTCGTATAAACGTGTGCAAAAATAATATATAGTTCTAAAAATAGATGTCATATATACTTTTAAGAGAAAAGTGATTTACAGCTCTTTGTGGTCAAAGGATATATTATTAAAAATGTTTCAAAGTATCCAAGTATACAATTCATATTCGTGTAATTTTGCAACGAGAAAAAAACTTAATCTGATAAATAATTAATATTTCCCTATTTTCCACTTTCGCACATACGATTGCATTACACGCATCGATAAACATGTACACAAGTACGTAACTCTATATGTATACACGAGAAAAACTAAAACTATACCAAACACACATAACACTGAGACCATATTATATACATAAAGCGGCTAAAAATTGTACACAGCGGTACGCTCGCGTTCTCTCAACGCGGAGCAAAATCAGCGTTGATAAAACCTAATCTGATAATTCGGCCTCCCGTGGAATCCTGCAGCGGCCGCAGAAAAACACGCGTCAATGAGAGCGAGAGAGAAAGAAAGAGAGAGCTTGCGAGCAACGATATACATTATATACAACAGGCGAATGCGCGCGAGCCAACAAAATGAATTTTCTCGTTAATTATGGGTTACGCACGACCAATGCAACGATCTAACTGGTTGTATAACGTCGCTGTTGTACGCTTTCACGCACGTGAGGTTTTCTGCATTGCAGAGCTGCTCGTGCGATGACACACCCCTCACGGCATAATAAAACATTTAGAACGCTAACTTTTTCTATTTCGACAGTAGGGAATATACATATACAGCGATTAATCTCGATACGCGCACGTGTGTGGCTCGTCGTTGTATGGGCTTTTATGTATTTTTGTGCAGGGTGGAGGGCAATTGAAATCCTGCTTTTTACGACTTCGTGGAGCTTGATATCGTTTAATATATGGATTGAAATTCAAAGGGATTGAAAATTCTATGTGTATGGATTTTAATAGCTATTTTTGTAATTGTTAAAATCGTCAGTTGTTAAGTCTAGCATTATTCTGAAATGTAAATGTAAAAGTTTATTGCAAACAATTATGATTAGTTGTACATATATTTATACGAAGATTAGTACAAGTACGAAGGTTTGGTTGTCAAGATGGAAAGAAGGAAAGAAGTAAATTAAAACATACTTCTATTGACATATATACTAAGAAGCATGCTCCAAATAGATAAAAACTTATATAATGCAGAGAGGGTGCTTACAGATTCAACTATTTTGTTAGACCAACTTGTTATAAGTGGACAAAAGTATATTTCAATAAAACTAAAACTGCTCATTTAATCTTTAATATTTTTAAAGAAGATTAAAGTCTTAGTCTGTGATCGCTTAGTATTGCAATGAACTTTGTAAGCAACTTAATCAACATATACATATATATATATAATAAAAATAATATCGCTGAATTAGTTTTACTACTGAACAACCTGCAAAGTCTCCTTCAACACGTGTTAAAACATATTCTCTCAGGGACTTATTCCTCCACAAAGATTATTAAAATATTATTACTAAATTATTTTATTTAACAAACAAAATAGTTATATAGATCGCTCAAAATGTTTAAGATACTAATTGACTATATTTAACTACATTTTCATCAATGATAAACACAAAAAATTGATTTGTTTATTTAAACATTTTTTAAATAATAATAAATTATTTATTAAATAAAATCAACACTTATTACACAACGTTAATTTACTAATAATTATACCACCAACTTTTTAATATTTTATTAAAAAAAATTTTATACAAAAAGTTAATTATGTAATTATATAATTATAACTTAAACTATTATTTAATTCGCATAGTTTTTTATTTGATCTACAATGTGTATAGCAATAAAACTTTTTATTACAGATGTAATTATTAATTTCAAAGTAATGAAATTCAACAAATAAATATTAGTACATCATTATTAAAGTTATAAAATATTCAATAAATATAAATTTATCAGAAAGATAAAAGTACCTATTGATTCTTAAGAATGGTTCCACTCTGAGGATCGTAACGAAGAAATAACAATTTCTCGTTTCATCATTCGGTGAGCATCGTTTTCCTTATCATTATCTGTGTCTAATGTGACTATCAAGTCTAGTAGACTAAGCGATCCTACATAGAGATATCAGTGAAATATCTTTTAAATTCTCGACACAACGTTCCTTTTAAGCTTCCTTTCAAACATTATATTTTAAGGATTATTTCATTATTTGACTACGTATTCTTTACTATAAATATATATTAATGTAATTGTAAATTTTGAATCATTTATTATTCTTTATACATAAATAAAATAACAATTAGTTTCGTATTAACTGCTGTTTACTCATTGGATAAAACTCACATGCTTCTAATTTTATCTTTAATATTTTACAAGCATAGTCTGAATAAAATATCCCTGTTGTTTCAACTCAGTCACAGCCGTAATGCTTATAGTAGTAAATTTTAGTTAAATTTTTATCAATGTTCTACAAAAGTTATGAGACAATAAATCACTACGTACATTAAATGAAAAGCTAAATAAACTAATTAATGAAAAAATACTCACTTCTTTTCTGAAGTAAGAGTGTGACATTGGAACGAAATCTAAGAAAAACTCTTCGTTTTATGGTACGCGTATAGACGAGGTGTGAGAACGAAAAGAAAACTCACTTTGTGGTTTTGCTCCTTTAGCGCTAAGTAATGAAGAAGCTATTCGAGTTTTCACGATGATTATGTTTTAGTTAACATCAATGAATAGAATAGATTATTGATTAATAAAACTCAAATAATAAACTAGAGTGTAGCCGTAAGGCTAAAGTAAATAAATTATAATAAAGATGTAACCGTTACTAATCTATCACGATAAAACATTTTTCCATTTTTTTCAGGCAAGTTTTTGTATATGAAAAAGTAAATTATATACATTAGTAAAGAAATATTATTCCGATTAAGGGAAGTGGTTTGATAAACTGAAGTAATGCGTACAATATGTATATATTGATAATCCGGAAAAGTATCTGCTCACCATCGATTGGCTTAAGATATTATCCCCTACTCACCCCTGGCTTTTGTCTCTTCCATTTAAGAGTATTAAAGATATTGATGGATAAATCAAGGGATAATGATATTTTTTTTTAAATTATTTTTTTCGTAGTATCAAAAAACATACTAATACAACATTTTGTTTTCGTTTATTTAAAATCTCATGACAAACTATTTACCACTGATTAGATTTAGCTTTATCAATTTCTATGAAAGAAATGTAAACTGCAAGAACGTCTATTGTCTCCCATTGAGCACAAATCTAATGTGGGAAATCTATTTTGATATTTGAATACAGTTTACGTACTATGTTTTCTTACTGATAAATAACTGACTTTCAACTCAAGTTAATTACTCTACCATGTTGTTGTTACATATCTTATTCTATAAAAATAATGAATTCGAAATAAAATTTTATTATTTATTAATATAATTAATAGCATAAAAGTTGAACTGTAGTATTAATTCACTCTAATATAGCTTTTTTTTGAAAAGTTTGTTCAAGGATAATTCATTTTAAGATTTGAAATATCGAAATATTATTATTTAAATACGAATCAAATAAAATAAACAAATATAAGTTAAGATAAATGTGTATATATTATTAAACCAACAGTTGGAGTATTAACGATTCACAAAATTAGTAAACAATTAGTCATAGATTTTTAACATGGTTTCGATAGCCATGTAGACATAAACTAGATATTTGTTCAAATGGCAATTTTTAACTAATATGTAGCTATATAAACTGACTATATTTATTCGATTTCTAATCAGATATCCGTAAAAAATCATCATCAAAACTTTTTTCTCCACGAACAACAATATACTCATTTGTTAATTTTACTAAGAGTTACTAATTACATTACTAAATTAATTTACTAAGTTAATTACTAAACAGTTACAGATTATAACTGCTTTTTTTACATATTTCCTTCGTAAACTAACAAATAAATACAAACGTGTGATTTTTATTGATAAATGTTTATAAACTATACGAAAAAATCTCTTACCATATGCGACAGAAGTCTAAATAACTAACATACTATATGCTAAGGATAAAATATTGATGTTACGATCAAACTCTAAACTAAACGATACTGCATATTTTAAGAACAATTTCTATAAATGATTTATAATACCCAATTATTTTCGAAAATGTCGGAATCAATTTTTATCAAGCTAAGAGTTTATTTTCACAAAGTAAATGATAGTATTTTTCACAATACACATTGTAATAGTAAATATTCAATTAAAAATAAATTAATTTTTTATAATCATGAAATTTGCATTAACGAGAAATGGCTAATCTTCAACAATTACTATAGTATTATATAGAATCTTACGAGTTTAGATCAAAATAACAACTTATTATTTAAAAAAAAACAATATTATTTATAAAATTGGCTTTAGGTAATTAGCTGTAAGCGTTAAACAATAAATTAAGTTTCATTTAAAACTGAATGTATTATATTTAGAATAGATTGGCTTTTAGTACACGCCCTATTTTCTATTTGCAGCTGTTCATATTCTTCATGAGCTCTTGGTACCGTTATTCAACGTAAACTGCACTGGCGACGTAATTGCGATCCAAGGGATGGTCTTTTAAACTACTGTTATAGAAGTTTATTTTGAAGATTTTATTATAAAATTCATTTTCTCTTCTTTCGTAAAAAAAATAAATCAACATGGTCTTTTGTAACAAAAGATTGATTATTCGAAACATATTTATATAAAATTATATGTACATGTATACAGGCACACTTGAAAAGAATATTCCATCATGACGGTAATTCTGAACGTTTCATCGAATGGTAGATTGTGATTTCACGGCGAGTGCAGTTTGTATCAAATAACGGTACAAATCTTCATTAAGGACTACGCCGTCGACTGGCGACAGATAAACGGATCTAGTGGAGCCGAAAACTATTCTGAGAACACCTATTTTTAAATAAGCACACCGGCGATGTGTTTGCGTCCTTGTTTTAAACTCTTTTCGGGGGGAATTTTTCTGTTAAAAGCAATCTTACTGTGAATTTTGAAGATTTTGTGGCTAATGTGTAACATTGTGAGATATACATATGGATTTACGAATATACTTGCTCGAATGTAGTAATTACGTAATCCATGAAAGGCATATTTGCAATTGATTAAACATTTATAGCAGTACAATAAAAGTTAATTTCTTTTAAAAAATATAATGTTAATGATTAATCAAGAGTCTAAAAACTAAATTAATTACACTATAGAATATTGTTACTACTGTTACAAAACAATTACAATGTTGTATGAAAGTAAAATATTTGTACAGTGCTCGTATTATTTTCAATGTAAACTAGTTTCTCATTTCGCATAAGTTGCATAAGTAACAGATATTGAAAATTGATTGTTTAACAATGTATTATTTTTTGCTCTAAATATAGCTTTTATATAATTTCATTTGATGTGAATATCAAATAAAAATAGTCACAAAACTTTTACTAAAAAGCTTTTAAAAGAATGTTTATTAATACTATTACTCTCGTTACGGTAAATTTTTTTTATATCACTCTTGAAAAACCTTTGCATTTTTTTATGTACTCTACTATTACAGTTAGCCTTTGAAACCTCTTCGTACAGAATAAAACGTAATTCTTGCATTTTTTCATAATAATTTAATTAAATTTAAAATTTGTATGAACATGATGTACAGAGAAACGTTTTTATTATGACGTTCACAGAGTGACCTCGTGTTTTTAATATCAGCATCGACAATCGTGTCACGCAATAGCTCGTTTCTGTGACTAAATTCAAATTATACGACCATTAGGAGGAAATCTTCAGCGTTTTCTTTGTTTTTAGAAAATGCTAAGTATGTATAGAATGTATAGACGCAAATTGGTAAAGTTATATGATATTTGATTCTCATTTTAGTGCTATTTCATTTATAGAGCCCTGAAAGCCACTACAACTACAATTTAATTAAGTATACGTAACACAACATGAGACATGCAAATTGTAGCATGAAAGGTATTCCACTATTCAAAATAGTAGGGGAGACTGGGGTAAAACCGTATACTTTTTGGAAATTGTTTATTAAGAAATAGATAACAAAATAATAACAATATTCAATATTAGTATTGTGTTTAGTTTACTTTTATATAACTGAAAATCAATTTGGTTAGTTAAAAGAATATTTGTAAACAATGTTATTACAAAAAGAACGAGAGTATCCGATTTACCCCAATGAAAAAATTGTCGGGGTAAAACGGGATACTGTTTATTCTTTAGAAAATTAATTTATTTTTTGCGTTTTACTCCATCTATCTACTAGAATTGATATGAGGGTCAGTATTGAAGTAGCAAGCCGTTTTTAAATCTTCTTTTTTTTTTATCCAATATATCTGATTTTGGAAAGAAATCAATTTTCTTTTGATCAGCATTATAAAAAGATTTTTTAATATATATTAACGCCTTTTTATGCCAAAAAATAAATAAATTTTATATGGATGATGCATAAACATTGCATTGAATGTTTATTGTTGTTCAATTTTAGTGTTATATTAAAAATAACATATCCGATTTTATTTCAACCTTCAATATCTGGTTTTACCCCAAATTTTGAAAAAAAAAATAATTACTCATTTTTTACAATCATAAGTTAAAGTATAAACCAAATTTATACTTATATCTCTTGGTTAGAATGTAAACAATAAGGTTATATATTTGCGAAAAGAATATGTTGCTTGCAAAAAGATTATGCGCACAATGATTGTTGCGAGGAACATAATCTTGAAAGCTAAAAAATCTTTGATCTCTTTTGAAATCATCATGAAGCTATTCTTAACATGTCGATCACATAAAAAATCGTAATAGGAATATGCTTAATGGGATGATACTATGTGTTTTATGTAGATGGCGCTAGTAGTAACCGGGAAATTGAGATTTCCGGTTTCACCCCAGTCTCTCCTACTCTTTTTCAACAAGTAGTTTGCTAATAATTTTCTGATATTTAAATAGTGCCTTCAGTAGAACATAATAACTTTTATAGTCGCTTATATGTTAAATAAAACATTAGTTTAGTGCAAAAATAATATTCATTCGGTAAAATGAATTTCAAGTTATATGTATATACTATTTTCTACGTATCATAATACAGGTAATAGAGATAAAATATTAATTTTAGTTCAAATATGTTTTCCCATAGACTATTTTTCTCGTTAACTCATTTGTTACCATGTAATGATTTTCCTTTTGCATATAATTGGATCGATAATTTTTCACGCGATGCATCCAGATTAGTGCATATTATCGGGCTTCTTGAAGAATTTCAGACATCTAGTAGTACGTCTCAATGATTTCCAATGCTTTTAAGTTTGAATTTAGTATAACATCTTTACTAAATGGGGTAGTTTAATATATAATTAATTAATTTAGAAAATTAAACTTTAGGAACATTGATTTTAGTATGTTTATAATACTAAATTATTTTAAATAATCTACGTTTATATGTTCGACAACGTTTATGGAATATTTTTGCTCAGCTCACTGCGTCCTTTATCAAATACTATGAAACTTATTTGTAGATTAAGTGATACCATGCAGGAATTTTTTGGACATATATATTTCAAACGTAATCCTGTATGTAATTTATACGATTTATGAATTTTCTATGTAGAGGTATTAATTTTATAATCATATTAATTTACCATTGCAAACAAATTTCACAAATTAAGAAAAGATCATTATTATAATCCAACTTTTTTGTAGGTATTTTTTCGTACTTAAAATACTATTTTCTAAATACTAAATAAGCTTTTATTGAAAAGGGACTTATGAGCAGTTTTCATCCTAAAGTAGCTCTTGGTGAAAATCAATAAAATCTCATGTCCAGAATTCACTAGAACGCAGTACAGCTTATTTTACTGTTATACGGTATCAATTACTGCTTTTTAGCGCATGTTGTTACAACATTAATGGTTTCGAAAAACTTTTAAATTGGCACAAAATGCAATTATTTCAAATAATCTTTTAATTCTTGTCTTTTTTCAAATACATAATGGATACATCTTGATGTTTTATATGATACGTTCATAACTCCATTCAATAGCATGCAATAAACGGTTTCATAAGCTGCTAAATAGTGGGATACGTAAAGTACAAAGGAAACTCGCTGAACATTCTAATTAAATGGGATGTCTATAATTAATAATGAATTCAGAACAATTGTGGATGGAGACTTCTGTAATGTACAGTGTTCAACCATCAACGATTCACGATCTACTATAATTTATTATTATATTAATAGATAATCTCCATGTGGAACATACATATAACATAAATTTGATGATAGTGGAAAGATTATTATTGTTATACAAAAAAAGTTTATTTCAGACTGTGTATGCCTTTGGTTCATATTTTTCAATGTTAAATAGAAGAATACAATTAAATAATTGTTATAATAAAAAAAAATATTGTACACAAAAAAATATTGTATAGGAAAAACTACTATTTTCTATTGTAACCGTAGGCTCTACTCAAAATTACTATATATTGTAGTAATATTCGTAAGGAGATAAATATGTCCCTTATTTACTATTAAAAATAGTAATTTTTTCTACATAATTGTTTTCCGCGCATAGTTACTAAGCATGTAAGAAATATATTTAGTAAAAATTGGAAAATAGGGTTCATTTATTTAATATGAATATTCCGATTCCCATTTAAAGCTCCCAAGAAGTGACAAGTTAATCGTGTCTATTATAAATGTCCCGAATTTTAAAGTTTACAAGTAATTTTTTCAATTACTTATCGCCTAATTATATTACTTCTTACGTAAAATACGGTTTTAATGTTAAAACATAACATATTTGTATGGTTATTTGATCACTTATTGTAAGATCAAGAAAGATATAATTTGAATAAAAGCTACTTGTATAATCACAAAATGAATGCAGAAAAAAATGAATGAAAGTTTATTTTCAAATGACAATTTTCTTAACTATAAATTCATCAATCAACTAGAAGCTTAATTTTTACATATACTTATTCATAAACTTGTATACGGTTTTGTACACGAATGGACGCTTGAAGCTTTTAGTAATTTTTCAATTTTGATATATGGAAATTGAATAAGGAACGAAAACAACCCTCTAAATCAAAATCAAAGGGTAAAAAAACTCAATTTGTTATTAAATTTTTTAATTTTCGTAATCTACGTTTACGATGTTGGATTTGTGTCTTGAAAAGCAATTTTGTATTATTGAGAGTTTTCTTTTTATATTATGTCTCTGTTCACATTATAACTTACATGGCAAGTTTCTAAGGAGATTAAATTCCGGAGGTCTAAAGGTTAAGACGTATTTTAACGTTAAAACTATTTTATGGAGAGTTCAGATTGAAAGAAAAATTCTTAGTACACATTTTTTTTATTGTGCACTAAATTTTTTCAAACACAATCTCTAATATTATTCTTAGATCAAACATGATGATTAAAGATCTTCTGAAGAGTCTTTGTGAAATTGTTATAAAGGATAATGTGAAACCTTCGAAGTTAAACTTACGAAGGTAGAAACCCTTAAAAAGGATAATGTACAACTTGTTGTTTTAGTTGATTTTGACAATATATTACTAATACTTTATTAATTGAATTATTACATTTTAACAATTATTTTTTTTATAAATTTCAACAATTAATTAAACGATTTCTTTTTAACCATGAATTTTTATATACGACATGTAATTATTTTAAAAATTGAATTTTTTCATGGTTGAATCTCAGATTAACTGAAATATTGAAATAATTAATAAAGGAAAATATATAAGTTTGTAATACATTTTATAGTAAAACGGCGAAGTATAAATTAAATTTAAACCAATACCGGAAATCACAGTTTTCATTACTGGCATAAACATTCTACTTTAATATTTTAGAGCCTCAAATAAAATTTACCCTAGAGTTATTACAACTTTTATTGCGTAAGCTTCCCGTAATAATCAATATGGAAGCACAATTTTATTCTTGGAATAACTCACTGTTGAAAGAATAATATATTTAAATAAAATTGTCATATCTAATGTTGTATCAGTAATGGATAAATATCTAAAATGGCATTAACGATCAACTAACAATAGTAAATCAAGTTCAAATTATCTTGTGAACGGTTTTCAATTATTATTTTTCAATTATATTATTCAATGACAGTAGTTACATTACAGCACAGCAAAACCAATTTTTGTAACTATATAGACAAAGATTGCGTAAGAAAACTGTATCTTAGCTACACAATTCATTTTTAACTAGTTTGTACAAGTAACTTCTCCCAACCAATTATACATGCTGAATCCATAAGCGCGAAAAGTTGCCCTGTATGAGCAAATTATTTTATTGATTAGCAAAGTTAAACTTACGAAGGTAGAAATCATTAAAAAGCTGCTAGGCATACTACTATTCCTAGAATAACGATGAAAGACGTTTAACGGCATGGAAATATCCAAAGTTTATTTGTACAAATGAAAGATTATTTGCTAACGAGTCACGTTAATGCACAGACCTAAAAAAAACATGAAAAATTCTTCTCTTGGTGTTTTCGACCATTTCAGAGAAGAATATCTTTCAAGGACATTTTTCTCGCTTTATATTTCTTTTGTGTGAAGGTATTCTATCTACTTTATTAACTGCGTAAGACCAAAACTACAAGTTTTCTACTTAAACAATCTTCGTTCTCTCATTGCCACGAGTTAACAACAATCCTTATTACATTAAATTACTCGAAAATTAACGAAAACACTAAAAGATCGGAGCACACTTTGCTCACGAGTGTTTTATCGCTCTGGCGCGATCCGATCTATTTTTATCGGTCTGTCGAATCGGAATTAGCTCTGAGTGAATAAATTTTACTTCATTAATGTTAATTTCAAGCTTACAATCGAGATTACTGGCCACCCAAATTAACTCTTATTAAAATTACGATTCGATCCCACCACGAGCCTCGAAAATTTCCCTCTGCAAAGTTACAATCCACCTTCAACATCTATATTTCATTCGCTTCATTCTAAACCAAATCCCAAGCAAAGTCCATAACCTTTATTCTTCAACATTGCAAGCAGCATTACGTGCAAGAATACGATATCTGTTCACGCGCTTCTCTTCCCCTTCTCATTTTACGCGTGTATACCGTCTCAACCCGGCCACACATATTATATATATATGCACACGTATATACGTATAGCGACATCGCACAATCTGTGTATATGTAGCGAGGCATCATTGGATCTAGCGTCGCGTCGAAAATCGCAACGTTCATTAGCAGTCAAAAGCTAAGGCGTCGTCGTCGCCGCTGCTGCTCTCTCGGCTCGGTTCGCGCTGCTTGCTTGCCTCGGCAACTAACGTCATTTACCTCCTCTCTCTCTCTCTCTCCCTCTCTCCCTCCCCTTCTCTTTCTGGCGCACTTGCGCAAGGAATTTCGCTCGTCTCGCCCCGCGCGCACGCTCTGCTCTCTCTCTCTCTCTTTCTCCTTTCGAGCTTCTCTCTCTCCGCGGTGAGAAAGAAAATTCTCTGTGTCTGTCGTTACAACCTCCTAGCGTCTGATTCTCCATCGCTCTTTCTCTCCTTCTCTCTCGCCCTCAGCACAGCCCTCTTTTCGCGCACAGCTGCCGCCTGAGCGCCGCCGTAAAAGTCCTTTACTTTCCGAGAATTTCGAAAGAGAGAGAGAGCGCGAGAGAGGCCGCCAGACAGAGACTACAGGTCCCTTCCCTTTTTCCATGTAGCAGCGCGCTGTGCTGCCTCGCTCGCTCGCTTATACTCCGTTTCCCAACGGCGCGCGCGGTATATAGTAGCGGCTCGCAAGCGACGGCTCTCTTCCGCTCTCGCTCGCGTGGCCCAGTTACGGCTGTATGCGTGCGCCGCGCTCTCGTATATATGTCTGTGTGTGCGAGAGTCTAATACTCGCGCTACTATACGTGCAGGCGCCCGCGCGGAATTTTCCAGGTCGACCAGAACGAAAGAGAGAGAAAGAGACTAGAACGCCGTCGCTCGGGCCCTTGCACTGACATCACCGCCACCCTCGTGTATATATATATATATATATACATGTGAGTGTGTGTGTGTGTGCGAAAAGTCGCGCACACGTATTATATGGTCGTTGGGGCAGCCCTTTTTGCGCGCGGGGCTGCGATTATGACGTTAAGAGGGGGTTGCACGAGGGGAGAGTATATAGCCGAGAGAGCTGCATCATGCACACGTGGTATACGTATCTATATATACATCGACGTGGCTTTCGTGCCTACGGAGAATGAAAAAGCTGGTCCGGGGATTTTTGGGACTTGTGGTCATATAAGTAGTATATTACCCGTTAATGGGTTGCTTAGCGAATTTCATCGTATCACGCTCTGGGCAATATATGTAATGTAGATCATCGATACCAGCCCCCTAGGGGGTACGTGGCTTCGAGGGATATTCTATTGAGCGACTGGGTAAAATAAACGACGAAATAGAGAGACAATACGGGTGAATTTAGCAATGTAGCTGTGTCCCCGAGAAAAAGCGACTGAAAAACCATCTACCCAGACTAAAATTCCCTCGTACCTGCCATTTCTAGCGCAATAACTAGAGGCACAATACTCTGGCGCCTGCCCGTGTGTACACGCACGGGCGCCTGAGAGAATTCCTCGGCTTGGGTTGTCTGTCTCTCTATGCCTTAAAGATATGCGGTGCCGCCGCCGTCTCTCTCTTTCGACTCTATCTGTGCATGTATATGTATGCCCGCGCGCGCGAGCGTGAGGGAACCAACAAAATGGCTGCCCAAGCGCGCGCACAGTGGTGAAAGCCACGCGGCCAGCGTTCTGTGTATCTCTCTCTCTCTCTCTCTCTCTCTCTCTCTTTCTCGGTCGCTGCTAAGAGTTGCGAGTAGCGCGCGCTCGAGGCGCAGCGACTGAAAATTTCTGTCCGAGCACAACATATAGGCGCGCGTTGAATTTCGAGACTACGACGTGGCTATATAGGGTATATATAGGAAAAGAGATGATAATAGATATACCTCCTGATTACGCGTGTAGATTCGTAGAGGGACAATGAACGGTTTTAGCATACAACTGAGTTGGAATGTTTTCTGGAAGTGTAGGATGGGATGTTTTTACGATTTTGTTGGGTTTGGTTGTGCACGAGAACGGCGGCGTTAAGTGAACACGTGGCGATGCCATTTGGCAGTAGTACACTAAATAGAATGAGGGTAGGGGTATATTAGTTAACTTGGTTGTGTAAATCGGATAGAAATTTTTGTCAATGTAGACTTGGGAATATCAATAGCGATGGTTTCAAGGTTTTTTTTAATATAAAAATGCCGTTGCTATCATAGAAATGACTCGTTCGTTTCTCCAAACAGTATATTTATGTAAAAACGAGCAATTTTAAAATAATCAATAATGATTTAAGAGGATAAAACTCAAAACACAGAAAATCTTTCTATTTTTGATGCTATATGTCTGTGTATTAATAATACAGGTAAATTATTTTGGAATAACAATAAATATGTTAAATTATTGTACCAAATTGGATGGTGTATATAAGTTTATTCATCTAAAACTTGTATACGTGCCAAACATCAGTGATATATTTAATGCATGTGTAACTCTTTATAGTAGTCAGACTAAACGTATAGAATACGTAAAGGGGATACAAACTGCAACGTATTTTGTAAGTATATTTCCTTCCGCTTTAATGCTGGTAAGTTATTTCATATTTTGTAATAATAAAATATTAAAGTAAATACATTTTTTGCGCATATTCAACACGATATATTGCAAGATTTAGCTTGTCTTATACTAATAAGATCTAAACAATTAAATCTTGTTTATAAACGTAAAATGTACCAATAATTTAAAAGATTTAAAAAATATTAATAAGCGACTATTAAAAGTAGATAATTCTAAACAATAAAATGACAAATGGAAAATACTTTCTATTCTTGATTTTCGGTTGGTGAAGATGCAAGTTCTATATGAGCACTTGAATATTGGTTACTACATCTTGTAAAAATAGTATATTACGCACCTAGGGAGGAAAAAACTTGGACAATCCATATCTCGTGTAAATTACCACCCGAGCCGAAGGCGAGGGTGACAAATACGAGATGTGGGCTGTCCAATTTTACTCCCGTGGAGCGTATACTGTTTTTCCTCCCACCGAGGCCGACAATGCCACATCCCCACTTTTGCGCCGGGAGAGAATGTGGTACTTTCGGCCCGGAGGGAGGAAAAAATCTTTTGAAATATCGTTCTTTATTTTATATAATAACAATTTAATGGGAAATTATAGTTCTTCACTCAATAATTTTAGAGGAATGCTAGAGTTTATTGGCATATATATTGGTTCGGAAAACTTTTCTTCGCATAGAAATATATTTTATTCACTGTACAAATTTCTGAAAGGTAGTCATTATAGGAATTTGAGTTCAATTGAAGAAACCGATTTTAGTGATTCCTCTTATTATAATTCAACCAAAAATTATTCATGAAAAATTTATATAATAATATACTAATCGTATAAGCAGAAGACCTTGTAACGAAAGAAATAATAATGTTCATGAAGTCTGATGTTCTCAAATATTCTTCAAATAATTTTAACTTCATTTATGTTTATAAAAATTAATTAATTCACTGAATAAGGTTAAAATCTTCATTTCATTGCGATTTGCACAGTACCATTACTTTTTTTAGATTTTATTTTCGGCATATTGTTTCATTAATTTATGAAGTATATTGAAGAAATTATATGAAATTTTTAGAACTTCAAGTTTATAAATTATTTTATTATAGCCATAATAAGTAATAAAAAATAGAATAATAACTGTAATCGAAATAGGTAAAATAGTAAAAAAAAATCGAAGCAACACAAATGTAATTCGAGTTCTATAATTATGTACTAAAGTTTACAGCCAATGTACCAATTTTGAGTAAACATTAAGTCATATCATTATTGATTATTTTGGACATCAATAAAAAAATTGGCCCTAACAGTGCTATAAAACTAACTATTCAAATCACTATTATACAATGGCGAATAACAAAATTATTACTCTCGCTTACGAATAAATAACACTGAATAGTTCTTATATATAAGAGCAATGAGAGCAAGACAGCAATGGCTCATTGCTGTCTGCGTCCTGAATTATATTTTCACGACTATTCTTAACCTTTAGTGGGAGAGAATTTCAAAAATTTTAAAAGCTGATAATTTGTACTATGCCTAATCTTAAAATAATTTTATTTCCAGGTTTATTACACGCAGAAAAAGAAATCTTTGTATTGAAGGAATGTAATTAATTATTATAGTAGATAGACAACGAATAGTTAAAGAAATTCATTAACAGTTAAGAAATCACTCGTTTAAGATTGTTGCTTATATTAAAGTCATGGTTCCTTAACTATTAACCCTTAGAGGGCCGGGATTTCAAAAATTTTAAAAGCTCATAATTTGTACTGAAAAGTGGTCTGAAGTCCCCAAGTTAGAACCAAACCAAAGTCGAATGTTGGCAAGTCAGACAGTGACGCCTCAAGATGTCATCCCCGATCATTCCAGCCCTCTAAGGGTTAATTTTGCCAATATTTTTATCTATTATCAAATTTATTATCCAACTAATGATTGCGCTTAAATAGTTTTCCAGAGCGTTAATAAATGATACTACAAAAAACAAACAAACAAATGTGCAAAAATGTATAAATACAATTATTAATATCTTAAAATGTTTTACGTAAATGACACCTGAGGATAAAGTATAACGTTTTTTCTTCAATGCAATTCGTATCTGCAATAAGAGTTCTTGATTTATTGCTAAGACTTCCTACATCAATATTAACATTGAAACGAGTTTCTATTACGAAAGGTCAGAAAAACAACCACTAAGTGGAGTAAAAAGTTGCACAACAGTAGTTTATAAAACTTTTTGACTAGTTTTCTATTAACGTCGAAACGTTTCCTTCATACAAATTCAATTACTAGGGTAAGAAAATTTCACTACACGATTTATCATTTTTTAATGCAAAGGTACCTTTTTAAATGAATTGTATGCAACTTGTTATAAATATTTAACGAAGCGAAGTTGCCCTTTTGTAAGTTATTGTTCAGTTATTTAATACCTATAGGTTATCTCTATGACATTTATATCTAAATTGATGATTCCTCTATACAGATTAACATTGTTAAATATCATACGAGTTAGTATTTGAATAATGAAATTGATAACAAGTTACTATTACGCATCAACAAAATACTTATTTTATCTATTCTAGGTATCCCAAGTAACAATTAAAAGGCAGTGCTTTTTAAACACATTATTTTTACTACATGCTTATGCACGTGCGAGTAAGCCTGAAAAAATTCATGGAAAACTGCGTTACATCAGTTTCCCTATTCAATTTTTTTCAAAATAAAGAATTTCGTTAGATATGCCGAGAATTAGTTCAAGAAAATGTGTGTAGAAAAAGAGCAATACTCAAATTAGACCTACTATATTTATCGTTGTTTATTTATGCCACAAAAAAATAATATTTTTTTTTTACTAAAGATGCATCAACGTCATGTTTTTTAGAAGAACATATAATGCAATTTTTATAAGTGGTACAATTATGATCAAGATCATATATATTGCTCCCCCTTTTAAGATAAACAATATATTATAAAAACAAAAAGGTTTTTTTGGTAGAAAGCAAATAGAATTAAATTTCAATTATTTTTAAGAAAATACATCGTCGTGGAGACAATGCTTGATATATTTTTGTTGATAATGGGCACATCGTATCAGATCACATTTTTTGAAAACTTAACAAAGAATGATAATCTAAAAAAATTAATATAGTAATTATCAAAGAGTTTTGTTCTACCGACGTTTAAAAGTTAAAAAGTTTCACCAATACTCGGAGAAGAAGTCTAAATTTAGGTTTCATCGGATTTTTTATAAGCTTAGTCTTGTTTAAAAGTGTAGTGGTAGAATATGTCACTGGAAGCGGATATTGTAAATATTTGCTTAATTCACTTTCGTGCGAGAACGATATCACCCTATCTCTGTGCATTTCAACTCCTTTAATATAATTCCTAGGTCAGGTATGGTCTACCATATCTGTTTCCGCAATAATTAAAGTATACAAGGTCTTTTACAATTTTGAAAAAAAAATTTTTTCACTTTTTCCATATAAAATTATGAGGGCTTACACTCTTAAAAGTCAGCTTTGATCCAATATCTATTAACTTCATCATCATCCGGTGTTTGAATATGTTTTAGGTATCAATGTCGTAAGCTTTGACAGCGAAAGCATATTTAATCACCCAACAACCACTTTGTTATGAACAAAAAATCACTTAAACGCGGTCAGCCAAAGTTGTATTAGGTTTCTGGCCGCCACCCATCCAAGTAGTAACCGCGCGCAGAGTTGCTTAACTTCGGTGATCGGACGAGGCGTAGTTCGATCCGCTACCTCGCTAAAGTACCGGTATATTTAAAAAGAATACGTGATGAATTAAAAGTAGTTATTAATAATTAAATTATAAAAAAGTTTAAATTAAACACTTTACAAGATTTAGTTTTATGAATAGTTTTTTGTAAGAATATATAAACTTTTATATTAAAATAAGGCCATCGAAAGTCCAAAAAAACGACCAAATTTCATACTTTGAGCTCTAAATTCGAATTTTAAATGAGGATTATAAATTTTGTCGGGCCTTTAGTGCTTAATCAAAATGAATGAGGGGTAATCTACACAAGAATGTGGCGAGCTTGGTTATAAAATATATTTATTTCCTGGCAGTTTATGCTTTTCTTTAATACCAGTTCATCGACTGAACTTTCAATAACTTCCATACCAGACAATAATATTTAATTATGTTTAATTAAATAAATAGCCGTTCAACATTTGCCTATTGTTCAATGTACCTTGAAGATTAAGAAACAGAGATCATTAAAAAAAATCAATAAGTCTATCAGTAAATTACACGAGTAAAGTAAAATGTGTCCCTTTTATCGTGTACATATTTGAGCAATATTTTTTTCTAAATAAAAACCAGCTACCAATACGTTGGTCTTTAATTCCATTAAACTTTGTGATTCATAATATTAGTTTTATATTTCCAAAACCCTCTCATAAATCCCTACTTATGACGAATATGTACATGCAACCTTAGAATTATTTTGTGTGATAAAATCTCACTTCAACATTTTAGTAAATTTGATAAGAAATTAATGTCAACTTGTTTTAACTATAAAACATATTAGAAATTACGTGAAAGTAATTATCAAAGCACAGCATACATTAATAATCAACAACAAAAGTTGTTAATACATAGAGAACATTTCTTACAATTCATTTTCTCATTGTTTATACGTTCAAATTAGAAATTCTAGGAATTTTTATTTTATCAAGTATGCAATGTATATGTATGTGTGTATATGTTTTGTTTAGTACAGTATACGCGTGAAGTGAATATTTACGATTATCACAGACAGTGATAAGATGTAAAAGAAACCTAGTTAAATTCCAAAATAAAGCTCAATTCTATTAAAAAAAAATAGGATCTATCTCTAACTAATAAAAGATGTCTGCATTTTTCAATATTATTTACATTTTTCTCTCCTGTATTTACTTAACTGCATTACATAGTAGGCTTATCTTTTTGTTTCCACGAAACATATTTAACGATATGTTTTTGAATCACAAAAACTATTTTTTATTAAGATAAAATTACTAAAAAGAGACATTGCCCATGTAACAAATTAGATTATATTTTATAGTGGTTTTAGAGTTAAATCTACTGTTTTAGTTCATTAAGACGATGTCAGGGATCTGGACTAGGAATTCTATTCACACTTTAAGAAATAAAAAATAATATTTGGTGCACTTGCGCATTGTTGTACAAATCAAAGTCTAAACTAAAATTCTGGAAGTAAAAATTTAATAACACAATCTCTTAATTACATTTAATCATATACCTATAACTTATTTATCTTGAATGTGAAAAATTTAACATAACTAATAATCCTGGTGAATATTTATGAATATTTATGTCAAATGAACGAAGGAAAACTACTTATCTTAAGTATTTCAAATAAATTAAATATATTTTACTTGAAATTTTCCAGGGGTTTGACTGTGGACAACCATCGAGTAAAGATGCGTATTGAAGTCTTTCGAACGTAGAATGAACTAAGCACTAGTAGCCAGTAGTTTTATAACTATAACGTATGATTTATATAATAATTGCCAATAGAATCACTATTAAATAAATAAGCTGCGGTAGCTCAATCGTCTAAAGCTTCGGACTTTTGACCCGGAATCTTTGTTTACCTAAACTGTACTGTGTTCGTATCCCGACCTTAACGATCTACTGGCAGTTTTGTGCCGTATTTTTGGATGTTCGAAATTTTCACATACTTATTTCAGTGTAGCTTTGATTATTCAGAACTCACCTAAAACTATAAATTCTCATTGATGTGCGGATAAGTGTAATCGACCAATAAAATTTATTTTATAGCATTTAGAATACCAAAAAGAATTAATTTATAATTTCTCAGCAAAATTAGAAGGTTGAATTACATAAACAGAGTAATTAATATTAACTTTAAAGCACACATCATGATATCATATAATTCAATGGCAATCAAATGCTCGCTTCCTTTACAAATAATTACTTTTATGTATAAAAGAAATTTTACTGTCATATTCTAAGAGAATCGTTCATTATTTACAATTATTACACCAATTGTCGCAACTTTTTCATTGATGTTTAATATATATTTAATAATAGAAGTATCAGTTTTTGGAACATTATATCATCGCTCCCTACGAAGACTAGCACATTTCGCGCTCCTATTGAATTTTCGATAATTTATGCAAATCAAAGATATAAGAATATTCCCGTACAAAAAAGTGTTAATGTGTCTAATTAATATGTATATTCAAAAAAATGATTTATTTTAATAAATAAATTAATTTCACTTATCACTTTGAATCTTGTTTTAAAAAATCAATTGAAACAACACATATATATGAGCAGTTCTCTGGTGAATCGAGAGGTCAAAAATTTTTTTTCTTTTAAAATCACCTAAA
>JAWWEQ010000045.1:28369059-28405255 GCA_035583055.1 Torymus tubicola | reverse complement strand
ATATATATATAAACCATTACAACAACACGTACTGAAGGTTAAACGCGTGTTCAAACGAACTATTCAAACCACATGTATATATCAGTAAAACAACAAAACATTCGATGAGTAAATAAGTGTAAAATTTTCGTCAAGGGAAGTTGTAGCTCGGCTGTCTCTTTCAACCGAGTTTCGTTATATTGAGTCCCCGTGTGTTTCCTTGAAACAAAAGCGCAGTATACAAAAACGTGTGCTCGTAAGGCCCGACCGAATCCCTGGGGCAATTATACTGCTCGCCCCCGACGCGCTAAGCCCCAGCATCGCACTGTAGTAAAATCTCGTAGAAAGGCTTTCCCTGTGTCTGCGCGGAGGCTACGGTCTGAGAATTTTCCGACTTTTTACAGCACAGGGTCGAGCGGATTCCGACGAAGAGCAAAGCCAAGTCGCTGGTTATGTGTACGAATATGAAACGGAAGGAGGCTTGTCAAATAGGGAAAAAAGAAAGTTGCTCATTGTACTTGTACAAGGTTGAGCGTGAAGTTTTCTTTTTTCAATTTTTTTTTTGGTGTTGTTGTAGAATCCAGAAAGAAAACATATTAAAAGGACAGCGATTTTTTAAATATTAGATTGCGTTCATTCTGTTCGAATAGTATTTATCTTTTATCAAACGTGATCATTTAAGCCTTTCAACCATCCTTTTATCAAACAAATTAAAAATTTGCGTCTTGGTGCAAAATTATGTCGTTTATATTTCTATTTCCTCTTAATTATTTGTATCTTAAACTTTAAAAAAAAATAATGATGTAACAATGACAAATAATAAGCAGAAACGCGGTAAGTAACTGGCGGATTGGCAGATGCAGCATGCTTAACTGTAAGTATGTCCTCGCCTTGACCGATTGCTGAAGCTGCAAACAACGTTGGAATGTAAGTTGTTTAAATGACGGTCGCATTCTCGTAATCTTACCAGATCGATTAGACGAAAAGTACATAATCACAAAATACACAAACGAAGTGAAAACGGGATAATTTAACTGTTTAGTATTTGGAAAATTTTGGAAATCCATTTATATCCCTACGATTTCTTTAAGTAAAATTTACAATAACCTTAATCCCCTTTCTTCTTTAATCTTAACAGAGGGAAAATATTACTTGTATTAAAAAACGTGACTTAATAATTTAGACACAAAGTTAAAATTATTAAAAATATGGAGCTACTATTAACAAGTAATTAAGGATTGATACTAATTTTAAAATTTAAGTCTCTACACAAATATTTATACCGTTTCTAGTGCTATTTATATGTATTAAACAACAATTAAGTGTGCCAATGGTATGATAAATAAAAAGTTTCTAAGGAACAAAAATTCATAAAAATGTATGTACACTATTGTAGACATATTTTTAGTGTATCATATTTTTAATAATCTCTTCTATCTATATTCAACTCCAGTCGGTGAAATATCTGCAGAGCTTAGCTATTAGATATATCTCCCAACAAAAATGTAGATGAGTGTATGCAAACAAACCGAAATAAACGAGAATCAGCATCGTTGGGCAAACGAAGTACTTAAGTACACCCTTAAATGATAAAATATTTTTGACGCAAAATATGCTGTTTCATGCGTACATACGCATATACATTGCAACATGAACACCGAAGAATGAGTGCAGTTTTAAAGAATGCGTAGTCCTAGATTCGGGACAAAGATTCTCACGGGGCTCTATACTACTTTCATGGCAAGTTGTGGAAGTGTAAAGGTAATAAAAAATCGACTTTGGTCAATGTGGAAAAAAACTTCTGGTATTACCAACGGCAAGTAGTAGTGAACCAATATGGGCGATAGAATGTCAATATACATATCACGCACATACTGATTCATACGCACATCCATGTATATAAATACACAATCATCGATACAACAGCATACTTTCACACACACACTAACGCAGGTATGATATGGACTCACATGTACGTACAGATTGTGTATAAGTATTAACATGTGAATTCGTATGTGAGTGTATACGTGTGTGTATATATATATGCATGCGTACATCTGAGCAATGTACCTAAGTATATACATTATCAGTGTATATAAAGGGATGAGTGCAGACTGCAGAAATGTAATAAAAGATGGGCGAACGTTTGCACGCTGTCTATACGGGCGTGGATGTGGTTATGTGTTGCGTGTGCATATAGTTATGTGTACGTGCATGCGTGCGTGTATGTGTGTAGTTATGTGTATAGATGTTTACCTGCATATGAGTTTGCGTGTGTCACCCTATGTATAATGGTATGCATTGATGACTATCAGGTTGTGTGAGTGTCTGTCCTTGCGACTTTATAACAAGTCGTTAATTTATTGACTAAATTGGACCTTAGTGTTTTACAGATGTACGCTTTCGTTTGTGTAGGGGATCTTTTATTATAAACTAAACTTGCCGACTGTTTACTTCCTATATGATTTTAATATTTTTAAAACTAACTAAATCGCTAATTATAGTAATAATTGATTATATCAAAATACTGTGGTCCAAATGGTCAGTAGGTCACATAACTGGTAATGGCATTTCACAGTCTTTTAAAATGCAGTTTTTAAGTTCAAAATTAAAAATCCTAAGATTTTTTTTTGGAAATAAAGACCTAAAACACTAATAATTAAAAGTCAAATGTAACCACTAATATAATAAGCTAAAGTCGATTACAAACCATAAATGGTTTTTAATTTCTAGAGAGTAACGCCTAGCGAAAATTTGCATAAGAAATGTTTTTGGTACTAGAAGTTTTGACAGACACACAAGAAATGTGCCTAAAGTAGTTTCGTATGTCTATTTGTGTAAATAGAATGTATAACAGCGAAAAGCAGGTAGAACATACATTTAAGCAGACTGCTAAGGCACGGTGCGACTAAAACGTAGTTTTAAAAATATTTTGATATTTTCTACAATACAATGTCTACAATTTTTGAAACTTATTGAAAAACTTAGAAAATAAAAAGTTTCTTATTAATTAAAATTAATTATGACACGTCAATGATGTAGATATTAATCATTTTTCGTAAGACTTTTCTAATCATAAGCGTAACGTACTTCGAAATTTATGCACAATTTATCTTTCCATATTTATTTGGAGTTATGATGTTAATGATTTTACTTTTAGACAAAATCTATTCTATCTCAAATAACACAGTTATAGAGCAGTAATTTTACTCTATCTTTGGAAGTATCATTTGATAGATATTTACGTCTCTTTATTACCACGGAAAATTCCAGTAAACAAATTTGGAATCTTCCAAATTAAAATTAATTGCTTCCAAAGCTTGTCTAAACTTTTTAAAAAATGCAAAAATTTAAGAAGTGAAATTGCAGAGGTATAACTTTACATAAAATTGAAAGAACTTATTTCAAAATTAGGATTCTACAATAAATTTTCAGCAGTGTGTAAACCGTGATACTTATTGTTACAAAGCGATCAATGTCGTAAGTGTAGTCACGGTTTTCAGTTCGATATGGAATCGTCATTAACCTACAATTTATATCAGTAAACGGCTCTCATATTATATGCAATATTTAAACTTTTTCTAAGTAATCTTAAGCAGTCACTGAATTTGTGTTACACAATTGAAAACTGGCGGGAATGATCTCTAAAGCTATATCTGTATACCAATAAAAATCACCCATCGAAATACTAAGGGCGCGCAATGTTACTTAACTTTATCATGAGTTTGAAGTTTGCATCGTTGGAGTGCAACGAAACTTTATAAAATTTTTTTTATTTTTAGTTTTATATGTTAGATTTTGAATTTTCTCATATGTTTAGCATTTTATAGCATAACCCAACATCAAAATAAAGATTTCACTGTATCGTGCAAATTTTTAACTGCTTTATTTATTTGTGAGAAATTATTGTATTGCATCCCAATGTTGCAAACTTCAGACCCATACTTTATCGATGAACCAAGGAATACCAAGGAATAATAGTTTCTGTATAATGGTTAGAAAATTATGATTTAGAAATTTATTATTGATCCATAATTGATTATATATACAAGAAGTTAAGTTGAGTTTGTTGGATAATGCTTTATTATATAAACGATGTTTCCGTGATCAAATTTGCCACCTTCTCAAAGTTTAGCTTAAAGGGAAAATATGATCATCAAAACTTCGCGTTATATATCAAGCATTACCTAACAAAATCAATTAAACATCTTATTCATGTTAGAAGATTATTATATTATTCAGTAGTGGAATTTAAAGTACTAATATAATCAAAATTTCGCTAATTCATTTTCAAATTCATATGTTGTCATCTATTGGTCTTTAGGAATACTAAATTTCGCCTAAAACATAGAACAAAGGTAAACACTAGCCCTATTAGGTAAGTATTTATAAATTTGATGTGTCGCCATCTGTTAGACTTTACAAACAAAAAATTTAGGCTGCAACCTAGAATATCGGTTAAAGTTAACCATATAGAAATAAAAATTTTAAAATTTGTTAAATTACTTAATGTCTGTTTTTATTGACATTTACAAATTATTTACATAGCCATAATACATATGGAGAAAAATTATTAAAGTACTATACTGTAACCTACAGTATAGGTAAACACCAATCGTATTTGGTTGAAGACTTAAAATTGGTCAAGACCGTTAATTCACTGACAATATATATTAATGTATCAATTTGACTTTTCATTTGTCTAAGAGAAACTGGAAGAAGGTAATGTAGGAAATTCGGATACTAAAAAGATCTACTTTATCGACTACGTGAATAAATTAACTTTTAATCTATGAATATTCTAAAAGAGTTCTGATATATCTAATAAGATGTCTAATTGTTCTAATTAAGACATATATAAAGAAGCCTATTATTCTCATATGTTCACAAGTGAAGTTAATAATGACGATATATATTTTAATGTTTCATGTTGACTTTGTATTTGTGTAAGAGAAACCGGAAGAGGGTAATGTAGGAAATTCGGATACTAAAAAGATCTACTTTATCGACTGCATGAATAAACTAATTTTTAATCTAAGCATAGATTCATGAATATTCTAAAAGAGTTCTGATACATCTATTTAATAAGATGTCGAATTGTTCGAATTAAGACATATAAAAACAATCTTACTATTCTCATATTTTCACAGGTGAAACTAATAATAATATGATGATAACACGATAATATTTTTATCGACTGTTATTTTGCTTGATAAGTAAAAATATATAAAAGTATACATTGAATCTCGATATTAAAAAAAAATATTAATAAAACCTAATAAATATTTATTTGTAACTTTAAATATTTATAACTTAATCCATACTTACATATTTAGAAATAAAATTTTAGATAATAAATTTTTGTTAATAGTCGGTAATGTAGAAAATAACATTTTCAAATTTAGTATTTACTACTTTACTAACGCATGAAAAATATTTTAAATTAAATTTTCTAAATAAATTAATTGGTCTGAATAGTTTTTTAACTAAGAAAATAAATTTTTTACTCATATTGTTATTATAATATGTGCTACCACCCCTTTTATTGTTATAGTCTACTTGCTTATTAATTACATTACAATGTTTCCAAAAATAAAATATTATTTTTTAATTAGTTTCAAAGTAGAAGGCCAAAGTAAAGAGGCAAAGTAGGAAAACATGCCATTTATAAACATATTTTCCATTTTAGTTTTTTTTAGAAACTTAATATATTTAATCCGTGACAACTGTTACTAAAATAATATTTTAACTACAACTTTTCAAATCATAAATATTTACTGCAATTAAGACAAATTTACGTAAACGATGCAGGAAACTTCATTTTTAAAATTTTACAGTTTATTGATCAATATTTAATTTTATTTTATCAAACATAAAAATATGTGCCAATGATATAGTTGAAACATTACTAAGGTATAATAAGGAAAGGTATTTTCTGTGGAACAAAGGGTAAGCATAAGTTTTAGTAAAACTTACACCTAACTAATGCTACTGAAATCAAAGCTATTTTACTTTCATTTTACTTACTTCTCATACTATATTGACACAACGAAAAAAACTCTCTTTTCCAGTACTTGAAACCGATTCCTTCACCCTCACTTCCACCCTTACACTTTCTCGGGGTCAATTATGCCGTTTTTCCTCCAAAGTCGTGCAATCGCCCGTGAGAAAAATTCATTGCTGGGTGCACACAGCCCTTTAAGAAAAGAAAAGTCTGTGTGCAGCGGTCTGCCCCCTGCGGGCGATTTCCGAACGGTTCATGTCGCAGTGCCACGCGTGTACATGCACGAGCGCGCGCGTAGCTGTTGCCTATATATAATAACGCGCGTAGCGGCGGCGGGCACGAAATTCCCAAGTAGAAAAGTCGCGTTACGCACAGACGTCTCGTCTGCCCCGGCCCCCCGTCAACAAACACGATGCTTTCATCGTTTGGAATCTGTGATTATCAATCATCTTTTGCGAATGATGAGAAGGTTTACGCTATCTGATGCTTTGTTCTCGCTCATGTTTACCTTACAAGGGTGTGCGCATAGACAAATGACGGCCCATTTGGCTTCCTGTATCCCTTTGTTTTTTCGCCTAGTCTGTTACTCGGCTCTTTTACACTTACCTTTGCTCTCTCGCGCGACTTTTACAAGTCGACTATTACATAGCCAATTACGCTAAAAAAAACATGAATTATTACCTGAAGACACGTGGAGAGAAGTTCGCAGCTGGGGATACAGCTTTTCAGTCGAGTCCTTCTACCTGTAATATATATCTTGGCTAACTATATCCTGCTTGTATTGTTATCCTGCGCGAGCTTCACGTGCATACTGCTCTTGCACGCATCTTATGGCACGTCAACGAGCTGACCGTCACGTAACGCGCGCGCACACCACGTGGTTCAGCTTCTCTCTCTTAAAGAGTCTCTTTCCTTCCGTCGTCTGCGCTGCGCGCGCAGCTTGCACATAAGCATTATATATATAGTAGCTTATTCGACTTCTTTGCGGCTCTTTTATTTATCTAGCGACTGTTGGTTTTGTTTCTTCGCGAAAAATGGCCGTGGTTCTACGCTCCATTGTGCGGACAATCGCGCCGAGGACGACGACCCAGCTGTTAAAGCCCTGCGCGAACCTTTTTCAGGTGAATTTCGACAGCAATGCTAAGTTTAGGGATAGTAGAGTAGACGAGAGGTTATATGAGTAGCTATAGGCTTAGACTGGTATGTCAAGCAATTGTTGCTTTATTTAGTTATGGAATTGAAAAATAGAATTTTTTTGTTTGGCAATACGTAAGCATTAATTTAGTTGACTTTATAAGTATGCACTGTTCTCACTGAAAGAAAACTTCGGGGATTTGATTAATTTTAGTATCAAGTGTATACAAGTATTATAGCAGAGCCAGCAGTTTACAAATTGTTTCTTTACAAACTTTATCATTCTGTCAAATTCTTCTTATATTAATTGAATTAAAATAGATCAAAATTAATTGCTAATCAACTTTATTTTAAAAAGGTTCTAGGCACATTATAATTATAGTACTCTAAAAAAGTATGTTTGTTTTAATATAAAATGTTTTAAAATATAATAAAAATAGTTTATTTTATAAAGGTTTTATTAAAAAAATTCCATGTCGTTATCTCGTTAAGTAACTTTTAGTCATTAAAATGGCTTAACCTTTTGAATACAGTTTTTTAAACATATTTTTAGTAAATTATTTGATTACGTACAGAATCCTCATTAAAATTTATAAAACGATGTATACTATTAGTTAATAAATAATGTAATATAATTTTAAATAGTAGTTTAGTTTCAATTGTAATTTATTATATGTAGTATGATTAAATTATTGCAATTTTGAATTTCTATTCTTTGCAAGTTATTCAAAATTAAAATAAACTGAATAATTTATGTTTTAGCCTCATGCGTTCAACTCAGAACTAACAGCATATTCAAAACAAACCATTTTTGATATTGATCAATCTAAGCTTCCAGAATTTGAAATATCAAATGACCCAAAAGAATGGCAATTTGTCGAAAGACTAATCCCTTTAAAAATAGTACCAGAGCCAAAACCATTTAAAGATAGTGGTCCATCAGGATGGGTACCACAAAAAGGTAGCAAACACTCTAAATTTATTATTTTTGATTTTCTAAAGAAAATGTAGAATTGCAATTCTACATTTTCATATTATTATAATTATAATTTTATTTTTAGTATGTTCAGAGTTTTAAAGATTTACTAATATTTAAGTTTAAGTACTAGCATATTGTCAATTTAAAAAATATAAATTTATCTTTACAGAAGAAGCATATTCTCTACCTTACTTTATTAGAAGAACAAAAAATCATATGGAACCTGTATACTTGAGTAGGTCTAATAGGAACATCAGACAAATTACAGTTATCAGATATATAGACGGTGATATTTGGCAATTGGAATCCGAACTTAAGAAATATCTGGAGGAGAATAATAGTAAAAAGTATTACAAACAAATCGCTAGTCGTGTTAATGAAATGTGCGGTCAAATAAGGTTTAAGGGAGACCATGTCGCCTGGGTAAAAAAATGGATGCACATGAAAGGATTGTAAACTAGGTCTTAATTTATCTTTTCAAATTTGAATTGTATAGTTATTGTTAAATAAAGTTTTTGATAAATATTTGTGTATTTATAAAGGATCTTATACAAAAATACCTAAAAACCACGAATAATAAATAAATCGTAAAAATTTATTTCGTTTTCTTTTTAGAAGAAACTAGAAAACAACCACATGAATGACCAAACATGTCTTTATCTATTTAAAAACACGATTTCTTCTTTAAAACATTATGTAATTTGAAAATAAAGCACAGCAGATAGAGGGAGACCATTGAAGAGATGTAATTATTAGGAAATTTTGAGCAATGTGCTGTTTTTAATTTATTTTATGCGAATATTTGTTTTTAATTGCGAAACGGTATTTATTTGAAAATCTTTCCTTGGTTGAATTTGCGACCATTTTTGTCAGCACCAGACCAGCTGAAATATTGTTTTACAAGTTCTTTAGTCTTCTCATCTTTTGGGTCCAATTTTGTCCAGCTATAAGATTCATAATCAATTTGCCAATCAGGAGATAGCTGTAAATAAATAATTATGTTTAAAGTACAATATAAAAAAGTTTTTTTATCAATTAGACTTTAAATTATCTAATTATCATTTTATAAGTAACTCACAGTAAATGCAAGATCTTGTCCACGCCAAACCCAAATTCCACTGATAGTACTGTCATTGTCAGATCCAAATAGACATACACTGGCAAACGCAGCCTTTCGCATTTTATCCAAACGCTGGTACATACCACTGATTAAATTACAGGACATAAATACCTGTAACATGTAATACAATGAGTAGCTGTAAGTATTTGTAGATACTTATGTTAATATGTTTTCTTCTAGCCTAAATCTCACCTTTGTAAGTTCTTCTGGATATTTGTATTCACAGTACCAAATACTATAGTTTTCAGGGTCAAATTTCTCCCAAAAGTAGGGAATAGATTTGGCCTCATCTTCATTACTGTAAAATCGTTTGAAGTCATCCATGTCAAAGGTTCCTTTTGGCATGTTATCAAATGGATTTGACGATTTGGGTTCTGCAGCCAGTGCAGCATCAGCTGCATCCAACTCTTCAGCTGGCTCCTTTTCTTTTTTAGTTTCTTTCTCTTTCTTAGGCTCCTTAGGTTCCTTTTCTTTCTTTTCTTTCTTTGAACTCTAAAATATCAAGTAGCATTTAAAGTCCTAATAAAATTATTCAAAATTCCTTTTGAAAAGTATGTCTATTATAAAAGTGTATATTACCTTTCCGTGAGTTTCTGCGTATTTCTTGGGATCGTATTCAAGAGTTTTGTCAGCCAGTTTAAAGGCACCAATTACAGCAACAGATTGTGGTTGGTTAATGACAGTTTGGAACCATCGGTTGACATTCTGGTATGGTTTGCGTAGATTTGGCTCTAAGATGTACTGATATAAGTATAGCAGGGTTGTGGCAACACTAATATCAGCCAGCGTAATCCTTTCACCTACTAAGTAAGTCCTTGTGAGTAAATAGTCATTTAAGAATGTGAGTACCTTCTTGACATCTTCCTTTGCAGTCTCAACAGTCTATAAACAAATCAAAATAGTTAATTAGCTATATTGCAAGGTTAAAAATTTTAATAGAAAAATATTGAAAATATTTAAATGTAAAATATATTTAAAAAATGTAAAAAATATTTAAAAAATATAAAAAATATTTAAAAATATAAAAAATATTTTAGAAAACTAAAATGTCGACATAATTAACAAAGCACCTGCAATAATTACAAATGCTACCGGTGTATGCCTATTAATTTACCTCTTTTCGTTACAAAACCTGATAAAATTATCTGATCTCGCCTTTTAAAGAGGATAAAAATGATGAGTATTAGAGACTATTACCTGCTTATTGAAAGGCATGATACCAAGGAGAGGGAAAACCCAAGCACTGCTAGCAGGCAGGATTTCTGCATCTGCAAAACTGAGCCATTGAATGACCTGAGCTTTCTCGAGGTCGCTCTTTCCTCTCAGCTGTTCATTGGCAACTGTAAATCAAGGTAAATTGTGAAAAAAAAAATCTTTTGTAAGCTTTATCAATTCAAATTTATTGATGCAATAATTTACCATAGTAAGCAATAGCATTGCTTTCGCTGATGAATTTGCCATCGCTGGTTTCAAAGGCTGGTACCTAAGAGATTTGTATATACACATAAGTAAAATAATTCAAAAACATTCTTGGGGTAATAGCAAAATTAACCAAATTGTAAAACATATCTTTTTTAAAATTGTTCAAATCCTACAAAATATTCAAAAGCTTATTACAGTAGAATATATTATATATAATGCATTGAATATTATAGTATATCATGCAATTTCAATAAACTTTAAAATAATGAATCATACTGCGTATGTGGCATGTAAAACTAGTACAGGACGAGTGCAATGAACTCAAACATATCCTCTTTTATTGCTGCCACATTTCAAATATCACATGCAGGCAAAGGGACCAGAATCATTTTTATCAAATTTATGAAAAAATCTAATTCACGAAACGCGAACGATTATAATAAGTGTCTATCAAAAGCAGTTTGAAAAAATCAATTTTTCTAATATTTTCATAATGATTAACATATTGAAAGAGAAACGAGATCAATTCCCGGGACCACCGCGAAATTCTTTGAAATATCGCGAAATCGACTCGTGGCTGACGAAATTCCAACAAAACGGCCAACTCGGTTTCGGCGTTTGGCCGTAACATCTGGACCAGAGGAGAGAGGGATGCAGGTATGCGAGTGCAGTCCTCTCAAATTCATCCAAAACGTCCACGTAGCGATTCCTCGACTTGGGCCGAAAATTGCGCATCACTCTTTGTTACCCGAACGCAGGAAGAGCGCGAAACCGTCAGAAATTGACGAAAATTTATCCTGACCAGAGGTACACTCTAACCCCACCTGGAGCACACACTCACGGCGAGACACCGATAGGTGCAGTCAGCTTAGCGAGAGATAATACGCACCTTGCCGAGCGGGAACTTCTTGAGGAAGGCCTCGGATTTGTTGGTCTCGCCGAAGACGAAGTCCTGGGCGACCTTGACCTGGGCCCCGGAGAACTGGGCGGCGATGAGCGCCTTGTAGGCCCGGAAGTTCTCCGGATACGTGTAGAGGGTCTGCAAGGAAACGTAGCCGATAAATACTCCTGCCGGGGGCTGTAAAGGGCTACTGGCCCAGGAATTGCGTACCGGGCGTACGGGCCAGCGGGGCGAACGGGCCCGATGCGCCCGGATTCCCGGCCAGCGGGGCAAAACTTACGCCAGACACCGCCATTCTTGTCTCTCAGCCAGCACGCGAGCGCGCCACACAGACGGGAAGAGGAAGTCGAAGGCCGGCTCTCGGCAGTCGCGCTCTCCTCGAAGCCGCGCACAACGCACACATACACGCTCGCCGCCGCGAATCGAGCCCCCCCCCGCCCTCCTCATCGCGCGCTGATATAGAAGTATATATATATATATATACATATAGTATAAGCCGAGTATGTATATCTATATATGTGTGATAGTAGCCTCCGCGCACGCGCACTCGAGTCCCGCCACGCACGTGTGGGTAAGCGCGCGGCGTGTGGCTACACGACAGCCGCGAGGATGTGTGAACGAGGGAGAAAGAGAGGGAGAGAGAGAGAGCTGCGACGTCGGCTTTGCTTTTTTACCGAGCTAGCGGTTTTCGAGAGGACAGAAAGAGAGAGAGAGAAGACACGAAGAGAGGGGTGTATATAGGTGTTGGTATATATATGTAACGCGACCAGAGCTCGGTGTATCGCATATAATATACACCGGGAGAAAAAGAGATCCTGGTGCGAATGCTCTCTTTTTTTGTATAAGAGAGGGGCGAGCGCAAGCTCGTTATCTGGATGGTAATTTTTCGGTGCATATTATAAGCCCTGCGCCCCGTAGTCTGTTTTTTGGATTGTCGAACTGACGTGCAATGTTCTCACGTTTGAGTGAGTCTTGATGCAGTCCGCAAGCGGTTGTATAGTATAAATACTACACTTCTTATCGAGTGTTGCCGTGTTTTCCAAGTGAGGATTGATTTCTAACAATAAGATATCACTCGGAATGCGACGAACTAATTAAAACTTTTCGAAAACACTAAAACGGTCTTATCAGTCAAACATTCAAATTTTTTTCAAGGTAACATCAAGCGTTGAGGGATCCCTACCTTATCAACATACTTTTTAATATTAAAATTTTATAAGATATGCTTTCCGAGGAAAATCAATTGATTTGCTTATTTTATCAAAATGGCATCTGAAAAGTTTCCTTATATTTTAATTATGTTGTCAGAATTACTATATAAGCTTAACATTTTTTTTATAATAATAAACGTCTACAATCAATACTGTTTAAATTTAGTCATTTTATTTAATTTTACAACAAAGAAAGAGTTTAATTAACACGTTGCAATATATAATATAATAACTTATTGATATTTTAGTAAACGGTTTCTCGATATTGAAACAACCAACTTTATCGGTAAGTCATACCCAAAATTCCAAAGGGATTCAAAAACAAGTTACCAATGGAGCAAATGTCCCTAGATTAGTTAGGCGCTTGTCAGGAAGGATCGGAATCAAAATAAGTACTGTAGAGGTGGATCGATTTATTAAATTACCATCCTTTTTATTTGTTAAAATTTATAAATAATTTTCTTTTTTCTTTTCATTAAATTTTTCATTATAAAGAAAATTTTAAATAAAATGCACTGTACAGATATTTGAGTACATGTGAATTGTTTTCAAAAATTGTTTTGTTTATAAACATACGAAGTAGCCTCTTGCCGTATCATTTAACAATTTGATTTAGCATGATTATCACATTTCCAGTCAAATGAAAGTTTTATAATTTGAAAACTTAAAATAAACCAAAGCATTGGCACGTGTGTAAAGTTTAATCACGCCACAGAAGTAAAATAGATAAAATTGGTGCAAGTAGAAATGCATCTGTGCATAACATAAGTATTTAGTATGACGATAGCGTTTAAAAATGCAAATGGAATGTCAAAATCGCGCACTTGTCAGCGTAATGCAGAAACTTTAGATTATATGTGTAATAGCTAGTTGTTTATGATTCAAGAAACCAGTTGTGCGATTGTCGTCATTGTAATACTGTAGATTCTATTAATAAAGTTCTCATCTGAACATCAGTTTTCATCAAAAAATTTATAAATAGATTAAAATTATTAAGATATATAGGTATTCTCATTATATTTTATATGAATTATGATTGTCAGTCTTGATGTTTCTTATAGAACTTTAATAAAATTATACGATAATTATACATTGTAAAAACGATAACTCAAACGCGATACTTATAATTTCATGCACTATACCGCTTATTATAATAATTTATTTAAATCACTGTTTTATTTAAAATGAAATAATATGAAGTTTTATGTTTTCTACGCAAAATAGACGTCTTAAAATGACAATTTCAATACATTAATATTAGATTAACCCACAAACTAAAACTATAGTTTGTTATAATTGATTGGGCACATGACCCAACAGAAAAATCATATGAATATATTGATCTAATTTTAAATATATAGAGCACATTCAAACGATTTTCGTAACTATAACAGTTAAGTTATTCATCCCTCTTATAACTTTTATAATTATTATAAATAAATTAATAAAATAGTAAAAATTAACAATTGACTGACCTATAATTCAAATAAAATCATTCAATTCAATGTAATTTCAATCGTCTGATTAAAATGAAGTCGTTGAAATTAACGAGTATTGATTTTTGCAAAAATCACCTGTAAAATAAAAAAAACAACTTCGTCCGCTGCATCGGCCAATGTACTAGCCTTTCTCACAAATTAGGCCCGCCAACGCATAGACAATTGTATATATATATGAGCCCAAAAGCCGAACGAACGAGGTCAGAGATTTTCTCCGACTCTAATAGTTCTACCCCCGACGCGCAGCGTATTGTCTCCGCAGGTAGGAAAAATTCCTCGCCGTGGCAATTATGTTCGCACGCGGCTCGCCGCCCCCACGAGACCCTTGAGTAGCCCCGCAAAAATCCGAAAATTTTTGGACACAGCTGCGTCGAAAGCGCGCGTCCGGCCTTGAACACGGCGTCCTCTTTGCTCAATGGAAAGTTTTCCATTCTTTAAGTTTGCAGTGATGCGCGCTATGGTCTCTCGCAGCATTATGTCGTTAAATTGTTCGATATATGTCGAATAATATAATTTAATGCATATTTTATAATCGATGATGTTTTTTATACGTGAAATTACATTTCAGTTATCTGTTTATGTTTAGATACTGAGAAAGGTATATGTATTACATCCTAATATCTAATGCATATTTTCACAATTATCTTATTTATTACAATATTTTTTTCGCAAACATTTTGAGTGCAAACTGCAACTAATTTAAATGGAAAAAATCATTATTGGTTATTGAGTATCATAATGTAAATATTAAAATTTTGAGCATTCTGAAATATATATATATTCAATTGTATATAAAATATTCTTAATAATATTTTACATTGTATTATTTATGAAACTAATTAATTAAAATCTGGCGAAAAGGTCAAATACTGTAAAATTTAAAAACCAAGATCCCTAACTGTAGTTTGAATAGGACACGATTAGAGCTAATAATATATTTATATAATAATATCACCAAATACAACTATATACGGCTGGTTCTATAAATAGAAAAATCGATCACAAGGTAGAAAAGTACCTATCGCTGTTTGCACTCCTTCAAGACACGTCGAAGGTCTATAGCAATACAACGTGCTCTGCAAAACGTGATATTGATTTCGTATTAGCTGACGTTTATTTAATATTCTACGCTAAAATTGAAATTGAAAGGAGATCGTTCAATTGTTTGTAATATTTGCAATTAATAAGTTTAAAAACTATGCGTTTTCGAGGAAAAAATTTAAGAAACACAGAAGGTCATGACACATGTATCGGATTGAATAGACTCTCATCTTTAAGTTTTTATTATTCCTAGCGATAATTTGAGAAACAAACTCGCAATGCTGTTTACAAACAAACACAGCAATTTAAATAGTAACGATCATCCGAATCACACTTTTGCCGGATTTGTTAAATCCATCTGAATTCGTTCCCCTTTCGGGGTTTATTTTTAAATAGGATTTGTTGCGGCCGACGCTTAAAAATAGTCACCGAGAGGCGTGTATTCGTCAATAGTGCGCTTCTTTAGGAAAAGCCCAGAATAAAAGAAAATGCTTTGTCGAGCGTCGGTTAGTTTTTGTACACTAACGATATGATGTATTCAGAGATATCCGTGATAATTTGAATAATAGATATGAAATGGTAGAATAAAAGACCAATAAATTTAAAGCGTTATAATACGTTTGCGTGTTGAGTAATCGTGAAAAAATTCAGTAGGGGATCTCCCTATGTAAATGTTTGATCGGAAAATGAAGCTTGTTTGTGTTATATACACAAATCGTTATTGTAACGCTTAATTTAAGAGCTGTAGGATTTGATTTTTATTTTCGTTTGAAATGAATTTTACGTCTTTGATGACATTCTTCGGTATTCATGATATAACATTTATATCACGTTTTATTATTATATTTGCATTTTTTCAATATATAAAAAATGGAAAATAAAATAATAAAGAAGAACAAGTTTCTTTTTCTAAAATAGTAGTTAATTAACATTGTCTCAAAATTCAGAAAGACCATATCATCTCGTTAACAAAATTAAGACTGTGAATTCTGTTATTTAATGAATATTATCGCTCGTTAGCGATTCAAAGAAAGGTTACAAAACAACTAACAACTTTAAATGAGATTTAATATTTTGAAACGCGTAGAATAAATAATTAAATTTTAATATAACAAAATATTTATTTCAAAAAGTCTTTATTTTACATAAGAAAATGTCATAATTCTTTATCATTATAAAATATTATTTTTATTCACGGTTATTTTAAAATTGTCTATAAAATAATAATAAAAATAAATGAAAAGTTAATATTTTAATCACTATAGTTGCAAATTATATTCACAGAATCAACGTATTCTATCCGTTAATTTAACCTTGTTTACACAAAGGCTATTTATTTACAATCCTTCCCTTTAAAATTACCATAACAAATATAGCGAATTGAAAACAAAAAGACGAGAAGATTTCATCCGATTTTTTTTCAAAAAATCAACGCTAGCACAGCTTTTTTTACACCTTGCTCAAACTAAAATGTCATTCGCGAAGAAGCGTCGCCGAATTTCCCTTCCAAACTCCGAATTCCACTAAAAACATAGCCCCGAAATAATTCCAAAGCGTCTTCCACGCTCGGCGGGACACGTACGCTTCGTCATCCCGTGGCTTAGCATTTCGCCTATAGACGCATTTACCTACCTGAACCTTAAAAAGAAAGGTCTATACACCGCTGCACACCGGGAAACAGTAGACGCATCGGGGCGATTTCTCCCCGCGCGTCGTTTCCCTAGTATATTGTTGTGTACGCGAGGACTGCGTCGGGGCCTTGGTGGGGAGAGTCGAACGCGTCTGTTTCCCGGCATTTCCCAGCTATAAAAGCGCGGGGGACCACAGGCCGAATCGTCAGTCAGTAACCAGCGACTAGAGGATCCACAATAACAACGACGACGACGATGCACCTGTTGCTTCTTCTTCTACGGCGATTTACCCTGGATTGCGGGATGAGTATCCTCTAGTGCACGTTATAATTATCCTCGTGACTAGAGGGATCTACTCTCCTGCGATCCGGGGTATACAACAACGAGAGAGCATCAGAAAATAAAGTGAAGAGTTAAACGCCGATGGAGGTGGTGGACATCGCATTCAATTGTCTTTGGTGATCTAGTCTTATGGCAATTTCGGGTCCGGAAGCTACCTCACCGAAGTTAAGTGAATGACGATTTTCGGCGAGATTTTGGTATGAGATTTTTTGGATCTTATTGTGTACGTCTTAAATGGAACGTTGTTGCTAGTACGGTACACGAAACTTTTGCTTTCGAGCATTTATGCTTCTATTGATGTAATACATAAAGCTTGACTGCAAGGGTTCGGTGTACGCGAATCTATAGTCGTGGGTATCCGGCGCCAAAGGGTTTTCCAATCCTTGCCTGTAAGTACTTGTCTATATGTTTAAATGTTTAATAATATATGTACGTGCTGTTGGAGTTACGAATCGGTGTACCACACTTTTGTTTCCTAGCTTTCTGGACTTGCTCTTGTATCATAAAGCTAGGTGACAGGGGTGTGGTATGCACGAACTAATCATCAAAGGCCTGCTTCCGAACATCATTCCTTATAACTGGTACAAAGTTCCTGTGTGCTGCTCAAAACAATCATTCAGTGTGTGGCACTCTTGTTTCCTGGCTTTGTGGTTTAGTTATATTAGTCATAAAGCTTGTTACAAGAGTTCCATATGCATGAATAAATCAACAAGGGGATTGTCACAAATGCTGGAATGGCAGTTTGCAGTAAGTACTTCTGTATTATATGTTTAAGTGTTTATTAATGTAACTACAGTGGGATTAAGCATTCGGCGTGTGCAACTTTTGTCTCTGAGCATTGTGAATCTTTGGATTTAATCATAAAGCTTTGGGACGAGAGTAGCATATGCGCGAATAAATCTTTGTTGACACAGTCGTCTGATCATTTCCCTTGGCTGGCATATTGGGAACAACATCATATTTTGGAAAAAGGATTTCATCATAATACGTGCTTTTGAAATAAACATTCGTTGTACGTTACTTTTGCACCCTGGTTTTGTGTCTCTACTATTATAATCATAAAGCTTGGGTTCGGGAGTAACGTATGCGTGACTAAATCATCACGAGCACATAGTTCTAACAATTTTTTCCAATCATTTTCCTTGGCTGTCATATTGGTAAGAAGATCACGTTTTGAAATAAAAATTCGGTTTACGATACTTTTGAACCTCGGCTTTGTGTGTCTACTGTTGCAAGCATAAAGCTTACGTTTGAAAGTACCGTATGTCCGAATAAACCATCGTGGACCATCTGTTCTAACAAATTTTTTTGATTATTTTCCTTGGCTGTCATATTGGTAACAACATCATATTTTGGAGTAAGCATTTCACAATAACACGTGCTTTTAAAATAAATATTCGGTGTACGATACTTTCGTGCCCTGGCTCTGTGTGTCTACTGTTGTAATCATAAAGCTTGGGTTCGGGAGTAACATATGCGTGAATAAATCATCTGGAACATATCTTCTCATCTTTATCCGGTGGTAAGAACATAACCTTGATATTTCCGAATAATAACTTATGGTTGTGCGTTTAATTACATGTGTGTTGGTATTAACGTTTAAAATTTGTAAATCTTTTTCTGTGATTTGTAGAATTGATTTTCATATCACAGTGAAAGATTTCGAAAATTCCAACGTTTTATACATCGATTAGTTTGTGCCAGGATCAGGATAAGGTAATTTATATTCATCTAAACTTTAAAATTTGAAAATGGATTTTGTAATATCATATACTATTGTTAATTTAACGAATTCTAAAAAATTTTTCATTTTCTTATATTTTCTGTCAACTTTTATATTCAAATTTTTCAAGTGTTGCGCGATGTGAAAGATACATTCAATTCACATAACTTGTCTGTAGATCGACAGACGCGCTTGAACGTGAATCAAGTTATACAAACAATACGAAATTCGTTAAATGCCAGTCTTCATTGCTATAACATCTTAAATGTCAAAGTTTGTTGTTCGATTTAAAACTTAACTTTCTTCTTTATATGAATTTAATACAAATTTTAAGTTTTCTTTTGACATACAAGATTACGTCAGTTTTCAACAATTAATTGCTCATGAAATATTAGCAGTAACGTGTTAGACAATAACTAAAATTTAATATTGTGCAAATAAATTTAAACTTTAAAAATGTTATCCACACTTTTATTCGGAGAATTATTCAGCTTGATTTATATCATTCCAATGATTAAAAAATGATAATACTATCAACGAATCGAGAGATAAAAAACCAATATGTAAAATGTAAGTGCATGACACACGAGCACATATAACTGACATTGAAGCAGCATAAACGAATTTCAGTTCAATCCGACACATCGACGCAAAAGTTTTTCCTTCGCAGCTATCTCAACATTTCAGAACCGAAATTTAGCAGAATTTCGACAGGATCAGAAAATTCATCAAAGGTATTTCTCCAACCACATTCCAACATAAGTCCTCGAATTCTTGCAAAATCACGTTTTCCAAATTCAAAAAACTACCTACCTGCCTTCCCACGCAGACAAAAAAAAACACTCTCCCTTTTTGAACTTGACGTTGAAAAATCCAACCGTTTCCTCCTGGAAAACATCGTTAAAAGCCTGCGCGTGTTTATGCGCACGGGCGAAAAAGCCGCACGCGGTGGGGCGGATTCCGGGAATGCCTGGCAAATGCTGAGTTTTCCGTCTGTATACCTGCGCGCTTTTAATCATAGGGAGGCCCGTCGCGACAGCGGGCAAGGTCACGTTTAATTTATGGGCTGCAGCGTCTACCTGCAACGGTTTCCCCGCTTCTTTTATGTTCTTTAAGGTTCCGCCGGGAAAGATGATTATCGGACGGAAAAAATGAATTTTCGGGGAGCGGTGTGTAGTTCGTTAGCTGTCGGCGAGGGATAGTTAATGGGATTCAGGACCCACTTGAGTGGCTTGAGAATTTTCGAGTTTCGAGTTTCTACGGAATGGCTTAATTACAGTTGATTGCTTCTAATTATTCCAACAATTTTAATTCACTTTTACTCTTAACGTTCTGAAATAAATACTAAATCTTTTATTCTTAGTTTCTATATATTTGCCGAACATTACTACATACATAATTTTAACTTCAGCGTTCATTCCCATTCTAGTGCACAGCCTTCCCTTTTCCCAAAGCCTTTCTCTTACTTCGCTTGACTTTCCCGCACACTTCCACCCTCCCTCATAAATCATCTAGCAGCGGCAGCCGGAAAAATCGCGTACACAGGCAGCTTGGCCGTGAAAAGCGTTCTTCTGGCCTGGCGACGTACGTGGCAGCTGTTCGCACTGAGCATCAGGCGCAGCCCCTATGCATTCACACACGCACATATGCAGAGAGATTCTTTCGCAGATGTTTCGCTACATTATTAAGTTCGGTGGTCGAAGGAGAGTATTTTTCTAGGTTCACGCTTTATACGAATTCGTGACTAGAACTAATACTCTCCCGTCGACAACGAGCGAATCTACAAAATGTGCAAAGTTGAACTTCATGTTTTCTCTATTGGATTATTGTCATTGTGTATATGGTTGCGGCACTCGCAGTGATGTACATGGTCCGTGAGAGGTAACTATTACATACAGGTAATGAATGAACGAGAATTTCAGAATCAGCAGCAGTAACAGCTTTCTGTTGTCTCTCTTTGGTAATTTAGCTCTTTGTTTAAAATAAGATTTTATAAAGCTAGATTACCATTGGAAACAATAGTGATTAAACCATCGAGGGATAACTCTATCTGCATCAATTCATCTGACGGATCGTCAAAGTCTATCGTCGCTCAGTGGCTGGTAAATTTCAAAAAACGAGTACTGTTATGTGTTGCATTAGATTTCATATCACAGTACAAGTTTATTGAAATAATACTGGTTTATCAACGGTTTTATGTACAGACTCAAATCTGTTTGGACAATGTCATTTATAAATATACCTATTTATAATAGACCTTAAGTTGACCCTTACATATCTACTGATGTAAATGTTATGATGGTCAATCAACATTTTCATTTTAACAAGTATAACATGGAGTGAATACTCAGATGATACTACATTTATTGTTGTCACTGGGACTCAAACCTGTATAAAGATCTTCAAAATGTGTTATTTTATGCTCATTTGTTGTATAATTAATGTTTCTACAATCTTGTAATTACTGTGTATATATAACTATAGTTCGTAAAAATATTCTTTTGCTCTTAAAATAAATTAACATAACATTAAAAATTTAATCACATTTTACTTTTTTATATTCATTGGCCCAAAGTACTATCGCAATATGTGCATCCCAAAAACATACTAAGAAAGAGAGTATCATGAATTAGAAGGAGAGATCTATCGCGTACTTAATTAAGCTATATTTTTTTCGTGTGATATGATGTAAATAGCTACAACGTTAAACTATAGTGTTTAAAAAAGAATTCAAATCCAGAACATCCTTAGTTTTTTATGAAAAACTTTCGAAAAATAGTTTCTTTTTGAAACAGTATAACCGTTTAATTTAAAAAAGTTCTCGTACTTCGAATTATACTATACCGACCATGAATGACAACTGTGATATATACATATGATCAAGTCTATGTGAAATCGAGAAGTCAAAAAATAGATTTTCTTGAAACTCTCAGAAAATGTTCTGCTACTCATTCTGGATATCTCTGAATTTTTTTTAGATTTTTTTGACTCATAATTTTGGAAATATAAGAGGTCAAAAACTGAATTTTGATGACTTTTTGCATTTTTGACCGATTTTCATTAATTTGTAACTCTTCAGGGAAGCATTTTTCGCGATAAACACAAGAACGCAGTTTTTATTGTAGAATTTGCTCAGCTTTTCAATTAAAATACTTTTATATGCAAATAAAACATATAAATTATAAAAAAATTAAAAGTCCTATCAGGATTTTCTCTACCAAAAAATTCATGGAGATACCTTTTGATTGTTCAAAAGTGTGAATCCTATAACGATTAACGATCAGTTTTAGATCTAAAAAAATTATGACACGAGTGAATTTGTTTAGATCTAAAAACGATCGTTAAGCATTACAGGATTCATATGGACACATTTGGACAATCAAAAGGTATCTCCATGAATTTTTTGGTAGAGAAAGTTCTGATAGGACTTTTAATTTCTGTAATTTATATGTTTCATTTGCATATATGTAAGGGAAAACATAAACGTACGGCGTTAAAAGCATTTTTATTGAAAAGCTGAGAGAATTCTACAAAAAAAAACTATTCTTGTGTTTATCGCGAAAAATACTTCCCTAAGGAGTTATAAATTAATGAAAATCGATCAAAAACGCAAAAAATCATCAAAATTCAGTTTTTCACCTCTTATATCTCTAAAACTATGGATCAAAAAAATCTAAAAAAATTCAGGGATGTACAGAATGAGTATAGCAGAACATTTTCTGAGAGTTTCAAGAAAATCTATTTTTTGACCTCCCGATTTGACAGAGACTTGACCATATATAATATATTCAGCATTTGTTATGAGTATATTTTATTGAAATTAAATAAAAATGTAACTAAATTTTAATTAAATAAGAAACGAAATAGTACAATCCATGACACTAAAAATGAAAAATTACTGATAGAGAAATATTAGTGTTTGAACAATCAAAATATTTTAATTTATATATTTTTTTTTAAATTATTTTAACAATTTAATGCACATATTATTATTTATATATACTTCTGTAATAAATATTAAATCATTTAAATTCTTACTACAAGTATTTCAATTTATCAATTTATGTTTGTAAGAGAAAACGAGTTATCATTTTAAAATGCAATTATACACAGTATAAATTGATAAATGACAAATTATAACATAATAATTGTATTTTCAATTTAAGAAAAAAATACAATAGTTATTTGGCCATATCAATGAAAAATACAATTTTTTCCATTGAAATATGATAAAACTGACTAGAAATTTGTATTTTTCTTTAATATGGCCAAATTACTAGGAAATATGGGAAATTTTTCCCTACATTTGGGAGTCAAATTAAATAGTTTTAAAAAGTCACTTCATATAAGTACTCGTTTCCTGACAGCATTTTTAGACGCACACGCCCGCGAAATCCGACATAAAATAAACTTTTGAATCACCGTGAGCGGCAATATGGCGACTCTAAAAAATGTTGTTTCGCTCTACGATAATTTAAAAAAAGAATGGACAAAAACACCCAGTAATCTCAAAAAATGTGGCGAGCTGTTGACTCAGCTAAAGGTAAAGATGAAACTTAACATTATTTTCCTCAAAAAACTCAATTTTATTATGATTTAGGGAGTTACTAAAACTAACCTCACCAATATTGTTTGTATCCCGTTGAAGTTTAATGAATTGTCATGTTCATCCTAAATTTAAAACGAGATAATAGAAATGAAAAAGTTTTAAAATATTTCAGTATATCGATAAATCATTGAGTTTGGTATAAAATGTATTTCTTTGTAATATTTTAGGTTGCTCTTACAAATTTAACATTTTTGCCAACATCTAGCAATGCAGCTTCACAAAAAGAACTTTTAATAGCAAGTAAGTTCAAAAACGGAAAACGAATTATTTTCTATTGATATAATGGGCAAGAAATTGTTTACCATTAAATGATTAACCTGTTTTATAGGAGATATTCTTGAAATCGGAGCACAATGGAGTATAGCTATGGAGGATATACCTTCCTTCGAAAGATATATGGCACAATTAAAGTGTTATTATTTTGATTACAAATCAAGTCTTTCAGAATCTGCATTTAAGTATCAACTCTTAGGACTCAACCTCCTATTTCTGCTGTCACAAAACCGAGTTGCTGAATTCCACACAGAACTAGAACTTCTTCCTTCTGATCAAATTCAATCTAATATTTACATCAGGCACCCTCTGAGCCTTGAGCAATGTCTAATGGAAGGATCTTACAATAAAATATTTCTGGCTAAGGGTAATGTACCAGCAGCATCTTACAATTTCTTTATTGATATTTTACTCAATACTGTGAGGAATGAAATTGGAGCATGCATGGAGAATGCATACGACAAGATTTCAATCAAGGATGCCACAAGAATGTTAAATTTAGACTCTGAAAAGGAGACTATGGCTTTTGCCAGTAAAAAGAATTGGAATCTTGCTACAGATGGCTACTTCTACTTTAGTACACCAAGTGAAAAGAAAGTGGAAGAGCCAATTCCAAGTTCAGATCTTGTCACTCTTGCAATAGATTATGCAAGGGAACTCGAAATGATTGTATAAACTTTTGACTGCATAGGCAATTCATAATTAAAATTAAATTATTGTGTTACTATTTATAAGCTTATCAAATTTTTTTTACTAATAAAGTGTAGTTTAACTTTCAACAAAATTGTTCATAAATGCATTGTTATTTATTTGATACGACTGAAATAATATCTATCTCAGTATTGTGTTTGTGATAAATTACAAAATATTATAATTAGTTTGCTAATTTATTTTTATTTGTTATTGAGCTTTCTTATGAATTTAATAATTAAAATTCAGTTTTAATTAATTTTAACAAAGTAATAAATAAAAAAATTTATAACAAAGATAAATTGATTGTATTTGATTTCAATGGGTGTGTTCCAAAATTCGGGAACTGCGGTACAAATGATCGCTCTGTCTCAGATGCATATCAACTTGGTTATATCTTTTGGGAACGCTTGTGTATGGCAATTTCATATTTCGGAATACGCATAAAACTGATTAAACACTCTTAATTTTTGGATACTGAACCGTTCCAAAACAACTAATAAGTTTAAAATTATACTTATAAATGTTGAAATTATGTAAATTTTCCTTTTTTCGAATTTCCACTCTCTTTTCGAAGTTATTTCGCGATTTACCATATTTTAATTACGAAAATTATGCACGTATGAATTTTACACGATTTAATTCACGTAATCTTTAATTTTATTTTAAAAATTATTTTTATTTTAGAAAATTAATGACTCCTTTAAGGTTTGAGGAAGTTTCACTTCTTATCCTAATCCTCGCTCGAACTAGATAAACATCATTTTGGGCAACGTTAATCTTAATGAATCTGTCCTTCTCGCTGACTCATAATTTTATATAGCCTCCGTTCTATTCCTATTTCTATTTTGTTTTTCTCAATACTTGAAAACACATGTATCTACTTATTATTTTCGCTTTACAGCATCGAGCATTTTAGTCAGAACAATCTGCAATTTTCTAAATGAAAGTTCAGAAAACTCACAATGTTTACCTTGTAAAACATAATTTTATATCAGAGTCGCGCAAACAAATCGCGCGCGTATTTACAAACACGCTCGTGTGCGCATCTTATTCTTCCGCATTATATATTAAACGCGCTTATCAGGTCGTTAACCCCCGCGGCTATCATCGAAACGACCGCGCTCTCCTTAAAAAAACCTAATATACGAGCGATCGCATATAACACAAAACTACGCACCTAATTAATAATTCTGTTTCTCTCTTCTCTAGCATCATTCTAGTCCTATTCTACACTCCTATAGGCTGTTTACGTCGCGTAGATGGCACCATATTCCGACTCTTTAATGTTCAATCTCACTCGTTTCATTCGTTCGTCGCTCTTCTCTTGCAGTTTGCACTCTATCCCCTCTTCAATAACTGTCCCCTCCTCATGTCCTTACCGCTCATGGCGCACTCCGTCACTCACACTTATACTTAATGTATCAGTCACTCACATTCACAGACGCCCACACAATACAAACACACATTCTGCACATCAGTAGCCGCTACTGCTAGCCAACCTGCCGTCAGTGTGTGAGTAAAAAAGTGTGCGAACTGCGAGAGAAGCGTGTCTGCGTGTGTGCGGCGATCAGTGCGGTTACTATACCACCTCTCCCGACAATAGCCACTGAGGAGACAGTAGTGGCATAGCCGCATAGCAGACGAAGAGAACGTGCACGCGCGTGAGATGGCGACGACGAAGACGGCTAGATATGGGGAGCAGAAGTTAGTAGTGGAAGTGTAGTGACATAGTGACGCGCAAAAAATTCGTCTACTCACTATAATAGTGTACGTGCGCGAGCGTGTGCGTGCGTATATGTGCCTCTCGAAGGAAAAATTCGAAAGCCGCCGCCGCGGCGAGAGAGATATAGAATAGAGCGCGCGGACGCCAGCCGCGCGCGCTCTTGGGCGCATTTACGTATTATACTTGCTTATGTGCGCGCGCGCTCACGTAGGTCGGTCCGTGTAAGTAGTGAGAAAGAGAGAGATAGAGAGGAGAGAGAGCTGTGCGAACCGAGAGAAGAGAAAAGAGCGAGCTGCGAGTAGAGCAGAGAGTGGAGAGCGAGACGGAGAATGTTGTCGCGCTGCTGCTGTCCGCGAGGAGGTGGAGTCGGCGCTGCTGATTATCTACCTCGGCTCCTGGGAGCTGCTGTACCCGGAACGCTCTTGTGTTAGTGCCTGTTGCGGAGTCAGTGCGTCTGTACACTCGGTTAGCGTGTGCGCGTACGTGTTTATGCGCGCGGGAGATAACGAGATTTGTGGTTATACTGCGAGGAGCTGTTGCTTCCTGGAGAGCCCGTGAGGTGTTTTCCAGTCGGGAGGAGCTTTCGAGCCAAGTGCTACCCTGGAGAAGTGGAGCGAGCCAGGGTCTAAGTCAGAAGGTTGTGGCTCGCTGTTAGGATTAGAGAAATAAGCTGGAGGTGCTGGGTGCTCCGGTGCTGAGGTCTACGTTAATGTTTTGTCACTCACTCAGTTGAGTGGCTTTCCTCATTGAGTGCCAAATTAGGTAAGTTTATTCAAGTTTTACGAGCTGACCTTAACATTGGAGATAACAGTTGATTCTTCTGAAAGATGCTCTACATACATCAATGTTGTGTAATAAGTAGTGTAAAAGCAATGCTTGCATTGCGATTTCTATTTTTTTAAATTAATCAATCAAAAGTAGATTAATAAATTGAGTTATTGATGTTAATTGATGTCTAAAAAAAGTAATTTTTATTTATAAAAATATTTATCTTTAAATTATCTTTTTGAGACATAAATTATTTACTATAGAAGCAAATTTTTAATTAGTTAATAATTAATGTATTTATGTGAACAAAATTTAACACATACTTTTCTTAGTCACTTTAATTAAACAAATTACAATACAAAATAACTTTATTAAATTAAGTAAAATCTCAGGAATTAAAGATCTATGTATTAACATAAGTATCTATCTTAAAATGTGAAATCTTAGAGGTTTGGTAGTAGTTACTGATTGGTAGATTGACGAACTAAGTGAATGTAGTAAGAGTATCAAAAAAATGTTAATTAAAAAGTAATGAATTTTTAAAAGAAATTATATGTAGATATTTTACACAAATATTTATTTAAAATGTAATTTATTATTTCCAGAAGAGGATGGCCTATCGAATTACTTTGGAGTGTGGCGATAAATCAGTCCTGCGCCAAAAAAAGACCCAAGATGGGTTTACACATGACTGGGAGGTATATGTCAGAGGTGTTGACAATGCCCACATAGAACATTTTATTGAGAAAGGTAAATTTTATACAATAATCAATTAATTATTAATATCTTATTAAAACTTAGTTTTAGTGTTTTCATGAAGTTTAATAAAATAGAATTTAAAATCAAAATAAACATTATAAAATTATTATATTTGCTTATGCAACATATGCAATAGTAAAATAAATAATACTGTTAAGAATATAGCAAGCATTTGTAATAGTGTTACAACCAATTATTATTTTATTTTTACAGTGGTGTTCAACCTTCATGAAACTTTTCCAAAACCAAAAAGAGTTATAAAAGAACCACCGTATGTGGTTAAGGAATCAGGATATGCAGGATTTGATATACCAATTCACATATATTTAAAAAATAAAAATGAACCAAAAAGGTTTGAAATTATGTACAATCTCAATTTAGAGATGACTGTTCCATCAGTCAATCATATCTCACATCACAGTGAAATTATTATCAATCCTTCGGATGAATTTAGGAGAAAGTTACTTAAAGGTGGTGCTGTAAGTATTAATTTTCATTATTTTATTATTTATAATGATAATAAGCTATTTATTTATAATTAAATTAAAATAAAATTTAAATTAAATTTTTAGACTCCAACATCAAGTACTGAGACTGTATCAGAAAAAAATGAAGTGAAAAATTTACCTATGATAGGCAAACCTAAACTCAGTGGTAATGAAGGGAAAAAACATCGGATATCAGAACCAAAGACCTCTAATCAGTTTAGTGAGTTATTTGGTACTCCCATAAAAACTACAAAAAATCCTGTAGAAAATAAGAAACCGTCTGACAAATCGTCCAGCAATAAAACTACAGTGGTTCCAGAAAAGTCTGACAAATCTGACAAAAGTACAAAAATTAAGCATAGTCCTCATAAAGATAGTAAAAAAGAGAAATCGTCCGAAGAAAAGAAAGATAAAAGAGATAAGGAGAAAGATATCAAAGATAAAGATAAAATAAAAGAAAAATCGAAAAGATCTTCGAGTCCGAAAGAGAACAAGGTAAAATTTCCATTATAAAAACAGTATAATTTATTTAGTAATGTCAAGAAAACTTAGTTTACTAATAATTTTTTTGATTACTTTTAAATAAATAAATTAACTAAATTATATAACATTTTTTCAAATTTATTAATTTTTTTTTCAACAGATAAGTCACCACAGTTCAGAAAGCAAAAAGCCATCTTCACCATCACCCATAAAAAGGCCAACAACACCTCCTTCAGCTTCAAAGAGACCAACGTCGCCGTCTTCAAAACCAAAAGAAGTCAAAAAGGAATCAGAAAAGGAGAAGGAAAAATTGAAGGAGAAAGAAAAGATTACTTCAGAAGAAAGTAAAACTGAAAAAAGCGAGAAAAATGAAAAAGAAAGCAAAAGTGAACGTAAGAAAGACAAGAAAAAACACAAAGAAGATCGTGAAAAAGAAAAAAAAGATAAACACAAAGAGAAAGACCGGGAAAAAAGCAGAGACAAGGAAAGTTCCAAAAGTTCAGATAAAAAAGATAAATCTGATAAATCTGAAAAAATAGAGAAGGAAAAATTACAAGAACCAAAACTGCCCAAAGAGGAAAAGAAATCACCAAAACCGAATAGAGAAAATGAAAAAGTCAAGGAAGAAAAAATCATTAAACCAGAAAAATTAGAAAATAATGAAAAGGCAGAAAAGAAAGAATCTAAGTGTGAAAAATCAGAGAAATCTGAAAAATCAAAACATAAACATAAAAAGAAAGATAAAAAGGAGAAAAGAGATGGTAGCCGAGAGAGGGAAAAGAAGGAAAAACGAGAAAAATCAAAAAGTTCCAGTGAGAAACAAGAAACTTCTAATCATTCTCAGGTTTCAAATGTGGTAAGTTTCAATGACATTTTAAACATAGTATTTACATAAAGTACAAATTAAAGTAACAAATTTCGATTCGTTTAATTTTTATATAGATATTTAAATTTAAAGCATATTTGAGTAAATCATTTTATTAATAAATTTTAGCCTCCGCCACGTGTACCAGAATACAGAGTCGAAAGAGATAGTAGTGAATCAGCTAGATCTGAAGATGACGATTCGAACTCTGAGAAAAAGGAAGCTTCAGTGAGTCCTCCTAAAGAAGCTCCTAGAATGTCACCGCCACCAGCACCAATCAATGATGCAAAAAAAGACAAAAATGAGAAGAAACGCGATCGCTCGAAAAGTAGTAGAGAAGATAAAGAGAAAAAGAGAAAAAGAAAGTCAGAGAATAAAGGTAAAATTTGTTCTATGAAAAGTTTTTTATCAGAACTTTATTCAATCTTTTCTTCTTATTGAAAATTCACCAAATATTGACAAATTATTATTTTATTTCTATATCGTAACTACATAATTACTTTCATAACATTAAATGTAGTTTTACGTCTGACTAAATTGGCACGTTACTACTTAATGTTAAGTATTCATATTTCATACTTTATACAGTCAGTTTTAAGTATACTTTAATTAACATGTATAAAATAATTTGAATATTGTTGAATTATGGTTATTCTTTTGAATTTAATATTCATTTTTCTAAGCATTAAAATTTTTTTTTATTATAAGTAAGTATTAAAAATTTCAAAAAATTTTTTATAATAATCAAAATGTTGATACTTTTCTTGTTTATTATTTTTTTAGTGAAATTTTAAAATGATAGATGTAAAATCTAGTTGTGAACAATCATAGTCAATTCCATTTTTTTTGTGTTTTAGGTGACAATGAAGTTCCATCAAAAAAGAGCAAAGACAGAGAACAGTCCACTTCTCCTTTAGTCGAGCCGGTCTCTTCCAGCCAATCTCCGATAGCGACGAATCTGGAAACGTTGCACGCACCTAAAGCTAAACACTTAGAGGAGCCAATGATTATTGACCAAGTAGTCAACGACGGTGAGCAAGTCGCTCCGGACTCCACGAACAGCACCCTCATCGAACCTGAGGAGCAACCTGTTTTCTCTGAGGACTACGTGACTCAATTAAAAGACCTTCAGCAGAAGATCATGACATTGCAGGACAATACTGAGCTGCAAAGGGTCGTACAAATGATAGCAGAGACTGGCCAGTACGAGATCACCAAGAAGACTTTCGACTTCGATCTGTGCACGCTAGATAGAAGGACGGTACAACGGCTTCAACAATTTTTTGCGTCGTGACCGACTGTTGGGTAGATAGCGTGGTAATACGAAAAGAGAGACGAGTAACGGTTTTTAAGATAATCAATTTTATGGAAAAATTACAAAGCCGAATAAGCACTGCGTAGGTGAAAATTGTACCAAAATTCGTTTCACAAAATTTATTTATCTTAATACTCTTATATTTAAAAAAATGATGGTTACTTAGAAAGTTATGATTATTTTAAATTATTTTTATTGATAGTTATATTGTTTATTACATACTTTATAGAGGTATCAATTTTCATTGCGCAAGTGTAACCACTGCTAAGTTTTTCTGTAATTTCCCTGACGTACTATTTAGTATAAGGTGTGTACATAAATTTTAATTGTAGTCAAATCGCTTGAATAAATTTTGAGATTCGAGAATTGCTTTGCGTGTCTACGTTGATAAGAAAAAATTGTGAATAGATTGTATATGAATTATAGTCTCATGTTTTGCGGGACTTTCATAGATAACACTTGAATACGTGAAATCAAGAAAAAAAATAACTTATCAATTTTCTCTTCGTACTTGTTTCTTTACAAGTAGAAAAATTGTCATTTTATATCGAATACTTAAAATCTTCTTAAAGGTCGTTTATAAGTACCTTATAAACTATACATTAATCGACTTACAGATTTCAAATTTAGAATTTTCTAAATGATGATTCAAATTTTTAAGCTTTGAAAACTATTCAGCTTACCACAAAAGATTGAATGATAAAAAAATGCATGCAAAGTTTATATTTTTTATAAATTTTTCAATTTTAAAACACAACCTGACTGTATATATGAGAATTTATATATAATGGCCCAATTTAGTTAAGTGAAATTTGTATACAATTTATTTACGCAATTATTGTTAGATAGCAAATCTTGTAAAACTCATAAACGACGTAAGGTAGACGACGTCAGAGTTAAAATTTTTCGTTATAATTTTTTTCTACCTAAAAAATATAATTGACATAATGTTAATTATTAAATATTTTTGTTTCTTTTGTTTATTTTTGAAAATCGTTCATTTGTTACTAGTTATTTGACTCATTTAAAGAAATAATAATTTATTTCATGAATGATGATTTGAACACATGTATATTTAATACAGATGAAAAAATTCTTTTTTATTTAATAAAATATAATGTATCTTAAATTTATCTGGCATTTTTTATATTAACTGAACCATTTTTATAATTTGTTTTCTTTGATAATATAAGATTTGTAACGCGAGCGTTAACCATTTGTGTCCCAGTTTCATATCATTTATTCCCTTTATATAATAATTGATTCAATAAGTATTAATGAACAAATATCAAATTCGTATTTATAATTACAAAACAATATCATTTTATCAAAAGGGCTAAAAATCTGTTTCTGCTTGTGAATTAATAATTCAACCATATTTTACTCCCAGTTTACATTAGTATATTAACTGTAATGACGTGTATTGAAAAATGTACGCAATATATGAGTAAAGTTGCCTTAAAAATTCAAAATACATTATTGGTGTTTCAATACCAATGAATGAACTGAAAAATGAAAAGAATTTTTTCGTTTTTAGAGTAGGCTTAAAATTTTTGAAAGTGACGTCGTTGATGCGCTAAGCACAATAAAGTTTGATGAAATGCACGTTAATGACGGCCGTAACGCATAATTTGCAAATGTTTTTCTACGTGTAAGAATAGCTATTCGTTTCTCAATCACTATGTCTTATAATATTGTAAAATGGATTGTGTTCAGTTGGCGAGTAATTAATTCTAATCGAAATGAGCAATCGATGAACTGGTTTACTCTCCGACATAGCAGCGATGGACAATTAATTAAAGACAGAACTCAACGAAACTGTATGAAACATGTGGTGCGACTGCTACGGAAAAATGTTCCATGTTATGAAAGTGCACAAGTTAGAAATATACTCTGTATACATTAATATCAGCATCTGGATGTTATGAAATAGGCTTTATTACTATTTATTAAAAAATTATTGGCAGACTGCGATTAATGTAAAATGTTACAATAGGAACAGTGTTTTGCACTTTTAATTACTTTGAAAAAATATTTTAAATACCAAACGTTATTCCATCTGTTAGGGTTACTTGAATAAGAACATCTATGACATCTAAAATGAACAGTAATCTCAATGTATCTAACATCTGAAAAAGAAGGAATATTATAATTAAAAAAAAAATTTATTTATAAAAACTAAGATACATTGTTATAAAAATGCTTGTTTGAATCAATTATTTTAAATTGAACACACTTTTTATACGATTGTGATAATTTATAGCATTATTTAATTATTTTTGCGAAGAGATTTAAAATGTATGAACACTAAGAAAACATTTTGGAAAAGATTGACTATGAATATATAACGCAATTATATTTACGATTCAATGTCAAAAAAAATGTTCAATCTGAACGTATATCATAAATGGAACCTCTATTTAAAAAATTAGTCAATTAAATCATATTTGCGTATTAGCGCATAGTGTACAGTCAGTAAATCGTGTAGATTACGTACTTTAGATAAAACAATTCATACTGAATATCATACTCCTGGAAAGTTTGTATCGAAATTACGATTGATTTCATTTAAATATTCAAGAGATATATAATATATTTATTTACAATACTTAAAAATTAATATAAATAAAATTCAGAACTTCATTTGAAATAAATATTTTTCAAATACTTTTTTGTACATAAAATTTCCATAGAAAGTAAAACTATTTCTGCATTTTATTTTATTTTTTTTATTTATACCAATTATAAATTATTCAAGTTTCTTTTCTTACAAAGGAAAAGTATTTATTTCAAATCAAGAAAAATCGATCATATCTGAAATCATTTGTAATTTATGTACACTTAATTACTCTTCCAGGTGTGACTGCAATTTACGATCAATCAAAAAACTACGAACATTTTTTTTGTACGAAACAAATTCTATATTATAGAGACTTACGTAAGTAACGTTGTATCGCGATTTTTACAATGTGGCATCGAGCAAATTTAACATTTGTCTCAAGACAAAAGAAAAACAAAAAATATGCTCATGTGCCAAATGTAACGTGAAAGCATTACAAGGCCTTTGCCAAAACTCTCAAACATACGGAGCCAACAGTTCAATTAAGATTAATCAACTGTAATTATTAGATTATTATTCTATAAATATCTATATTTATAAAAATATATTTTGTGTGACATTTAAAATTGATTTATTATATAATTATTATCGAGCTTAAATTTGTTTGAAAGGCATACGCCAAGCTTCGTTAAAAGTCTCTTTGTTTTTCTTTTGTACATTATAAGTAACACAGTACAATAATAGAATATGCGTATAGAGTTAGTTAATATAGTATTGTTTGGAAATTCTCAGTAAATTGAAAAGCTTTTGTTATTATTTGCGTTACTAAGCTTCGATTTTTCTCTTTTGCTAAAATTTGGTTATTGTAAAAAATATTTTTTCACAATTGTTACAGTTTATTAATGGAGCCCGTCACTCTAAATAAATATAATTAATATTCCAACATAGGAAAAGCGTAGTACATCTGGTAATCCTGCACTAACTAAAGAAGCGCAAAATCAGGTTATTGATAAAAAAGAATCAATTGACTGGAAACAGAGGCTCCCAATTTAAAATTTTGGTTCGTTGGAAAGTACATTGAGAAAAAAAGTTAGAAAAAATTCCAAATGTGTTTGGAAAAATGACCATAATTCTAGTAAAAAGCCACCACAGGCTGTAAAACCCCAAAAAATTACCATAATTTATTGGAAAATTTACCAGAATTATAGTAATTTTTCCTATAATTATGGTAAAATGTCCTATAAATTATGATAATTTATTGAGTTTTTACAGCCTGTGGGAGCTTTACTAGAATTATGGTCATTTTTCCAAACACAATTGGAATTTTTTCTAACTTTTTTTTTCTCAGTGTTCTTTAGAAACGTTGAAGCTGGCCTGCATTCGTTTTTATTACCGAGTTTCAAAGACTTTTGAGTGGAGTTACGTGGTTACGTGACTGAACTCCACGACACCGAGAGAAATGATCTCCCCCCAAAGAATGCGTCGAACAGAAATGAGGAGGAACTATACGCGTGCGGTCCTTTCTTCGCTTTTACTTCTTAAATATATACACACACACATACACACATTTTTTCTGTACATAATGTTGCCGATAGCACTCGTGCGCGTATGCATTAATACAACGAGAAAGACAAGTCGATATCTTAATATAAATGAAAAATATACATCTCATTATACATTAACCATGTTAATAACGCATGTACTATTTATAAAAATATTGTTTGTAGTTATTATACCTATGAATCAGCTTAAACGAAAATACCTAAACAAATAAACTGATGTATTGCTAAGAAAAAATATTTATAAGTTATTTTAAAAATCAACATTGTTATTGTATACGTGTATAAATAACTTTTGTTTAAAGTTATATTGAGAATATTCAGTTTTTCCTCATGAAAATGTTTGTTAGCTGTCTTATTTGAAGTATCGAGATTGTAAATATAATAGATGTAAAAAAAACGAAGACATAAAAAATCAAACATTTTAGCAAACAATGAAACATACTAAACGTAGATTTGTAAATATATAATCAATTTAATTATGTGATTCACTTTGCTTCCCAAGAAATGTTTTGCTACTTATAATTTTTTATGGAAATTACAATTTTGATAAGTAGGCCTTTTTGAACTGCTAGAATCATAAAGCAAATATTATCAAATTTATTTGTACTACGTAATATTTTTGTATAATTGTTTAGTTAAGTATTTGTAAAGCCAAATCTTCATATCTACTTTATATAATGTGTTGTCAAGTATGCTTTTTACCGTTAGCAATTTAATAAAAAAAAAATTAATCGAACAAATCTTATTGAAATGTAAAAATCAGCGCCACCCAAAAGCGAATCCTTCTCGTTGTATACGCGTCCAATTGTGTTCATCGTGTATATTTACATATAATAAATCTATATATAATGAAGTTACAGTCGCGTTCCATATTTCGCCATGCTCGTATGCGCACTTCTGGAGTATCTCATTTGTACACACACGCGCGCACACTCAACACATACGACTCGCATTTAAAAAGTGCGCAAAATAGAAACAGCGTCAGCATGGACATACGCGCCTGCGTACCATTCACTTACTACATTAGAATATACCTGTTTGTTGTTACTACGATAATTATAATGTTACTATTGTGTTGCGTCTTCACTAATCGACCGATACATACATATAAA
>JAWWEQ010000045.1:28346981-28365104 GCA_035583055.1 Torymus tubicola | reverse complement strand
GATAAGATTTATTTAATTAAGTATACGTGAATAAAGTTTAAAATTATCAAATCAACTTCTCCTGCGTTAATTGATTTGTTAGGTACCCTTCTAGTTTGAGTGTATAATAAAGAGTTTATCTTTTCCTTATATATACTAACAGTATTTACATAAGGCTTTAGATAATACAATATATACTTGTGAAGCTATCATGTAGTTTCATTTTGAAGTGTGTGATAAGATTATCCTATACTGAATATAATTCAACTTATAGTGTTGATTTTAGGATATAATATTGAAATGGGATATTTGTTCTTTATACAAAACATATAAAAATCATAAAAACTGGTAATTCAAGGCTTTAACGGTAACTTACATAACAACGTCTGTATCAGAATACAGATGTATAATTAATCATAAATGAATATTTTTACTTTTTAATGACATGCTAACAAGTTATCACACATTTCAAAATTTTTATTTAACGCCACATTAGTTTCATATAAAATGCAATTAATTAATTGTTCAGAGAACATGTGTTTGATACTCATAAAATTATTATCAAAGTAATTTGTCTCGGTCAAGGGCAAATTTTCACAACAAAGCAAAGTGTATTACATTGGACGCGTCATACTCGATTGCACCCACAGACCTTTGGTACAATGCAATTGAGAAAAAGAAAATCAATATATCGCAACACTGACTGCGTACATTATACGTATGAAAGATTCTAATATCCCTACTTGTATCATTACGAATTCAGAGCATTGCATCTTTTTCGCAACGGAACAACGCACAAAAGACGATCAATAATAGATTTCACATAGGTATAATAATATTGGAAAGAATCATATTTTGTGTGAATCAAATTTTTTTTATAATTGTATTAAATACTTAATATACATAGAAAAACTTTCTATTTTCAATAAATTTTTTCGTTCATGTCATTTTGGAGCATGTACATAAAATACTTTTAATTCGTCGAATTTCTCATTGTTCAAATTTATCGCGAGTTTCATGAAGTTCTTGAATATTCACAAGAAAAAGCTCTGTATGATAATTATAATTTATACAAATGAAAAATTATAAAAAAAAAACAGAAAAATCAGCGTTAAAAAACATATAATTATTAGTCAATATTTTGGAGCAAATTAAATATATTAGATTATATTTATATCTGATGAAATATGAAAAGAAAACGCTTTATCATAAAAAAAAGAAGTTTTTCGGCAATTAATTTTTGCAAAATCGATGAATATAAAATTATCTTTGGAGTCACATAAATGAACCTCTGACATTATGTAACTTTAATTTTAAAAAGACGTAGTTAAAACGGCACATAAGCCGTCAATTAAACGAATTTACACGCCAATAAAACTGATTACTAATAAACATATACGCATTCTCGCAATGGAATTGCATAAATCAATCATCTCCGCGGCCAGAGAGTAAGTATGTATCATGCTCCGAAAGCGCGCAACAGAACGACAATGCAGACGAGCCGCAGAGAGAATTCACGCGCGAGCAAGCAACGCTACGATAACAACATCATACACACACGCACACGTGTGCAATATAACACAATCTAGAAGGATCAATCACGCTGATGTACATTAAGTACTGTGGCGATGATGTGCTGTGCGCGCCGCAAGCTTGCAAGCGCGTGCTGTACGTTTATGTATGTCTCCAGTGTCTTCCATTCCATCATCACATACATCCTCTCTCTCTCTTTCGTACTCATCTCTCTCTGCTTGCGTCCGGTGAGATATATATACACACACGTCGGATTCCGTGGGCGCCGCCGCTGATCAGCTGATCATCCTCGCACAGAGCGCGACAGTAACAGATACGCGCAGAACAGCGGGCCGCGTTCGTGTGTGCTTCTTATCGATGTAGGAGAGAGCGAAAGGTGAGAGAAGGATCGATGCTGGAGCTCGCGACCGATGACACGAGATTTCGAGAAGGTAAACACACGCTTGTGCGGCCGCTGGCCTGATAACCTCAAAGGATGCGCTCGTCGTAGGTGATAGAGGCGCGGGCGGGCCGCGTTATCGTTTTTCACTCTGCTTGTACGAGACATTCGCCGCTGCCGCCGTCTTATCGCGTATTTACTCATTCGGGCTTCCCATTCAGAGCGAGCGCAGCGGTAGCAGTAGTGTTCGCTGAATGCACGCCTGCTATTTTTCGTCGCGACGAGACAAGGTTCCTGTGTGCGTGTACGTCCCTAACGTTACGTCGTGTTGGATAACGATAATCTACGTCTCTTTCTGTACGACTCGCATTATAATTGTGGCAATTGTCTGTTCTGTTTGCGCAGAGAGCTAATCTAGATGCCCAAGGAGGTGAGTCAGCTGTGTCAGCAATATCAGCAACAGCAGGATGTCAGAGGACAGCCATATCAGGGAAAAGTGGCAGTTGCTACAAAGCCTTCGCTCCACAGTGGAGGGACTGCTCACTAATGGAGTCTCCAATGTGTGGAATGTCTATGGAGGCCTAAACCGTTTGCACAACATAATGGAGCGAATATTCAAGCATGGATGTCGTGTGTTTGATGCCAATGTGAGTGTTCTGTCGCAGTTTAGTTCTGTCGTGGTTCGGTTATTTTAGAATTTCACTGCAAAGTGATAGAATCAGTTTTAAAAAAGTGTTGGTCGATGGGTGTTGCAATTAGGATTAATGAGATTCATAAAATTAATAAGTAATCTGTGTAAAAGATAAGGATTCCCAATGTAGCATAAGTAAGTAAAAGACTGCTTTTAAAAATTTTAAAGGAAATTATATATTTTTCATATGTATGAAACGAAAATAATGTTTTAAAAAATATATATTATTTAAACTTGCAATTAGCTCTGCTAATGTTTTGTTTGCATATAACATATAAGATAAAAGTGAAAATGACATCACTTTAAAAAATTAATAAAGAATTATTTACTTACAAAGTTATGACTTAACAATTACATTCATAAATATTATAATATTACTTATAAGTAAATATAAAATTTTTATTTTGTAAGTTTCTAAAATTTAAATCATGAAATTTTATCCAAAATAGGGTGAACCAGATTGTTGGACATTTATTCAAGGATTAAATTGGCTCCAACCATCATTAGCTACTTCTCCAACAATTCGCGACTGTGATGAGTATCATGCAAATTTACCAAGCAGAATTGTTTCACATAAAGATATACTATGGTTATATAAGAGGTATGTGTTCAAAAATATAACTGGTTCAGTTATCAAGAATCAATTAACACTGAAGCTTTTTATAAAAATTTTTAGTTTGGAAGATCACTCATTATCCCAGAAATTGTCATGGCTTCTATCTGATAAGGAACATTTGCTGTCTTGCCTTGAACCATGGGCTTTTCTCTGCCAGGAGAATTTAGCTGAAGCTACGCTTGTTTGTTTGAGAGCTGTTGAAAAAAATCAACCAGCTCTTTTGACTGAAATTGATCCGTCCCTGGTGAGAACCCAAAAATTTAAATCATTTATTTACAAAATGATTAAATGTTAAATATTTAAAATTTTATCAATTTAAAAGTGTATTAAAACAATAATACATTCTTATAAAAAGGACAATATGATATGAAGAAAAGTTACATATCATATTTGTGCACTGTATCAATAGTTGTTGCAATAATTCTAGACATAGCATCATTTGAATTAAGTATCACGCATCAAAATAAAAATGTTAAGAAGCATAATTCAGAATTTATCAGAAATGTATGAAATATACCGAATTTGCATGCCTTAACACTTGTTTCCTATTGCATCATTGTTAGATGTAAAACTTTACTATAAAACAAAAGTTACTGACCTTGTTCTTAATCATACATGTATACTTTTGATTGCTGAGTTATTTAAGAAATTCAAATATAACTATATGAAATTTGTTGCATAGGAATATAAAAAGAAATACAATAAAAAGTGATGATACTCATAAATTAAAAGAAATTGTTTATCTTTAATGAACTGATTACTATAGTATTATTACTACATTTTATGTAATAGCTTTTATTTTTAGAATTTATCAACAAAACAATGAATGTTAAGAATCCAAATAGTGTATTATTGTATCAATAGCCACTTTTTGTTTATAAACATTTTAGATAATTTTATGACGAATTTTCATGATTCATGTCATTTGTGATTTGGTTTTCCTTGTTGATTCTTTTATGTTGTACAATACATGCAAAAACGTTACGTTTTTTTAAATTTATAAAACATGGTTTCACATAAGCTTATTTCAAAACACTTTAAAGTAAAATAAAATAACAGTTCTAAAGTAATGATTCGAAATTTATTTTCTATAGAATTTATTAAAAAAATAAGAAAATGTAGTAAACAATATCATCTTAAATCGTCTAACGCGAATTTCCTTCCTCTTGAAGTTTTTACCAAGTTGGAGCAGTAAGGATAGCCCGAAGCGAGCGCACCGTCGCTCCTCCTCGTTCCCCGTGAATCTCTGCAGCGCGCGACAGCAGCCGCCTCCCCTGGAAGAGCCACAAGCCCCCAAATCTCCGAGTCTCTCACCAGACAAGCAGCGCGAAACGATTGCGTCAATAAAATCTGAGCTAAACGAACATGCGATCAAAGAAGAGACGAGCAGCAACGCGTCCATTAAAGCCTGGAGCAGCTTCCCCGAGCTCAACGACGATCGCAACGCAGACGTCGTGCCGTTGATGACGACGACCTCACTGGCATTGTCGACGAAGACGACTCAAGGAAGTGGGACTGACACCGCCGCTGAGAAGCGGGTCGCGCAGTCAATCGAGCTCTCGGACGTGATAAAGGTCGACTACGCCGAGACAAAGGCCGTCGATGCGTCGACGTTTAGCGAGCCCAAGTACAGTCCTGGTGAGTGCGCAAATTTTCATGATTCTATTTTGTGTATTCGTTAACTGCTGAGGTTTAAAAATGTTCGAGGCTTAGAACATTTTACTAATATAACAAAATCAAATTGAATATAAAAAATGGGATGTGGTTGAGGATGATGTAGTAGTATAAATACTTGTATTTGTCTGATAAATGGTAGTTAAACCGAAAAAATTTTTTGTTTAATATTTGTAGTTGAACAGTAATTATTAATTGTAGTTTTTAAAATAATATTTAATATTTTCGGAATGACACTTATGTTACCAGTAAAACGCTGAATCAGTTGTGATACACAAAATAAAACTTTTCAATACTAATTTTTGAATTCCTCATCCAAAAATCAAAAGTGTTTAATTACATATCAGTCTCTGCAAACTCGTTAATTAACGATGACACTAAAATCTACAAAAATATCTTGGAGTTATTTGAATTACCATCGAAGGTCACTCGGCAGATAACTTGAGCAAAATAATAGACTAAAAATAATGTCAAGGGCCAGGCGACTTAATTATCCGCGTAAACTAGCGCTGTTCCTCCAAACAGTCAAATCCAAGTTCACGCCCCGCAAGACACGCAAGCTGCGCAACCTCGTCGGCAAGACGAAGGAAGCCCAACAACAACAAAAGCGCACGAGCAGCGGCAGCTCGGATACCCTCAACTACGAGGAGTCACTGAAATCACCGGCGACGATGTCCACGAGCAGTAGCAAAAACAACCACTCCGTGACTGATTCGGTAAAGATCCGTTCGGCGGAGAAGCCGAAACGCAAGACCTCGTTCCTTGCGGGTTCGGCGCCCGAGTTTTCCGGTTCTTGGAGTCTCGAGATTGAGGGTCAGAAGGATGTACGTACCCCAAAGAAGAGCTTTATCGAGGATGGCGGGAGTAGTGTGTTGCCTATGGCCACGGGGTATTTTCCAAGGCCAAAGGAGGGTCAGAGTCTCACGAGTTTCCTGTCGTCGGCTCAGTTCGCCAGGGCAAACGCCGAGCTCGACCGGGAGAACGCGCACTTCAGTATTTCCGAGGCTATGATTGCCGCTATGGAGCAGGTTGGTGGATAAAGTTCATGTGTGGTTGAACACTTTAATGAATCCATATTTTATATCCAAAGCTCGATATTGAATTTAAAAGTATCATAATTCATTTTATAAAAAAACTTATTGCATAATACAAAAATGCTCTTTTAAATACAGTCCATAAAGACAAATTATAATAAATTTATTTATTTAAAATATTTGTTTATAAAATCAATATAAAAATGAAGTTCTTATATTTTACGTCATTTATAATCCGTTTACTCTCTACGTAATTAAAATTAATGTTGCCAGGAATACAGATAACCACATTAGACACTAAACGATCTATTAGACTAGAATAAGCCACTTTTTAAGCATGAATCAGGGCTTCGGTGAAATCATCCATCCATCACGAGCTCATTCTCACAGATTCCCGGTTATCTTATAAAACTCGACTTTTCTCCTTCCGCAGATCGCTCCACATCGCAGCGAACCGTACTATACTTTTCAAAAAAAGCCATTCCCCTATATCTCTCTTCTCTAAATATAAACCTCGATTCTCTCTCCTCTCTTAGCTCAAGTGCAACAGGCAGTTGCGACTGGCGGACGAGGCGGCAGAGGAGAGCGACGAGGAGATCAACAATCTCAAGCAGAGAATCAGGCTGCGCCGGCGCCAGCGTCAGGAGGAGCGACGAAAGGGGAGCAGCGTCGCTACCGGCACGTGGACTCGCGATCTCCTCAGTGATGGCAAGACAGACAGTAAGCTCTCGCATTATATACTTGTTATCGATCATGTCAGGGGGAAAGAGAGAGAGAGAGAGAGAGAGAGGGAGATTCTAAGTATCTAATGCCGCGCTACCCTCCTTTGTTTCCGATGGCGCTCGTGGCTTTGTTCGCTGTTGACAGCTACGACAACGGATCAGAGCGTTAGCCCACTGTCCACGTCCCCCGGCACACCGTCCGACAGCATCTCGACCGACGACGTTGATGATTACGAAATGGATGATGCACGCAATCTCTCGCAGCTCAAGAATTCTGGTAAATCTGCAACAAATGCGATTGCTGAAAGCATTGAAAATATTGTCATTGAAAAAGGTCTAAAATTTTTACGATTATTTATTTTTTATTTTTTTTCCATTCTAAATAATGACGTGAATTCATGAGATTGCTCATACTCACCCTCTAATGTATGTTAATATGCTTTGCTTTGATAATTTTTGATAAAGTTGAGTAACGTATGTTTGACCTTTATCTTTGCCGCGTTTTAGGTTTATCAGTATCCATGGCGTCTTTATACTCGGAGGCCGATCTTTACAGATCGTCTCCACAGAAACACAACACAGAATCGAATCTGACTGATAGCTTTATGTCCGCAGAAGGCGTTGCCTTATCTCTTATAAGTAGATTTAGTGAAAAGCATCTACCAAGAGCGAGTGAGCTGAAGTGGCTTGTCTCCGAACAAGATGCACCGCAACAAGTGAGTGCATAAAACATAATTACCAAAAAAAAAAACAAAAAAATAAAATTAGTAAATATAATGGTTATGGAAGAAAAATTTGTAAGTCGTGTACTGGAGAGAGCAAACATTTGACGGAAATTAGGGAAAAAAGAAATTGAATGAGATTAATCTCTCGAAAATATACAACCTTTTTACGTTAGAATTAAAAAGGGTCTGATAATCAAATTTTATTAACTTATAATGAGTTAATTACAGGACTTATCCAAATTCACTTACCCTGCGAAATTTCAGCATTTTTCGTTTCCAGGTGTCGTTAAAATTTTGATTCTAAACTTTCCAGAATAATTGGTAATCACATTAATCAGGACAAGCTAATTTAAATAATTCATTAATTGTAGTAATAATTGAGCTATAATGAGATATTACTGTTCAGTCGTTACGGTAGGTCGTAGAATAAAAGTCGGTATTCTACACCCTCTTGAAGGGATGCGGTGTATCGACCGTGCTTTGCTGTACCGACCCAAGGTAAATTGGTAACTAAAGTATTTACCAATACATTTTACCGACCATTTCTCAACTTCCGAGGATTGTCATACAATGGCAAAGTAAATACCATACTCAAGGACAAATTTCGCGTAGCGTATACTATTTTTCTCATGTATTCCCTGGAGGAAAGTACATTATTGTCTTCTCACCCTGATCTCAGGGTCTTAAGTGGCACATAACTTCACACCTGAAACTGCGAGGCTTGTGCGCGTCGCAGTTTCAGGCGGAAGAGAATGTGGCACTTTTGGCTGTGAGAGCAGGGTGGGAAGACAACACTTTCCGACAGGGTATGAGAAAAAAATATTGCCGTAAAGCTACAATACACCCGAAACGTAACCAGATAAAACCATTTTTCAAATTTTGTGCCTGGCAAAATCGGATAAGTCCATCATTTTTTTGGTGTATCGTAGTTATAATTAATTTTATATATTCTAATTGTATATGAATATGATGGCTAATATATATTTATCTGTTTGTTTCAAAAATTCCTGTATACTTTCAAATTATAAACATTTTAAAATTTTACAATATTAGTACAATACGAATATAATACAAATGATCGTAAATTTAATAGAAACGTAACAAAAAAAAAAGAAATTTCTTAAATAAGTTATAAGTACTCATTGAACAGTTGCTAATTACGTAATTTATTGACCCTTTTCATGATTTAATTCAAGAATGCGCTTGAAAATGAACGCTAGCAGCACTATTAGTGCTCCAATTGCCTGCCCTGTTAAAAAAACGTTATGGATTTCCGCGTAGAAATCCATTATGATTTCCGCATAGAAATCAACAGAATTTCACGTGTATATCAGTCCAAACAGTTAACATGAAAATCCACGGAGAATGTGGCGTTACAATCCGCATGGTAATTAGAGAAATAATTTATAATAAACTATTATTTTTGTTAAATGAATTAGCATCATGGCAAAATAAGCTATATTACTATATAAATTTGAAGGATACTGTTTTGCTATTTTTATTCTGCCGTGACGGTATTAATTTATTTAGCAAAAGTAATAGTTTATTATAAATAGTTTATTTATAAAGTAGCTCTCTCTTTACTATCTACGTAGAATTTCACAAGGATTTCTGTACGTAAATCCTGATTGGTGCAACAGTTTTTTATTTTAATATATTAAGTTTGCTACAACAAAATTCTCCGTGCAAAAAAAATTCTTTACAATTTTTAGAAATATGTAATTAAATTTTTCAGTTAATCGTTTCCATTACTATTTAACAGCATTTCTGATTTTTTAAATAATCTGTACTTGGTTATTTGCACAGTTATCTGTATACCTAACCGGTAAAATACGAGTAGATCATAAATACTAGAAGATCGTTAGCAAACCTCCGTAAGAGTTTACCTGAGCGTATATACTTTCTACTGACCATTCTATATGAGCCCTCCTTTCACTCCCTTCGGCTCTTGCTACGTACGTGCCTGTCAAGCATTATGCTTAACTTGCAAACATGTTCAAACTTGTGCGGATTAGAGGTAGTCATAAAATTTCTACTTCTATTTATAGTTTTATTTTTCAATTGTCTTCAATGAACATCTTAAAAATTTCGTGAATTTAGAAAAAAACGCTCATTTTTGTCATTTTTGACGATTTTTAAATGCATGTAACTTTGCACTGAATTGTCCGATTTTAACCATCTTTAGCTTAAATGAAAGCTCTATCCTTATACTTTAACTAGTGTAATGTATAAATTCGTTAACTTATTTGGAATGTTAATATTGGTTGATGATTGATGACTACTTTTCGTCAATTTTTCCCATGTTAAATTCCCATAAGAAAAATTGATTTGACGATAAAAGGGTGTCACAAGGCCGTTTTCTTTGGCCCCAAGTTCTTATTGTCTCTTATGTGACCCATAGAACAAGAAAAAAATGACTTCAGAGGTGTGCCTCTAAATTTAATTTTCGTCATTTTTGGAACCAGTTTAGAGCAAAGTTTCCGAAGAATTCCACACATATGTCCTCAAGATACAATGAAAGCTCACAGATACGTTTGAACGTGTCTAGGTCAGTAGTACGTGGAGTAATATGAAATTTTTATTACTTGTCGTTTCGCGTCTTCAGAATACGATGAAAATTCACAGACAAGTTTGAACTTCCGCGGATTAGTTTGTCAAAGACAGCTATATAGTAAACTTGAGTTTCTTCGTAGAATTAGCATATAAAGGTTTCCCTGACAGAGTTAAGGTCTGCAGAAAATTTTGCCTACTACGTTGCCTTATAATATATGTGTATCGGAATTTTGAATATATTTTTAATTGAATAATGTCTAGTCAACTGACTAATGTAACTTGTTGGTTATTCTTTCAATGTCATGCATTACTCCACTGTAATTGATAAATATGTCTTCAATTAACTTCAAGTTATATTATATATTTCCTTAAGAAATGTGATACGACTTACGAATTTGTCTTTACAAACGATGCCCTTTTATTTCGAAATAGACTAAAAAATTAACATTGTCATTCTCCGACAGTTATTACCTCTTCCAAAAAGTTGGCCTATAAGTCCAGACGACGCTCAAGGAGCCGATGGCATTTCTTTAAGAGGGACAATCGAATGGGCTCCTCCACGGCCTCAAATTATTTTCACGGCACATCCACCTCCTGTGTGAGATTAATAAAAAACATATTAATCGCGCGAAAAACCGTATCAGTAACCATTTTGAGAAATACTATAATTGCAACTAATTGTTATTTTAGGAGGCGAATTCTTATAGCAAAGCAAAACTATCGATGCGCTGGCTGTGGTATGAAAGTCGCTGTAGAATATGCAAATAGATTTCGTTATTGCGAATACTTAGGAAGATATTTTTGTACTGGTTGTCACACAAACCAAGTGACCTTGATACCTGGAAGGATTTTGTCAAAGTGGGATTTTAACAGGTATATTTAAGCTGATAATTATCCTATGATTTTTGTTGACACAAAACCGTTTTGAAACTAAATTCAAAATATCCAATTATTTCAGGTATCCTGTTTCGAATTTTTCGTACAGACTTCTAGATCAAATGACAGTTGATCCATTATTCCAAGTGAGCGATCTCAATCCATCTCTATATCGAAGGATAAAACAATTAGATCGTACAAGACTGCTTCGCACCCAGTTATATTATTTAAAAGACTTTCTGTTCACCTGCCGATTCGCCACAAAGTATAGAAATAATTTTTTACCAGCAAAAAAACTTGTTATTCTATATATTTAATATCATATGTTTTAGTACCCAAGAAGCTTTAAAAAGAGAGCCAAATCATATAATGTCGGATCCTCATGTTTACTCCATTCAGGATTTCACGCAAGTAAAAACTGGCGTACTTCCATTAGAGTTGAATAAATTGGTTCAAGAATGTTGTAAACACGTTACTGACTGTGTGGTAAGTTTATATGATTAAAAAAGTGTTATATTTTTTTGAATTTGTTACTCAATGAAGAAAAAAATTTGTCCATTAAGAATGCTGTCACTGCAAAAATCGTTGTTGTAAGCCCTACAATTAGCTGTATCTCAAACTCTCGTGAAAATTACTACAATTAATAGTAAAAATTGCTATTTGAATTCTAAAAATTATAAAGATAGTAGCAATTTTTACTATATAAGTAATGTAGTAAAAATAATAATTTTCCCTACATCATTTTTATCCGTGTGTAAAAGGACTTACGCATCTTTCATTTTCAAAATGATCTAAAGAATACGGAAAAATATATATGATTTTGTATAGGAAGATTATTTATCAATAATAAAGTTTATGATTAATAACTATTCGTTTCTCATAAATTATCTGAGCATTTTTCAGATTTTAAATAAGTATAAAAATTTTAATTCAGGAAATTTTAATACTAAATTAGCTAGAGTCATGGATTTTCAAAATGCTACAAATCATAGATTGATTCTAGACAATCAAAATACAGTGCGCAGCAACTCTGGGCACGACAATTTATATCTTTTCAATATACAATACATAATGAAAAAAAAAAAATGTTATCTGTACATTAAGAAAAACAACTACTAAAAGAAATTATAACTTTTGCAGTTGTGCCAAGCGCGTGGCTTTGTCTGTGAGCTATGTAACTCGAAGGAAGTCATATACCCGTGGGAGTTGGGCAAAGTCGCACGATGTGATAAGTGCGGCACGTGTTACCATGAAGCGTGCGCTAAACGACAGTCCGGCGAGAAGAAATATGACTGCAAACGGTGCAGTAGATTGCAGGCACGACGAGAGACCAGCAAAGACCCTGAGTCGTCGTCTGCGAGGTGATCCGAGGCTAAAGCGACCAAAGTTGTTGAAAAGCTTTTGCTCTTTGGCCGGTCAGAGCTATACCACTTTGCAATAGTTGGCTAATTTTGAAAGATGTAAGTGGGCTTAGATAGAGAAGTACACTACGTGGATACTCTCTTTATACGGAGATGTGATATTTGATATAACGGGCGAAATTTATGATCTTACAGTCAGATAGTTTTTGACTTTTATCAAATTAAAAGATAAATGTTTAACAGTATTTGAGTATATGGAACTTCTTTTCAAAAAACGCTTTTTTGTTTCGATGTTCTCTTACGATTTGTATAAATGGTAATAATAATTTGAAGAATATTTTTTTTTATGTTAAAATAAATATTTATTTTCGAAGGATAATTTATTCATAACATGCATTGCTTTTTTTTAAACATCATTATACAAAACCGTTTAAAATTAACTGATTGTCGAATTAATTATATAATGGAAAATACATAATTAATGATTAATATAAGAGTATTTTTGAAGTACTCCTAGTTCACACATAGAAATGCCTTTTTTAATATTTGGTATTTGCGAAACGTATTTCACTTGTTTCTATATTTATACTAACTTAAAAATATATTTCTATATTTATTGTAAATTTTAACGTTTTTACATGACTTCATAAGTATACGAGAAAATACTTTGTTACACAACGCCAAATTGTAGACGAAGCCAATTTCAATTTTTTGTTATTTTTGAGAAAGTACATCAAGTTGAGTAAATTTCAAATATCATTTAAAACTTGTATTAATTATGTAAGTTATATAAAATGCATAGTAGTGAAAACTCTAATTATCTAGAATATCTGAAATGTTTAATTAAAATGTAAAGAATATACGTAAGTACGATATTCAAAAAGAACTTATACTTTTTTAGATTTTAATTTTTATTTAAAATATCTTGAAACCTATTAAAAATCTTAAAAATGACTCTTAACATATGATTATTTTGCTATCATAAACGTTTTAAATTAATAGAAACAATTTTCTATTGATACATGACCTATAAATGATGTAGTTACTTATATCGCCGCTCCCTATAAAGACTAGCACATTTTAGATACCCCCGCGAAGACTAGCACATTTCGCGTTCCTATATAGTTTTAGAAAATTTATGCAAATCAAAGGGTATATAAGAATATTTGAGTACAAAAGAGTCTTATTATGTCTAATTAATATGTATATTCATTCCCGCATAGATTTAATAAGTAAAATTCAAAGTGAATAGTGAAAAAAATAATTAATTTCACTTATCACCTTGAGTCTTGTTTTAAAAATCAATGGAAACAACAGATATATGTTAATTAGACACATTAAGACTTTTTTGTACGCAAATATTCTTATATTCCCTTTGATTTTCATAAATTTTATAAAGTTAGGAGCGTGAAATGTGCTAGTCTTCGCGAGAGAATCTGAAATGTGCTAGTCTTCGTAGGGACCAGCGACGATATATAACGATAAGCCCATACTTGGAAATGGATTACGTATTTTATGTATAACATACAAAACTTACATACTATACTTACTCTAAATTTTTAGATGTTTTCTGAGGCTTGACAATTTTTGAAAATTTTATATAAATTTTTTACTAATCAATATAATGTTTAAAACATGATATATAAGATATATCATCAATAAAGTTTCCAAAATTATTATAAAGTATTTATAAAAATTGATAGTTAAACTACATGTACTTTCTTAAAACTTTTCTAGTTTGAATGCATAGTACCTGGCATATAAGACAATTTATGTAAAAAATATTAATGTAAATATTATTACTTGTTATTTATTAAAATTGTCATTTTCATAACATCTCTAATAAAACTTTTTAGCAAATAAGAAAAATGGAGTTTTTATTCATTTCTATTTTAATGGATTTATATGAAGAGGTAGTTTGGAATAAATTTATTAACAGCAATTAGAAATGACAAATTTATTATTTAAATTAAGTCACATTTATAATTTTTCACATACACACTTGTTGCCCTAAAACACTTAATAGTACATTCGCTGATGGTAAAAAAATATATTATAACATTATGTACACTGTGAAACGTTTCAGTAATAAAAAAGTGGTAGCTTTGTTGTTATATACACATACTTTTGTTTTATTTAAACAATGACATTTACTGATCGAAATACACCATTAAAATTTATTTCGAATTTCATTTTAACATTTTTCGTCACATGCTGCGATATTCTAAACAAAATTTAGAATAATAGAATTGTTTTCGTGATATAAATTTAACGAAATGCTCACATCCATTTTGTATTAACTGAATTTAGAGCAACTTTTGACTCGGTCAGCGAAAAAAATAGATATTCGCAATAAACGTATCACATACAAATGATATTGCTCGTTAAAAAAATTATCGATACCATTGTCACGTAACCCCTGATGTGTAATTTTTTAATAGATAAAAAAAAAAATAACGACGAATAAAGCTAAAATAATTTTTAGTCTAATCAATCTCCAATCGATTTTACCATTGTCAAAATACGACTACTATCGTTCGATGATTCACTAGGCGAGACTTTTCCAAAACAGATCTCACCTTTACATCGAGTTTACGTAATATTTAGAAAAATGAATGAATATTTTCAGTAAAAATCGAATATTTATATCATCGTTATCAGTCTGGGTAAAGTGCAACAAAAATGCATAACAATGCGCCACACTCTTAGTCTATGACAGCTTGAAAGAACGCAGGTGTTATTTTTCTCTAAGTCAATTTGTTTTCATTAATTTAATGTATTATACAGAGCATTTTTCAACGCTCCTAATACGATATGTTCACACGTTTAATAGTGAAAATGGGCAGAGGATATTTGACGGATATAAACTTTTTTTTAAAAAAGTGTAACAACAAAAAATATATAGAAAAAAAAGTTTAAAAAAAGATTTTTAAAATTCCGTCAAAATTCAATGTAGGAGTATAGAAAAAAATAACGCTATGATAGATTTTCAACAAATATAAAATCGATATAGCTAAAGAATGCTGAACGAAGAAAATCGTCAGCTTATGTAAACGGGTAAAAAAAAATCTTGTATAAACTCCTTTATCCATCTTAAGCCATTTCCAATAGGTTGGTACTTTATTGTTATTTATCCTAAATTAAGTTCTCAGCTCGTTGTCAGACACGTATCACACAAGCCATGTGAGAACATCGAAGCACGCTGTCCGATGTTCACGAGAGTACAGCTCACTCCTCTCATTCTTGACTCAAGCTGTCTCACAGTAAAGGTTTGGGCCTGAAAAGGCCTATGAGAATAGCACATGAAGCTACTCATCCGTTTTTTCCGTGAGATTCTAATACTTACACAGCTTATTTATCCTAGAGTTCATTATAAGTCTACGTTGTCTTTTAATGGCACTTTCGCTACCTCAAAAAATATTCTGAAATAAAATTATTTTATTAATACTATGATTTTTCATACGTTTTAATTATGTTTTATATGTTTTAAAATAAAAAAATCGACTTAAGAAACAAGTTATAGATGTAATAGAATAATTTGAAATACTTACTTATGACTATATTTATTTCGCACAGTCGAGAGGGCTTCTTTGTGTTTTTTGTGCAGACCCTCATTGAGGGCAAGTGCAATGTCTCTGAAGTCAGACAGCTTATAGCCTGTGTAATATTCTAGCGTTACCGTCCAACCGCCGAGTTCTTTCATTTGTAATGCTAGATACAGAGCTGCGGCTGCCATTTTACTATCGCTGTATGATATTGTCGTATAGTCCATTAAAGAGTATTCCAGAATGTAGCGGGCCAGTGTCAGTGTCGGCATCGAAACCTTTGCACACTGCAATTTTTTCAACATTAGTCATGTAAAACATATCTTTATTTTCATTGCGATTATTTCATAAAATCACAACGAAAATTCACAATGTTTTTTAAAGATAAAATAATATTGATGTTACTACTAACCCTAGCATATCGACGTAAAAATCTGTAAGATAGAGGTATTCCTAGATCGAAATCCATCACTTTTAGAACATTTATTTCCATTCTAGTCAGTTCTCTGTGCGTGTAAGCACCATCGCAAATATAAAGGAAGTCTTCTATCATTGGAGGAATCCTCTCCTATAAAACATATAGAAAAAACATTAATAATCATAATTATTTATCATTAACATCTAAGTTTCATAGACGATCGAGTGAAACTTACATCGAATTTACTAGCTATGAAAAGACTGGCAGCGCCGAGGAGCTGCAGCGTCTCTTTGCCCACTGTGACCTTGGTCAGATACAGATCGACTAACTTGACAGCCAAATAGAGAGTCTCGTGATTAAGCTCGAAGGATTCCTGAACCGCGACCATCCAGTCGACAAGAAGTGAACGCATCCAGCGAGACAGGCAAACCTGACGTTCCATGTAGTCATTGATGGGGAAGAGACGTTCGCGTTGTTTTAAGTACTCGAATACGTCCATCGCATATTGCGGCACCTGGTAAGGGTCCGACCAATTCTCACCATCAAAGTCCCACTGTACGCCTTCTGGGAGTATTATTTTTGGAGGCTGAATCCGCGAAACCGGGGCCACCACTTGCGACGTCTCTTCCGTCGTTGTCGCAGGCTTCGTTTCCGCTGCCAACGATTTTTTATCAAGTTCCTGCGACTGATTAAATTTATATGAGGGTTATCAAAGAGATTACGAATGGTTGTTAAAAAGTTCAGAGAATAAATTTAAATGTCTAAGTTTTAATCTGCATATTTAGAAAAAATACACTTTTAATATATATCGTTTGATTTTGTTAATATATTATCCGCTCAACTTTTTATGATGAACTTAAATTAGATTCCTATTAGAAAAATTCTGCAATGGCTAGAAATATATTATTAGAATAAACTGCATACTTATCTGCACTTTTTAAATAGCAAAAGAGCTAAAATGCAGTTTAAGTCATTGATCAATTTTCTTTTTTTTATTTATTCCTTTTTTTTTGTTTATAAAAAAAAGTTTATTTCCACTCCTTAATTTTCGTCTGATCATATAAGGAAAAATTATTATTTTGTGCGAAATATAAGTACTTTTTAAAAATTTGAAAATTTGAATTCGTAACGAATTTCGTAAAGTACATATATACTGTGTGAAATCCCGAACTTATCGGAAATGACAAAGGCGCTGCATAAAGCAATTGAAAAAAATATTTTTTGTTTTTTTGATAATGAAATACTCTCCATTAAATTTAACTTTTGTAATAATTATAATATTTTACCTTTAGAGGGTGGGGATGGTTAAGTGGGTGGTTGATATTTCGACCATCCCTGCACTTTAAAGGTTAATTTAAGAAATTGCAGATTGATATGTATATGATAAATTTCTAATATGTAATTAATTATATAAGAACGGAACTTTAAACTGTAAATATTATTCTTGCTAAAAAGTAGTTATATATTCAAAATAAATATTTTCAAAAAATGAATTTTTTTTTCTATTTTATATAATACTTTAATCAAAGTACTATACTTACTCGACTTGATCTAGATGATCGTTTTGCATTTTCTTCTGGGAGAGTTTCTAAAGCACTAACATATAGAGAACTGTCATCGGATTTTTCCAAGTCTAAACTGCGCCTAACATTGGCAATTTTAGGGTGAACTTCAATCTTTTCTTCTTCTTTCTTCACTGCACTTTTAACACGAGATACTTGTTTCGTTTTGGCATTTATAGTAGAATCTGGTTTTTCTTGTTTAGTCAAAATTTTATCTAAAGTCCTTAAAGTATTAGTCGTTTGTTGTGTAACAGTTTTAACAGGTTGGCTATTGGTAACTTTTTTTGCTACTTTTTTAGCATCTTGAAGTTGAACACCTATAGATTTTCCAATGGCCTAAGAGAAGAAAGATAAATTTTTAATTTTTAATATACATTTAAGAAATTTTGAGGTAAAATATTTGAATTTATAAATATTCAAAAAATTAAGAATTCAATAATCAATAATTAAGATAA
>JAWWEQ010000045.1:28316835-28346881 GCA_035583055.1 Torymus tubicola | reverse complement strand
AGAATTCAATAATCAATAATTAAGATAAATATATATATATATATATATATATATTTATATATCTGACAGTAAAAAGATATAATAGTATAAGGATAATAATGCTTACATTTGTAATGTTACCGAGGGCAGATCTTTTTGTAACTTTGTCTTTTAAAGGAGAGGCTTCAGCTTTTCGCTTTATTCTTGTATCTTTGAATAATGCTGGTTGCTGTTTCTCTATTTGAGTATTTATAATATTACTTTGTTGGCGAGTCGCTAGCCCCCGCCTTGTCATAACTCCAGTCGCAGTATTCACTGTTCCTACACGTGTTTGGGCAGCCAAAACCTTTGGAGGTGCCATTTTAAAGATGTCAAAATTTGTGTCTTTTTAATTAAAATCTAGAAAAGAAAGAGTAATACAAAATAAAAATCCCGTTCAAGATAATAATACTTATAATCATTTGTATAAGTTATAGTTAATTTTTTTTTTTTTAATTTACAAAAAATAGTAACAATTCTGACTAATATTGTAAAACATATGGAGTTACTGATCATTATTTAATGTATGTAATATAGTAATAGAGTAATTACTATTCCTCTACACTATATTACTTTATAAATCTTTATGATTAAAAATAAATTAATTCCTTAAAATATTAAAAAAATTCTTAGTTTAACCCACCGTTTCCTTACACACAATTTGTAGTCACTTTTTTTTTTCAGGAAACCAAGAAAAATCAACATGACATTACTTGATCTCCGCAATCTTACAAAATCGCCGCGTTTATCAATGACTAATCCAGATTTTCTTAATATAAACAAACCGTGACGCGAGTTCTAATTATCCAAATTAAGGTTATTAATCGTATATACAATCAAATATCCCCGAATTTCACAGTCTCTATGGAATGAGAAAAAAAATCAATAATCGATCGACCAAACTGTCGTCGCGTCTCCTCTCACAGCTGCTCAAATTACACTCCTCCAAAACGTATCTTTCAAGAAGCGCATACCTCCAAATCACCTTAGCATCCTCGCATATATAATATAACCCCGAAGAAAACCGGAAAATTTTCAGCCGAAAAATCTTTTTCTCTTTCACTCGTACTCGCTCAACGTATGGTACGTCCCTCTGCGTATGTAAGAGCGCGCGCGCATCCCTAACGGCTTGCACAGGTAAAAAGCGTAACCGTCACCCGAGAAAAATCGATCGTTTATTCTGGCTCTGAAGACCGCGGGAATCCGTAATTTTTCTTATTACTAAGCACCATAATCTTTCTTCTATTTAATTATCATAAAACAAGGGTACACTTCAGTCAGAAATCACAAGAAAATTCGAATTTTCCAAGCGGTTGTTATGGATAGCTTGATGACTCTCGTGCCTGGTGGGAAACGGGCGGGAAGGAAAATGTCCCCCCCTCCCTATCGTTTTTCTCTCGATGTGCGCGCTCCCTTTTCCTCCAAGACATGCTCGTACTCACGCGTACGTTGCGTTCCTTTTTTCCCCTCTGAATTTAGCTTTGGCGATGCAGAGAAACACGGCCTCAGGAGGAAGCCATGATAGCCGCGCTCCAAAACACAGGCGCTTTCGTAACGGACGCACACACACGCGTACACACATGCGTGAATGCGCGCTCTCTGTTATATTTACCTGCTGCGAGCGTGATATGTATGAACGGCGACTGGTCGTTGCTGTCCTTTTATCTTCCTCTCTCTACCAGGCTGTCGTCATTTATTTTATATATTATATAGTATGGTGAGGCGAGATGTTCCAAGAGCAGAGAGAGAGAGATATAATGACACAGTGCGTAATTGCTCCCGTGTTAACTGATAAAACGTCACAAACTCATATCGTCGTCCTTTTGATGTGTATGTATTTGATAGTCTCGTCGGGTATCGTCGAGTGCGTGGTCTCGTCCTCGGTCCCGGGGCGACGCGTGATGTACAATACCGACACTGTTGGATCGTGCGCGGTGCCGAGCGTGCGAGCGACTGATGATCTCCGGCACGCAGCCTCTGCTACACGACGACGTGCGTATTTGACGCGCGTTCAAAATCAGCCGGAGACCGTTGGGATGCGGTGCAATTGGCCGCGATAGGCGGAGCGTGCTGAAGCGACATCTGGCGAGAATGAACGGTCAGCTGACCAGTCGGAATACCGTCCGTAGAAGCGTATATCGAAGCAGCACCCCATAGTTGAGTCTGTGACGACTCTTTTTTCCGTTTTATTTGGACGAGAGACTCGTTGAGTCATTAAAGGATTCGGTTTTTTTCTGCGTGCGATTGGAGAAAAAGTACTGTTATGATGCCCAGACCGATCGATGTAGGTTGTCTGTGTTCTTTGTGCAATTAGTTGTATAATATTCGAAATACGCTAGTCATGAGCATTGAATTTTTTTTTATTTTTCAGAGTACACATTCGTTATATTTTATACTTAACGTATGGCGTCGGTGTAACGGAGCATCAATCGTATACTGCTTTTTTAGTAGTCAAAGTAATAGTCAAATTTATATGCAAAGTGTTGGAACTTATATTAATATTACCTTTTTAGGATCAACAATGATTAACACGTTGGTATATAGTAATTTAAAAACTTTAAAAAATCATTTACAACAGTTGTTACTAAATGATGTAATTCTTGTTGTAAAATAAAAAATCGGAGTCTATATAAAAGTATTATCAATTTCCTTAATCGATGATATATGCGAATTATCAATAAATATAAATAAAGTCAAATAATCATTCTATATGAGGTTCAAATAGCTTATAATATAATTAAAAAAAAAAAAAAGAAAACAAGCCACCATTTATCCTTTTTTACTTGTCAATAACTCTACTGAAGAATTTGAATTTACGTTTCAAAAATTTTAATGGAATAATCCCCGTTTAAAAGCCCAACTACATAAATTCATCGACAACCAATTCATCAAACTCAACTTTTTCCTTATACGAAAAAATTTTCATTCACAAAACATCTTGACCGTGCCCTAATCACCTCAACAGCCAACGGCTCTTTAAAAAACCAAACGTAAACAACAATCGTCATATTTCCCAGGCGCGTGACAGTCACTCCGGCGCGACGACGTCTTAACAAACTCTGCTCTTGCGCATGTATATGATATGTGCCTCTCGGACACATGCAGCAGACGTAAAAACCTATTACTCGGCCGGCGCGTGCGCCTTTTCTCTCTGATTATACCTGTGATTTGTTACCAATTTACGTATCGGGTTTTTCGGCGTTTGCAGTTATAAAAGTGGGCGCAGATGTGCCGTGCTCCGAACGGTGCCCCGTTTTGTTGCCGGCCGAGAAGTAGCAGCAGTAACACACGGGCGACACTGTCTGTGTATATACATGTGTGCGTACGTATATATGGCTATCTCTCTCTATTGGTCGGCGATTCGCTGTCTCACTTTGGCACGCGGCGGTTCTCTCTCTCAAAATCCTCTCCCGAAACGCGCGGATCATGCACTCCTGCTCCGCGCCGTCCGATCTCTCCCTCTTCTCTCTTTCTTTCTTCTTTTTTTTAAAGATCTGACTACTTATCTATACTCCTGTCGCTTTCTTCGTATTATATATCTATATATATACATATAAACGCGCACACATACAATTATCATGCGACTGTTCGCTTTATATAGTTACATTATATACGCGCGGCGCTGATACTTATAATATATCTGCATGCATTAAAATGTTTTCAATGTTACGATGTTTTTTTATCGCAGGAGGCAAACGAGTGATGACTGAGATTGAATAATCGAGTGTTATCAGTTGGCCGGCGATTCGTTTTCATTGATCATCGCCGGACAGAGAGAGAGAGACGCTAAGAGGAATCTGCAGTTCTCTCATGATCTCGTTCGGAGCAGAGCGACGCATGCACGCAGTAACGCTGATACGATGTATATATACGAAATAAACTGAAAAAAAACGTTACGCGACAGGCTGTGGATCCTTAGATGCACGCACGTACGCACATACTCGTAAACCTTACAACAGAAACTTTGAATCGAGGAAGAATATAAAGGATAATTTTCAAATTCAAAAGCATGCAGGACGAACCGTTCACGGTGAAGTACATCCCGGTGAATACTTGCTTCGTCTACTTGCCGGAGCACTGGCTCAAGAAGCTGTCCTCGCGGGTAAGTATAAAGATGCTGCTTTGTATATCTCCTCGGGCTCGGATTTTCACGTTATAAGGTGTGCGTTCACGCTTTCTCTCTGTTACTCCTTTCCGTACGTCCGACGGACTCCGACACGAAGGTTTTCAAAACAGCTGCGCACGTAAATATATACGAAACAACGGTTGACGGTTTGGAAGTTGCGTATACAATATATAGCCGCAAGAGGGTAGCGGGAGTAGGCGTACGTGTATGGTAAGGAAGGGACCTGTAGAGTCAGTAGTGGGTGGAACGATACTGTTTTATCGGTAGGTTTCTTCGTTATCGATTAGTTCGAATTCGTATGAGTTTTAAATCTAGTTTTGGTTTTGTTTTGAAATTATAAAGTACGATGCTTATGAATTGAGAAATGTTAATTAAGGAATTTTAAAGATCAAATAAAATGCATGTATCTAACTCGGTGTTATATATTTAATTGTGTGAAATATTAATTGTTTATTGTTATAATACAAATATTTATTTATGACTTTAACGTATGCAATGTATTTAAGTGTTATATATATATATATATATATATATATATATATATATCTAACTTTTAAAAATAAACAAATATTTGTTTAGCGTAATTGTGCTTTGTAGAACTTTGTACAAGATCGTCAATCGATAAATTAGGTATTACTCGAACGATCTGTAACAATATTAAGTTTACAGTAAATATTTAGCTTAAAATATTGTTTTGAAAAGTAGCATCAACGTTATAAATTAAATTTGAATATTTGGCCATAAGTAGTACTTCAAATCTCTAAAACATTTGGCGCAGTACGTATTGGTTTATTTTATTAATTATTGTATATGCAATTCAGCCTAATGCATAATTTTATATTTCTGCGCGTGCCTATATTTGTATTTCGTATAAAAGCTCACAATATTTTATCGTAATAGATTTGAAATTATAAATTCGATTAAACTATAATTAATAGAATCGACGCAAAATCACGTTATGCTTATATAATTTACTTTTTATTCAAGAAAATGCACTCCCATAGAATCTTCACGCTGAAAATTGGTAAATCGATTAAAAATCAAATTCTCCGTATATAATTACCGGCGCTAACGAACTGAGCGACTCTATCAATCACCACTTACACACCTATATATAACAAGCGCTACGGAAATCACAGGTGCCGCATCACAATGTCATAATGCGAAATAATCAATAACACAATAATTTCCGTTGAAAATTATATACGGGATATTTACCGCGCGGGACAGGCGCGTAACAGGAATATCCGGTTGATTGCGTGGATGCCCCTCTCGCGTTAAAACGTCGGTTCTCTCTCGACTCGCAGGCGTGCGTCGGGCGTAAAATTATATCCGGTTTTTGCGCTGTGTATTTAACATGAGAGCGAATAGTCCGACCCTCTCGCGTACTTTTGGCGCCGGAGTGTGGAGAATATATATCACCGATGCATATCTCGTTCTCTCTCTCTCGCCGGCCCGGTTGGAATCGCTATTTATACCGCTGGTCGCGTTAATATGGATCAAAACTTTGGTTTATGCGCGCATTGAAGTCGAGAGGTGCACCGCGCGCGCATGGTCGTGATAAAAGGCGCACAAATCACGGCCTTTTTTAAATTGTCACTTTATCATTATCGCTTATTGATTGGGCCTGCATTTACAGGGGAGGGTGAAAATTGTACATGAATAAGTTATATCGGTGCGCGTGTGTAATGTGCGCATTCAACGATGAGTATATATGTATGTGCGTGGGGTATATATATGGCATGGGAGGATGATTATTTTAGCGTTTAAATGTTGCGCTTTATTTATCGGCGTGTGATTTACGCGGGATTAGAGGGGGATAATTTAGTATTTAGTGTCAGGCGCGAACGCCGATATTCCTCGGATATTCGAGTTTTATTCGCCGTCAATGTATGTATAAAGATTATTTGTGTTGCGATACAATCGACGGGCATTTTGGGGTAAAATTGGGTATTAAAATTAGGTATTTATTTTCACCAATGCTATTATTGATAACATAACACGCTATTACAGTTATACTTAAAAGTAGGAGATTTTAAATCATAAATAATAATTTTTTGATAATTTATCTATTTTGTTAATTAAAATTATCAACTAACTGCCATTAGCGTCATAATAAAATTAATTTAACTTTTTTGTTGCTATATCATTGTTATCTATAAGTATGCGGTAATTATTTACCTTTTACGTTTCAATGTCACATTTACATTGTTATCATTTTTAAAATTATTGTAATCAATTACAATTCTTTAGTTATTAGAATTGTAATTGGTTTATACCTATTAGCATTAGTGGAGCAATTTTCACTAATTTAACTTTAGAGAGAAGACAAATGTATACACTAATAAACTTACATTGAATTATCCACTTCGGAACCCGAACTATGTGGGTGAAAATTGTGCAAAACAAAAGAACATGTAAAATATAAACATCATTGTAATATCTTTTGTTTTCCATTTTTGAAAAAAACGAAATAAATAAATAACAGTTTACACGAAGCAAAAAGATTTTTTTACACTGTCGAGAAAATCTTAAACCCATGAAAAACATAAAAAAAAGGAAAAATTACTCGAAAACAAAAACCATAAAAAATAAAGCAGCATAAAAATCTTACTTCCCCTTTACATCCACAACAGCACCTCCGTCATCTTTTCGTCGCTCTTCTCTCTGTTCCAGCCGAACGTCGCACGGCTCCAGCACAATGACGTCAATTATTACTTATCTTGGCACGCGAGGCCGGCGCCCGATACCAGCAGCAGCGGTAACCAGCAGCACCTCTGCCTCAGCGCGACATTTGCAAGGACTTTAAACATTAAGGAGGGCGACGAGGTCTTTGTGTCGTGCGCCGAGGCCGCGCCGCCCCTAACGAGCATCGTCGTAGCCCCCAAGAGCCCGCACGACCGCGAAATAGTGGTGTGTGTGTATATGCGCGTGAGCGCAAGCGCTGTCTTTTACTTTTATTATTATTTTACCGTTATCTCGCCGTGGGTGCTTTAGTTTGCAGGAAAGAGAGAGAGAAAGGACGTTTGCGAGCGCGTCTGTTAGTTCCTCGTTCTTTCTCAGCTGGTAATAGGCTGTCAGCAGATATGATCGTTAGTGTGTTTGCGCTGCTAAATGTCCAAGGAATTTTCAGTTTTTGGCCTTTTTCTTCCTAGATGTTTTGTTATGAGGGTATATAATGCAAATCTTTATCTAATTTAGAATTCCGCGTTTAATGCAAGATAAAAATTGTAAAGTTGGGGAATTGTAAAATTTTTTAGAATTCAACATTTTTCTGAGTTATAAATCAATAATTTAAATTTTATTTGATGAGCTTGATTGCACATGTTCACAGGAAAATAAAGGTGCGCGAACTTGGCATGGGAATTATTTTTCTTGTGGATTTTAAGGCGCTGAATGCAAATTTGAAGTAGGAATAGGAGATTTCCTTAGACATTTTTTTTAATTACTGTTTAATTTTAAGACACCGGGAAAAAACATCCACTTAATTAATAGAACCATAAAAGAAAAACGCCAAATCTTGACGTCAAAAACTTATTTTCTCACGTATTTTTAAAGTGTTAAATGCATCAACAAAATCAAAATACAAATTAACTTTGACAAATTTTGATTAAGGTAGTTCTCTAAGGACTCGTGAGTTAACACATATTTGTTGGCTTGACACATATTTTTTGTACTTATAAGAAAGAGCATAATTTGATCTTCAAGAACATACTTTTTATTTTTGAAAAACCCATCTTTAAAGTATCAAAATTTATCACTTTCTATAACAATTGATATGATTCTCATTAACTGTTATGTAAAAATGATTAATTTCAATAATTTTTTTCTCAAAAAATAAGTTGGCAACCTATATTTTAAAAAATAGAGAAAAATTCTTTAAAGTTTAAAGAATACTCTAGAATTTTGTTGCTTTCGCAACCCAGTTTTTGATATTTTAGAGAACTACCTTAAATAGCATTTTATTTTCAAGAAAATATGAAAATCCAAGAAAGGTTCACTTTTACAAGATTATCTCAATGATTTTCTCTGATTTCCTAGGATTCCCAATAATAAAATGATAACTAAACAAAATCCACCTGAGAAATCTTGCGTTTCAACTTTCACAGATTCAGCGTCCCAAAAAAAATCGTTTCTCATACCAAGTTCACGCTTGTTTCTTTTATATAGGCTTGTACACGTATTTTATTGAATTATAATTGTTTAAAGACAATGTATTCACAAATATTCTTTCTTAAGTTGGTCGTTATAGTGACAATAAATATAGAAATAGACATTTTTTATTTAAATTTGAAAATTTTTATATTTCAGGAACTTCAATGTGAAAATATTCAAGCAAATTTGTTAGATCAAATTTCCATTGTTGCCAAGGATCAAACTATAGTAGCTTGGATTTCCAAGTTTCTGTCTGTAACATTGATTGTTAGTAAGTATAAACAGATTTCAGCTTTGATAAGTGCTCTTTGTTTGCACTGTTTATACACAAAAATTTTTAATTTTCATTTAATTCTACACTGTGATAATGCGCGAAGAGAAATCATTTTTGAATTTAGAAATCGAAAATGGTTCAGATTACTATAAATTCTTATACTTGACCTACTTTTATTACCTTTAGTCTTTGCCAAATATCATAAAAAGTGAATCTAATAATTAAAAAAATTGCATGTAACGAAGATAAGTTTGATATTGCTTATGTCAACAGTATTATACCTTTTACAGTCTTATGTCCGACCAATTACATTTTCTACTACTTACATTTCCAGTACACATGTAAAAAGTATACGTCAAACAAAGAAAGCCACTCACACATACATTATCTCCAACTATCAATCATCTCTTATGCCTCTCAAATTTGTTCTAGAATCCTTAAACCCGCAATTCAAGTACGGTCGGCTCGAGGACCTGACGGAAATCCACGTGGGTGACGCCGAGAAATCGACCACCACCTCTGCTCTTTCTCCAAGCGGCTCCTTAGCTGAACCTCAATCCATCCTCTCTAGTATTCTCAGTAACCTTTCTATACCGCTCCACGTAGTCAACCCAAAATGTACGTATCGAGCGCACCCGTTGCCGTCGGGCGCGCCGTTCGTGATGTACGCAAGCCGCGTGCAACTGCCTGTCCAGGAAGTGCAGGGCGCTCGGTTGTACAGAGTGGCCAAGGTGCGGGAAGATAGGCAGCACGTCAAGTCGACGACGTTCAAGTTCGGAAAAAGGAACGTTGTCAAGGAGCTCACGGTGAGTGTTGTTGATCGTCATTGTTTAGGGTTGCTTGTGATTAATGAGTGAAGAAACAATTTGTTGTTTTTCAATGGAGATGGATGTTGCAGCAATTTTGTCATTACATAGGCGCTCTGTTTTGTTTTCGTTGTATTACTCTACTCCGTACATTCTATATGTAAATAGCTATTCTATTTTAGCTTAATAGGAAATACTCTGTTGAAAATGAGAACACTGGTTTTGGTCAAAAATGGAATTATTATCACACTTTTCTGTTTAATTAAAATTTAGGATAACAAAAATATTTATTTTACATACAGAATCGTTCGTTCAACGGCACAAAAATACATTACCGCCTATAAAGTAAATATTATTAAATTTGAAAAATTTACGAAAAGTATAAGCAACATGTGTTATTAATGAGTTAATCAGTTAAATGCTGCTACATTGAGATGCGAACCAAAAGATGTGGAACGAAATGAAAAGATAGTACAAAGTAGACTTAATACCATTACATTCTATCTCATTCCATATACTTTTCTCTATCTCATTCCATTTCGTTTCATTCCGTTCCATCCCAACTGTTTCGTTTCATTTCGTTCCTTCTCAAGCTGTTTTGTTTCAGGGAGGATGTTCAATAGGTTCCGTACCTTGTTCCCTGCTCTGCTCCGTGCTTTGTCTCGTGCTCCGCAATACTCTAGGTGTTTTGCCAATTGTTCAATTCTACCCATACCAACAGTTACTCAAAAAGAACGGATAGAATTGACCAATCAGCGGAATACCTATAGTGTACTGCAAAGCACAAAGCAGAGCACGAAACCTATTGTACATTCTTTCTCATTTTGTTTCATCCTATTGTTTTTCGTTCGCGTCCATTTTTTCTTTCCGTTTCATTTTGTCCGATCGAATCGCATTTCAGTCTATCTATGTTTTCCTGTTTTAATATTAAAATTCCGGTACCTATACAGTTGTATTGAATTACTTCAATTGCATATTTGCATAATAACTTTAGTAAATAAGAGAATAAATGAAAGAGGGAGAGAGAGAGAGTAATGTTTCTATGGCGATATACAATCACAATACACAATGCTCACAACTAATATACGTAGATGTTAAGCTTACCTTTCTATCAGTAAGGCACGCGAACACTCAATGTGTTTACATAATTTATTTTCTTTCACAAATTTAGACAGTTATTAATCCTTCTTAAATTTGTCCTTCGATACATTAAGTCACTATCTTATTATTAAAATAGTGGATTGTAGTACACTTTTTTATTTTTTTAACGGTATAAAATATAGTAATAAATAGTATGAAATAATGTACATTAATAGATTTTTTAATGTAGTTGGTACTTTGAATAACTGCATCATTTTTTATTTTTTCAATTAGGTTTTAGTTTGTCCATTAGAAGATTCGTTAAAAGATATTACAAAGGAAAATAACAAAAGTTATTTTACTACATTCACGAGACATCCATGCGTTCATATGACTACAGATTTGATGAACAATCTTCCCATAAAAGTAGGCGGTAAGATTACTCTAGAGCCAGTTGATGATAAAAGCAACATCGAATGCACCTCTATTGAAATTTTTTCTCTCGGAAAGCCTGTCTCTAAAGAAATTTTCTGTAATTATGTCAGTCGGTTTTCCAAATCCGAAAAGTTGTTGTTAAACACTCATAGCACGGTGACACTCGAGGATGGAACGCATTGTTTCATCAAGCTATCACCTGAAAACTGTTTGTATGGATTTTTTAATGATACAAGTCTTCGAGAAATAGAAATAAAAACACATGATTCTGCGAGCATCGAAGACATTCAACCCACACTTGAAGAACCGGAAGATCTGGAAGTTCCGATCAAAGGAGTTGCAATCGAGTAAGAATTTATAAAAATTATATATAAACAATTTATATTTCCACAGTTATTTTTGGATGACGTTAAATTTTAATTTTTAGAATACTTCAATCTCTAATCACGGAATGCAAAAATGTACTTACATTAAGTTTAGGATTGCATAATATCGGAGATATTGAGTATAACAGGGAAAACATTTTAATTAGTGGTACTACAGGTTGTGGCAAAACGACAGCTTGTAAATTATTGAGGAAAATTTTGAGCAAGCCACCTTATTTCGTGTATACAAGCATTATCGATTGTAAATCGTTAAAAGGCAAGTAGTCTACTTTTCAAAAAGTCGTAAATTAAAAAATAAAGTATATATAGCCCGATACTACAGGCATTATATATATCTGGTTAAATAAATAAATAAATAAATAAATAAATAAATAAATAAATAAATAAATAAATAAATAAATAAATTTTTAATTTTAGGTAAAAAATCAGATGTAATACAAAAGTTATTAGCGACGGAAATTTCTAATGCAGTGTACCATCAACCATCGATTTTATTTTTCGATGACATTGAAAGTATAACAACAACGAGTTCGAATACTGAAGAAACTACGCCGGATTCAATGAACGCTGCAAGGTAAATAATACTTTATCCATATTTAATGTTGAAATGGTTTCACATTAAAAGTAAAATTAACAAATTTAGAATAACAGATGCCATTTTTAATACGGTCACCGAATATCAAGCTACCAATTACATTTCAATGGTAGCCACATGCACGGATGTCACCAAAGTTGGTAAAAAACTAAGGGAAGCCAGAGGTGTGCATTTCTTTCGAACAATATTAGCCATTTCTAATTTAGAGAAGGTATATGCTAAAACAATTTAAGTTCATAAAATTTTATTTATAAAAATACAATTTTACACAACGATGTAATAAAGTATATTATTTTTTTTATATATTAAAACACATTTTTAATCATTACAACTGAATATAAATGTGGCATAATAGGAGGAGAGAATCAAAATTCTAAGATCGAGTCTCCAAGACAAATTGTACCTCTCGAAGGAGATCGATTGGGACCATTATGGGAACAAAACGGAGGGTTGGGTCGCACAGGATCTCGTCGTCTTAGCGGACAAAGCAGCTTTCACCGCCTGGAAACGACATGGTATTTATTTATTTCACATTCAACATTTAAAAGTATTACATGCGTCTATTTTAAATATTGATGTAATTTTGCACAGTTGACATCAGTTTCGTAATATATGTTACAATTTGTTTTTAAATGCGTTAATTTATTTTTTAAATGTACACATATGATAGCGTATGAGGATATTTCACGAATTTTTTACTTTTTAGAACTTCTATAACATGTCGTCAAATGTTTTTTGACCATTTTAAGTGCGATATTAAGCGTTAAAGCTGTAGCAGACTGTAACATAAAAACTTATTTTTTTTATCATTCATGGATATGCTCAATGTCGTACCATTTAATGAAATTTCAGAATATGTTCTGTCTCACCTAGTATCTATTTATTTATTGACTCATAATTTTTACGTATATCAATACAATGTATATGAGTGCTTCTCTTTCAAACCGACATCAATTTTTTTAAATTAATGTTTTCGAACCGTCTCATGTCAAAGTTCACAATTTTAGCACTTTTTGCCAATTTTGAAATCTACAACTTCAGGAAAGCATTTTTCACGATAGTCATAAGAATAACTCCTTTTCCTTTTTTAAATTTTCTTAGTTGTTAAAGAAAAATATTTTCAAAGCCATACTTATATGCTTTTCTTACGTGTTGTGCAAATAAAAATTCTTTAGATACTTTTTTATTGTAGAAAATTGTTCGTATGAATCGAACGGTTTGCAATCGTTTTAGGACCTAAAAAAATTCATCCAGCTTTGGTTTTTTAAAAAAAGCCTTACACAGCCTGAAAAAATATAGTTAAATTCTACTAAATATTACCAGAAAAAAAGTGTGGATAAGATATTTTGAAATTTTGCTTTATTTTTTACTACTTTCGTTTAAAAAAAAAATTTTAAGATGACATTTAAAAAAAAGAAAATGATCAAATTTCTTATATAAAACCTTCTTTATCGGAGACGGAGCATAATTGACTTTGTTTTCTTTATGTATTAAACGTAATCCGGGCAATACTGAAAAAATTCCGTGTATATCAAACAAAAGCTTCTTCAAATCCTAAAAATTGTCATTTACTCATTTCTAGTATCCGAAAAATCACAAGGAACCGTAATGATGCTCGACTCGGACCTTTCCGCAACGTTATCACGCTGCACTCCACTGTCACTGCACGGCGTGAACCTGTACCAGGGCGCGGGTCACAGCTGGTCGGATGTGGGTGGCCTCGCCGAGGTAAAGCGCGCCCTTGTCGAAATTCTCCACTGGCCGTTGCGCTACCCCGCGATCTTCAGGCGCGCGCCAATCAAGCTGCAGAGCGGGATACTACTGTACGGAATGCCAGGTACCGGCAAGACGATGCTGGCTGGGGCTATTGCCAAGGAATGCGGCTTGAATTTGATAAGTGTCAAGGTGAGCGATGAAATGCTCTAAGTTTTTTTGTTATTTCAATTTTTGGTGAATTGATTGAAGGGTCCTGAGCTACTGTCGAAGTACATAGGAGCGAGCGAGGAAGCTGTGCGCAATGTGTTTGAAAAGTACGTGTTGCACGAGTCATTCAAATTAATTTATTAGCAATATTTATTTATACTTGATTATTCGTGTTTTCAGAGCTCATCGAGCCAAGCCTTGCGTTCTGTTCTTCGATGAATTTGACAGTCTTGCGCCAAGGTATTTATTACTTCATAACGACATTTTGGCAAAATATTATACCAAAAATTGTTGATATAGCTATTTTTTAAATTTTTGTACAAACTAAGAATTTTTATCCGCCGTGGTACTATAAATTTTTTTTATTACTAAAAATTACACCTTCTATATATCCTTTATCCAAATAATGTATATTCTTAAACAAACCAATCGTATTTCTCTACCTTCAAACAAACAAAACAGACGAGGCCACGACAGCACGGGAGTAACAGACCGCGTGGTGAATCAACTGCTCACCCACCTGGACGGAGTCGAAGGAAGGGAGGGGGTAGCTGTTGTTGCTGCCTCTTCTCGACCAGATCTTCTCGATCCGGCGCTTTTACGGCCTGGTCGTCTTGATAAAGCGCTGTTATGTCCTTTGCCTGACGAGGTAATGCACATTTTCGCGTGTAGTAACATCAATATTATTAAGAATGAGGAACAATTTTATTTTTCAGAACGATCGAGAGGAAATATTCAGATCTCTCTGTCAAACCCACGAAATCAATGCTGAAGATTTAAATTTCAAAGAGTTGGCTTCGATGACGGCTGGGTTCACTGGAGCTGACTTGAATGCTGTCCTGATGCAGGCGAGGTTAAATGTAATTGAAGAAGCCTTGGAATCATCAACGACGGTAAATAAAGTTCATAGTGAATTTTATTTTGTTTTATTTTTACCGCTTAAAGAATATATGCTGAAATTCTTGTTCTGTAGGAAAACCGGCAAAATTACAGCGAGAAAAATGTCACCCAGAAGCACCTGGTTGAATCCATAAAATCGACAAAACCGTCTTTATTAGCATCGGAGAAAGCAAAATACACGAGAATGTAAGTATTTTGATTTAACTATATTTAATTTTATATCTTTTAAATTTTAATATTTGATATTTTTCTTATAATTTTTCAGATATACTAAATTTTCGAAAAATGAGAGTTATGCAATCGACGATTTGAAACACCAGAAAGCTACTCTAGCATGAAACTCATTGATGTATTATATTTCCATTTGTAAGTTTAATATTGTACATTCCTTGTACAGATTGAGTACACAGGTTTATATACGAACAGTAGATTAAAACAAATAAGGGTGCACTGTAACATATTTTCAATTTTATACAGTGCAAATCTATACAAATGTTGACATAAAAAACTAAAATCACAATGTTTCTCCTACGAAATTCCTCAGAAACTCTTTTACCATCTATTCAGCCGTTTCAATCGCGCTTGAAAGATCCCTTCTGCGCGCAACATCGTCATCGCCTCGAGAAATTTGAAAAACCTGGGCAGCCAGCCACCCGCTTGCTTCGTAACAAGCATAATAAACTTTAGCTCGTCGCACGACCTCGCCTCTCTCTCTCTCTCTCGTGTGCACACACACGTGTATACATATACATTTACGTGTAGTGTAATGTAACTAAGGAAACGGCGCGGGCGGGCGGGCGAGCGGCGGAGGTTTATTAGCATACGCCAATCTGCCCCGTTTCGCTCCACTTCATCGCTCACCTCGCTGAGCGCCGAGGGGTTTATTATCTTATGCGTTATAATGGCTGCTGATGTTGCTGCCTAGGTCTAGGCGCACGCGCCGCCCCGTGTTTGAGAAGGTGCTGCGGCGTTTACGTATATAGCTAGCCGGTGGGGTACGTAAATCGGGATATTAATTTCGTTTTTGCTCGTTACGGTTACCGATGTGTTGAGGTAGGGGAGAGTGGATTGACGAGTGTTATTTAAAAATCAATTGTTTTCGAATCGGGGGAAGGATGGAAGACGAAATAATGGAATGGAGATGTTATTAGAGATTACCATTCTATCGATAAGATTGGAGAGTTTACGATTTAATTATAATAAGCTATTGTTTCTTTATATGTGCAGAAAGTGAATTGTGTAATTGAAAAAGGTATTTTTTGATATTTTTAAAATAGTTTTAGAAGCTATCTGTACTTACGGGCCAATATTTTTTTCTGTATAGTTATGATAGTGGCTGTTACAATATGTATATATTATGTTGTCGAGTATTACTTTTTATTCGAAAAGTGGCAATTTATTAATGTTTTTTTTTTCACTTTAATTATGAAAATAATTAAATAATCATATTTAATAAAAATAATATAGCGTATAATAGTGTCATTTGAGTTAATAGAGTTTGAAATATTTATTAAAGGAGTTTAAAAAAAATAAAGAATAAAATAATTTATATGTACATGGGTTCTTAATGTACGACATGAAATACATAAAATTTATTAAATAATTATAAGTTTATTATATTTACACTTTAGGTAATATACTCATACTGTAAGTAAATTGCTGGCTTTTATGTGTAGTGGAATGTTATACAGAAACAAAAATCATTATAAATTAAATTGCGAATAGTCAATATAAAGCCTATATTAAATTTAATTCGAATTTTTCCGCATTCTTACTCCATTTTAAAATTCTTTTCCAAAAAGTCCTTTTTCACTTTACAAACTCAGCTCCTTTTTGTTAGAACGGGAAAAACACGCAATTAGCTAAGTCGACCATAAGAAACCAGCGCGCGAGCGCGTCATGCGCAGCCGAGCAAAACGGAACAATATGCCCAAAGTTAGTTTTCGCGGAGATAAAGAGCGGCAAGTGTTCGCCTACTCACCGGATAAGTATACACACGCTGCGCGCAGGAACTAAATACTACCTCTCTCTTCACCAGAGCAAGAGAGAGGGAGAGAGAGAACGCGCCCAAGCAAAGTTTTCATATTAATAATCGGTATAATAATTAGTATTTTCACGCGCGACTTAGCAGGAAGGATGCCTCGCGCGCGCAACTTCGGAGATCTTGATTTTAAGTTCGGGAGCGCGTGCGAGAGCGAGAGAGCAAGAGAGAGAGCTGAAGGAGGGCATATTTCAGCGCGCTAATGTCCCGCCAGATAAACTACAATATTAGCTGCCGCGCAAGCGCGCGCCGTGATTTAATTTAACTTTGCCTCGCGCGACATCCGCCTATCTAGCACGGAGCCGCGAGCATTGCTGCTATACGCTATACGGTTTTGCATCCGTTACTGCGCTGTGGGTTTTTCCTTTTTGAAATCTGAAAATGAAAAGAGCATGGGGTATAGGGAAAAGTGAAAGGATTTGTTGTCGTGCCGAAATTTTTAGTTTTAAAGAGGTGATAATTATTTTTTTGGTCTTTGGAAGAAGCATGGTTTTATTTATTAACAAGCTTTTTACACTGATGTTTAAATTCTCTAAACAGGTGAAACAATATCTCCTGAATCAAATTAAATTCTTTACTGAGTTATTAGATAGTTCGATGCAAGGTGGCTTCATGGCCAATTATTTTGAATACTATAGAGCACTAACAATAAAAGTAACTACGAAATGTTATAACTGTTTAGCTGACTTGTTTTTATTGATATACAGACAATTTTAGTTAACAGCCGATTTGACGGTTACTCGGATTCACTGTTCGCCTTAACGATTAACTAGCACGACTGTACTTAGTTGTTCAGAATTCAAAATTTTCAAGTTCTTGTATTGCACTTTGATATTGGGTTCGACACACGTCTAACACTATAACACTGTAGGTTCCCATAACTGTGCGAGTTAGTAAGGGTGAAGTACCCTTTACACCAAAAGTATTCATTTAGCATAATAGCACAATACAGAGTTAGATAAGATTCATTAAGAGGACTACACGTAAAATATATTCAAACAGTATGTGTAAAAAATATCATGATAAATATTATATTAAATTATGTAAAAAGTCAGATAACTTTAAAATCATGGAATAGTGTAAGTTTATATGTACAACTAAAAAATATGGAAGATTCTGTGATATCAGGTGGATAAATCCAATGTCATTGTTCGTTTGGTAAGTGGTGAATAAGAAAGTGAACAAAATTAGTCTGTGTGTTTATTTATTATGTAAGGTTGTTCTGACAGGAAAATACGTTACGACGTCATATCATTACCAGATAATAAAACGTCAAATTTAGACAACATATATTTGAACTTTATATTTGAAGTTTTTGTTAAACATGTAGTTATCGTAAAAGAGAACGAATGATTCCCACAGGTGGAAATACCGTCGATATAACGTCGAGTAACACACTGGATGCATTGTTCATGATAAAGGTCATCGCCTAAAACATTGAATTTTTTTTATATTGATAGTATAGATTTACTATATAGTATAGATAAAATGTAAACATTATTTTGATAATATACCCTCATCACAATTGATCTAATCGATTCTGGAATAAAAGATTCTACGCCAGAAAGTACGCCTGGAACTATTTGCAAGGCACTACTCATTTTGAAAATAAGATACTTAACCTTCCAAAATTATACAAATAGTAGCTGCTCAGTTAAAAGAAATTTCATTTATTATTTCTACAAGAAAAGTGTTACACCTTTGGATCATGAATTTTGCTAAAACTTCAGGGTATTGTTATTTGAGTCGTAAGCCGAACTCTGCTTATAGGATTTGAGCCATTGAGCTCTTGGAAAAAATAGAGCAGATTTCCAAAGTATTCATAAAAAGTTATCAAAAAAGAAAAAGTTTTGATTTAACATTTATTATGTAAAAAAATCTTTACTAATGCAAAGCCTTCGCAATTAAATATCTGTAGAAAGTGTCAATCAGAAATTGATTTTTTTAGATTATTTGTAAATGAATCTTTAATGTATTTGTTGATTAAGGATAATGCTTGAACAAATGAAGATTTCTTAATAAAACTTTTGAGTTAAAACTTTTTTTCACTTCCTTCTTATTTTGTTAGAGATCATTCAGACACTTTTAGTAATCGACTTATCCCGTGGTCCATGTAATCCAGGTCAAATTTAGTTTCACTAAAAGTTATCAATGATTAACTCAAAAGCATTTATAGCACTAAATAAATATCGCAAGCCCTAACAAAATATATTTCAACAAAAATGTGAAAGTATTCATATGTTTTTAAATTGGGTATTTTAAATATTGTATAATTTTATACAAAATAGTGCTGCGTTTTAAAGTTTTATCGATTTATTTCCTTATTCTTTGATATAATTCAGAGAATATTCACAGTTCAGAGGGCTGATGAGGAATGAAATATATTTTATTTAATTATTTAATTTGACCTCCACAAAAATAGATCCGTTTTTGAGGTTAGCTATATATTTCCAAATGTTTAATTGTTGTAAATATAAAAAATATTTTATAATTTTGACTTCGCTGTTTTATGAAAAGTTTTTTTTGGTGCAAAATAAAAGAAATAAAAGAATGAATTAAGTACAAATTAAACGTGCTATACCTTTCTAAATCGAACTACACAATACTTCATAAACGCGGAAGTTAATATTGTAGATAAAATTAAAATAACAGATAAGGAAATGAGTTTTCGATAATATTTTGTAAAAAAGTGTATGATTCCTAAAAATTTATTCAGTTTCAATCACCCAATTCTGCACTGAATTTGAAATTACAACAATCCTTAATACCCCGCAATAATTATTATAGCATTTTTAAATATTGGGGGTGGAAGAAGGAGATTTAATTACCTATAGTTGAACTCTATATCTATAATTTAAAAAATTATCTACGAGAAAATAAGTCAAGATACATTTAAATAGAGATATAATATTTTTAATATTTTATCTTTGTTGTAATTCTTCTTTGGATGAATTTCTATCGGACAAAGTTTGAATTCTTTGCAATTTGTGCAGCTATCACTCAAAGAGTTGTTATTCTTAAATGTCGAAAATCAAAAAAATCTAAAATAAATCTCAAATTTAAAAATTGAAATTACTTATTAAAGTGATTATTATCATTGCAACTTTTTAAAACATTTCTGCACAAAATACAAAAAAATTTATACGCGACTCCATGAAAATCGATGAAGCAATTCCACAGAAAAGTTACATCAAAACTGTAATATTAAAAGTTCTGTATCTTTCCATAAAATGGGACTAGAAATTTCTACTTTGACTTATTTATTCAGGAATGATATATATATATATATATACGGTCTATATCATCTGAAGATATAGGCAATTCAATCTTCGTCCTAGGAAAATTATTAATCAAACTTTAAAAATAATAAGATTTGGGCCTGAAATGATTTATTTAGTGTGTACGATATACATCCATTTAAAATCAGATAAAAAAACAATCTTTTATAATTAATCATGGATGATTTTAGAATTTATAAACTTTGTCTAGGTATTATGTAGTTAATACAACCTTAAGATTTCTGTAGATACCCATTTCTGCAGGGTACTTCTAAAAACTTCGAAACTTATCTACGAAATTCTAAAAGACGACTGCGTTTTTTCTGCCCGAAAAATAATTTTCTGAAGTTGTAAATAAATCCATGATCCGAAAGTGTAAGCTTATTTAAATTAAAATAATCCATTTGATTCGATTTATACCAAGCAGTTTCGACTTGAGCCAATGCAACAGAAGACTAAGGACTATAACTAAAGAAGGTAAGGATATTAGCTCGCAATAGTTTTTATCGCTCTTCTGTGCTATCTAAACTAGCTACTAATGACCTTAATTATTTAATGCTTCACTTTATCAACAGACACTAATTATATATTTTTTTGTTCATAACTTCAAATTCCTTGTTCTATTCTACATAGAAAGGTGATCAAATTTTATAAAATAATATTAAAAAACTTATAATGTTTTATTTATTGATCATTTATTTAATAAAACTACTTAGAAATTATATTATACTAATAGTAAGTAATAGTAATACTCTTATTAAACTAAAATTATAAATAAATAACGAAACAAACAAACTCATACTACAAGCATGTTTATTAATCAAACAAATTCCATTTTCAGTGTAAGCAGACGTATTGCAAATATCATATACTTCAGAACATCTTGAAATTTTTCTAAAATCACCGACCATCACACGACATTCCCCTACTCAAGAAAACTGCATTGAACGATAATTTAAGCACCTTGTACTCGTGAAAGCCTCGGTCCCACGTCACAAAAACTTTCTTTCTTATACTTGCCATGAAAAAACTGGCGCACGCGCTCGAAGAAAACTCACCCCCGGAAGAATCGCGCCAATCGTCGCGCTCGCGCAACGTCAACTCCCGATTGTAACAGGATTAGTTGCTCTCTCTCGCTCTCTCTCTCTCCTCTCTCGCGAAACGGTAATCAGGGATAAAAATGCGACAAGCGCCGGCATTTACGCTAACTAATGTACCGCTTCAGCAGCGGCTAACCCGGTTACCTTCGCCGTCGCGTCGAGTTTGTTAGTCGGATAATTGGCCATTTTCATGCTAAAAAGCGCCGGGAAGAGAGGCGAGCGAGCGAAAAGTCGCGGGAATTTTCGGGGCGCGATGCGATGCGAAGGAGAAGAAGTGCGAGAGAGGGAGAGAGGGTACCCGTATAGTATATATATATAAGAACGTAAACGGGCTAAGGAGATTAGCCGGCGAGACAATGAGGCGCAACGAACACACGCGAACGCGCTTTGCGGATGGCTTTGTGGCGTTTTGTCGTTCGGAAAAATGCCTGGCTATATGAAAAGGCCCGAATGAATTGCTCGTAATGGAAATGTTTCAGCTAGGGTAGGAAAATATGTTTGTTATTTATATGTCCTTTATAATATTATGTTTATGGCTTTCTTTTGTGTACATTATTATTGTTTGTATTTAATAAATCTAATCATGATTATAAATAATATCATATTATTTTCCTACAAAGTGCACCTCTTTTACGTAAATGTACTTATATATATTCAAATATAATTATATGGATGATAGATGTTATTAACAATCAGATAAATATTATACAAAATTTTATCGTAAAACTGGATGAAAATTTACTATAGTAGAAGTGTCAACGCGTATTTCGTGCTCCCGATAGTGGGGCGAATCGAATTCTATACCTGTTCATTTCAAATCGACCAATCAGAAACATTAGAGGTAACAATCTCAAGTCTATCTCTTTTTTGTATAGAAAAAATGTAGCGTACATGAGATTGACTAGGAAAGAGTCAGACTTTCGGATCATGGATTTGTCTTTGACCATGGAATAAATTGTATGTATTTAGATATCCGCAGCCTATTTAACGCTGCAAATGGCCTATACCTTTTTCATATATTTTCGAAAATGTTTTTCTTAAAGGCGTAGGCATAACATGTTCACAATCACCTAACCATTACTTTATTAAGAGCAAAAAATCACCTTAATGATCACCGAAGTTGCTATAGGTTTTCTAAGATGATCTATCTAAGTATTAAACACACTCAGTGCTGCATACTTTCAGTGATGTACGAAAAAAGTATATGTAAGATATTTCGGATTTTTGCATCCTTTATGAGCTAGAAAATATGTTAATACTAACTAAAATTCAGCATTTTGATTAATTTTTGGTTATTATTATTCCTTGATTACAAATCTGAATTTTCGTTTTGAAAATTCAAAATAAAGAACACTTAAACCAATTTTTTAGCTTTAGAACGATTTTGATTAATTTAAATATATAAGAAAAAGAATTTATACAGTTGTTGATTACGAATTCGGTATCTAATTCGTGAAATTCAAAATGACATATCAGATGACAAATATTTCAGAAATTGGGATTAAAGTTCAATCTCCCGCGTCGCGCTCGTCCTTTGTCAGAGTCGAGTTCGCGTGCCGCCACTACGCGGCGCCCTCCTACTTCGTACAACTCTGCAGGTAGCCAACAGCCCAGACAGCCTTGATTATGCTCTTTATAAATGATTTAAGCATAACGGTTATGTTGTCAAGCCATTGGAGAACATTGCCTAAAAAAATTTATATTGATCCTGTAGTATTTAAAACACGGCACGTCCTCAAGCTTCATCACTTTAACTTGCTTTTCGCGAGTGCGATCGCGCTCAACTGTTTATTATTCGGCTGACAATGATTTAAAGATAAAATATGTGCTTGTGTAATAGTGTATGTTTTAACAGTACTAGATTACCAAAATGAGTAATGTTCGATAAACAAGTGAGCCATGGTCAAATATGACGTTCGAATGTCTAAACATACCCACATTCATTGGATCATACGGACACTTTTATATAATAAAATATGTTCTTTCGGTAAACTAGATTTATTCAAGGGCAATATCAATATCGGCAATAAAAATATTATAAATAGATATATTATGGATAAATAATAACTAAAATAAAGTCTTGTGTACAGACATAATAGACTATAGTGAAATTAAATAAAATAAAATGTTTTTATAAATACATATACTTAAAAACTCGCAATATAAGAACTTCAGTCATTCCTTTTCCTTCCGTTATTTTAGACTCAAAACATTGAGTGAACACACATTAGTTCTTAATACACATACTCATGTTACAGTAAAATATTGATAATAAATACAACAAAACTTTAAACTATTTATTATCATTGAAAACTTTCAAAATTTAAGATTTAATTCAAAATATCGCGCCTTTTTAAAGGCCAACCAATCAGAACACGTTTTAGTCGGCTTCATTTCTCTCGGATCTCTTTTTTAAAAAGGGATAAGAAAAACAAAATTAAATTTTAGCGATAATTATCATGATTTTTGTGCTTTAGCGCTTAAGCGAGCTAGCGTTCCCACAATTTGATTATATATGATACTAAATACGCTTGCTATCACCCTTTGCTGTCTGCATTACATTTTATAAGTATTACTGAATAATTGATCATATTCAATTACAATCATGTCGTTTATAAAACTTTATGTAAAAATTTAACTTTAAAAACATTCACCTCGGTATGTTGACATGTAGGGCTGTATATACCAGCTGTGATAAACACTTTACGTTACGTCCGTGACGTATTCTTAAAAATTTAAATATTCTCATTAATCATTTTTTGACACGAAAAACGACACGAGTACGAATTTGTATGACACAGCGCATCGACCACGCTACACGATACACCTTTTATAGCACGATACACTCGGCAAGCATTTTCGTTGAACTAAAAACAATACATATACGATCATTTACAATTACCAAATAAGATGATCTCATTCATCATTAACTTACTAGGAGAGGTCACGGACTCCGAATCATGGATTTTGCTCAAATTTTGAGGTATGTTTTTAGATGCTAAAATATGAAGAATGCTAGAATATTAGACCCTAACGCTTTGATAAACTTGAGTTTTCGACAGGTTTAGCTGTATTTCAAAGAAATACAGAAAAAATGCTCTGTTTTATTTGTTTATTGATTAAGCTAAAAAATCCTGATATATTAATTGTGAAAAAAGAAAATAAAACTAGAGATTACCAGTTTTACGTTGCTTTTCCAGAATTAAAAAATATTAAATATATCAAATGTTATGAAAGTTTAAAGTTAAGCAACGCAAATGCATGCAAATAAATATAAAGTTAAAGCCTGTCAATTTATCAATTTTTGTTGCTTAACTTTAAACTTTCATAACATTTGATATATTTAATATTTAAATCTGAAAAAAGCAACGTAAAACTTGTAATCTCTCGTTTTATTTTCTTTTTTACAATTATATATAAGGATTTTCGAGCTTAACCAATAAACAAATAAAACAGAGCATTTTTTTCAGTATTTCTTTCGAATATAGCTAAACCTCTCGATAACTCAAGTTTATCAAAGCGTTAGGGTCTAATATTCTAGCATTCTTTATATTTTAGCACCTAAAAACATACCTCAAAGTTTGAGCAAAATCCGCGATCCGGAGTCCGTGACCTTTCCTAGTTAGTTAACTTATTGTATAAATGAAGCGATGTGCGCCATACGCGTCAATTTTTATTAAAAATTAAAACCCGCAAACTCTGTCGGCCCCTGTCGAAAAACGAGGGAAAACAATCGTAGAAATTGTACAAATAAAATATAATTAAGTGCATTAAAAGTGAAATACAATTCATAAGAAGTACACCACATCGTCATAAAGGATTGTAAACAATTATTATTTCCTTTCCCAAATTCCGGACTTAACAACATTAACAAAAATGATTTTATCTTTTGAAATTAAAGTGTAAAAAGATTCATGTGAAGATAAACATCAAATTCACGATTGTTAATTTATTATGTTTTTTATACTTTGGCTTGCATTTTAAAAAATTCAAAATATTGGATGCTACAGTACATAATCAAGGTTATACAAATGCACTTGGTTATTCGATGCTACTTTTTCGCTTTTTCTTACATTATTTTTTTTTATTATCTTACATATAATTTCAACAAGACTAAACGAATTTCGATGGTTTTAATTTATTTATGTAATTGGAAACCAATTCAACTTATAGGAAGATGATTTATGAAGATATAAAGGAGGTTCCCATCTTGAAACCAAGAACGTTTGGCATAGCAGTTTCGTTGGCTTCATATATATTTATTTATTTACACTTGAAGTAAACAAATGTATAAAGTCAGTTACGTATTATAAGAATCGTTAAATCATAGGTAAATTAGACAGTTTGATCATCGCATTTAAGTAGTTATGCCTACTTTGCTATGAAAAATAAAATATGTTTATACGATTGATAATTAATTTTATAATATTTATGGATTCGATACTTGATTCAAAATTAAAGATTAATTTTTTTTGCAATAATCTAATATTCTTTTCGCGTATTTTATTGCGAAAGAATCTTTTACAAAAGAACCCACATTAGGGAATACTTTTACAAAATCAAGATTTATTCGAAACATAAAATTATAACTCGAATAGCGATTATAATTTTATATTGGATTTCGGATCGTTTTATTACCTTTTGATCTTTTTATATTATAATAGAATATTAAAAAAATGTAGAACTGCGTAATGTAAAAATAATTTGAAAAAGCGTGAACATTTGAATTTTTTTACTGATTGAAAATGTGTTAGATTTGAATTTTGAGACTCAAGTATTTATAGAACTACTAAATAATTAAAATAGAATAAAGTAAATTCGCAGTTATTGTACATGGAATCGTAATTGTTTTCTGGTTTAATAAACTAAATACTATTGTTTATAATATTACTATTATCGAATAAAAGGACTTACATTCGATGTCTAAAATCACTTTTTAAAAAAAAAGTAAAAATATTGGCGAGTATAATATATCCGTTTCTCTCTCTTTTCCTCTCTCTCTCTCTCTCTCTCTCTCTCTCTCTCTTATTTTTAAACGTATATGTATATTAAAGACAAGAAAGCTATGAAATCACTCAACAAATGGTCGAGTATTTGTGTGTGTGTGCGTCTGTGTGTGTATGATGATAAAAATCAGTTAATTTTTCACTGGTTTTCTGCTAAATATACGCATACTTGTTAGACGTAATAAAATAAAATTAAGAAAAAACTGTATTTCCATTGAAAATTGAAAATATAGTTTTAAACAAATATTGTTACGAGGTTTTTAAGGATTCCATAAGTATAATAAAAAAATTATGGATTTTAATAGTAAAAATTACTAAAAAAAATTAAATAAACATTCTGATTGTTGACCTAAAAACTACAAAATAACGCGCCTAGCAAGTATGTGTATTTAGCAGAACACCAGCGAAAAATTAACTGATTTTTATCATCATTATACAGACACACACAAATATTCGACCATTTGTTGATTGATTTCATAGCTTTTTTGTGTTTAATATACGTCTAAAAATGAGAAAGAAAGAGAGAGAGAGAGAAAGAGATAACTATACTTTGTTGAAATTTCAATAGATTATGTTCATATAAGCAACTCTATTATACCAATATATTGGCCTTATATAAACAATACCCGTTGCTTATGTAGCGCTAACGCATTGTCAATAGTTACTTTTTTACGCAGGATTTCACTTACATTTTGAATAAAGCAATTTTCACATCATAATACTTAACTGTTTTTTTAGATTATAAAGTTAGGAGGGGTGAGTAGATGTTGAAGAGGAAAGGAGATGGATAAGTCTTTGAGGCTATCATTAAAATAAGAAATTAAGCGTGCATTCCCCATTAAGCAATCCCCACTCCACCAAACAAAAACACTTAACAATCTCTAATAGAACACAAAGAACGCGAACTGTTTGCGTACAGTAGGAGCTTATACATATATACATACAGGAGAGAAAGCGCGTGAAAATCATGCTGTTGGCGGCGCCCGATATTTGCTGCGTGCGCCCAGGCGTGTGTAACCCTGTTTGCAGCAATTTCTTGTTTCCATTAGGTCGTTTGCCCAGCCGGGGGGCGCGAGACTTGGTCCCATCGGCGCTCTCACCGAGGTTGTTGTCGCGAACAACGAGGATAGAGGAAATAGAGGATAGTGAGCTCCTGGCTGTTTAGAGTTACGAGAAAGGTGGACTGTGCCTACACTGTATCGAGAAAAGATGTGAGTGAAAATTAATAGTTATGGTTTCTCAATCGAAAGTAATGGAGATTTTTGTGTTACTATTGGTAAAGTATGTCATGTTATTTTATTTTAAATAATAAGAAATTACTCTATAAAATAGTGAAATATACGATGAAACATTTTGAAGGATTATGAGTCAATATAGAAAGATAATTTTATATGCTTCAAAAATTTTAATAATTTTACATTGATTTTTATAGATTGCCAAAGGAGTTCTAATGGCAGTTAAAAAAATTGAAATTCATAAAAAGTCAATTCATGCTGATAATATATTTACTCTAATATGTTTTGCAACAAAAACAGTACAATAAAAATATGGAGTTAGTGATGATAATTTCATAATAAAAATTTAATGTAAATACTTGTAAAATTCAGTTATTGTGAAAATTACATTTTTTCCTTTGATTACTTGGATTTATTACAGATATATTTCATTCTACATACCATACCATTATCAAGTAAATCTATTAAATACGGACTTGCTGGTCTAATGAATTCCTCACGTATTTAAAAATCACGATTACAACATCACCCAATACATGTGTAAACAAATCCATACCTTCGCTTGAATAATCCCATTTCTCCCTATTAAAAAGTAATCATTGTATTACGCGAGCACTCGCTCGCCTCTCTCCCACCTCTCGACCTCGTCAATGACACTTTGGGCGCGAGATCAAATGACGCGCGCCGCCGCCCACAATAATACGAAAGCCAACCCCAGCCCCCCATCCCCCCCAGTGTTTGCTCGCTTTACTTCGTCCGAGCGAGCAGGCGGCTGACCCCGCCGCCGGTGGTGGCTCTCGAAAATACATCTACACACATATATATACACACTCGCACCATTCTGTCCGCGACGAGGCGTGATTATTGCGCGGTCGCCCAGTGTGTATGTGTCTCCTGCTGTTCGTAGTGCAGAGTTTTGCAGTGAACGATGGGCAAAGAGAAGAGCGATGGATTGTGGGTAGTTGGTATTGTTATTAGGCTTGGGTTTTTGTAAGTAAGAAAAGTATGGATGGTAAATGTTGACGCATATTTTGTGAAGACTATTTGTAATTGCACATATTGCTCTTATCGTAACTGGATAACAAATTGATAAAAGTTACTTAAAGCTAGCTAGCTATTCATAAAATATCAAAAAACAGTATAGAAAAAGTAAAAAAAATAGTGATGTACAGATGTGTAAAAAGTAAAAGTTATTATGTTAATATCAATTTTAATAGGTATATAGGTATTCTTTAGAAAAAAATTCGTTAAATAGAAACTAATTTGTTGAACTTTATAAGAATTGTTATTAAATGTGCGTGCGTGTGTATCTGTGTATGTATGTATAAACTTTCGTCTGTACTAATATTTATGCAATAAGAAATAGAAATGTTTTCATTATAATTGCTTTAAAGTATTGTAAATGTGATTTAGTTGATTATTAGGAAGATTCCAGTTACACTGTTCGTCCCTTGGTTTGTCCTCTTATGCGCGCTGTAATTCTCTTAGACCGAGTTATTTTCCGTGAAAGTCTATTTCACATGAGACGAATTGAATGAAAGATACCAAGAGAAAAGGGAGAAAAGCTTTTGGTGCGCGCAGAGCTGAATCGAATGAAAAGAAAGCAGTCTCTAAGAGAACTATAATTCAATTATCAGAGTCTAGATAAACAGGCCGTTGCGCTTTCCTTTCGATTACGTTGGAACAACTTTCAACGCTCAGTAGCTCCCCCTGTTGCGAGCTTGACTTTTTCATTTATTGTATAATGTTTTCATTTTTTGGAGTTATTGTTTTTTTTCGTAATAGCGATGTAAGAGTAGTTAGGTTCATGTTAAAATTTAAATTAATCATTTATTTCATCTAGATAACTTTCTACTACTTATCTACGCGCATATCAGCGCACAGATATGTAGTAAATAATTTCTAGTATATTTTATCCTGCTAGCTTTTAATATAAGTGTAAATGGTTATCGCAAAAATGTGCGAAACCATTTATACATGTATTAGAAGCTAACAGAAGGAAAATGAATTCTTTCTTTAGAATAAGGTAAATAAGTTTGGTTATATATTATTATAGACATAATATAATGAAGGAATCAGATGGGTAGAATGGAATGAAATTTCTTAAATTTAATTTAGTGAAATAAAGAAAAGGATAGAGATAGATATTTTGAATTATTTAATTATTTTTCTGATTAAATATTATTTTACATCTATGTGTTAGGAGTAGTGAATATTTAAATATTTGATGGCAAATAAGTATAAAATAATGTTATTGCATTTACTCAAGTGTATGCAAAAAAATATTTTCTTAACAGATTGTGATTGTGATACAAATTTATTCATCATTAAATTATCATCTTATAATACACTTCTTAATACTGATGCATTATACTATCTTCAAATAATAATAAACTAATAAACTAGGCTACCGCCTATACTCTACACATTCACACTGTACAATGGGAGGTTATTCTACACGGGCATACTCTACACAGATTTTCTCTACACGCACACACTCAACACAAGCTTCTTGGGGGAAATTTCTAAGCGAGCATATTCTACACAGTTATTTTCTTTATGAATATGTCCTGCACATAAGCTTCTTGGTGAAGATTTCGAAGTGACCGTACTCTACACAATTATTTATTCTTTTTCCTTCATCGAATATTCTCATAATAGCATATTACGATACATGTGCCTTAAGTA
>JAWWEQ010000045.1:28282849-28316735 GCA_035583055.1 Torymus tubicola | reverse complement strand
GCGCCTTTCGGCGAACGCTGTCAATATTTTGATGCATTTAAATTTTACCCGTCGCCAACTAGCAGGACCGTTACACATGAGTTTAGAGGTTTTTTAAACGTCTGCATATTAATTATTATTTCGCAAATTTTTCATTGTTTATTTGAAGAGCTCCACGATTCTCAAAAATTTTTACTTTTTACTGCGATTTCGGAAAACCCGTTCTAAACTTTATCAATTTCAAATTTAGCGAATGTTTAGATAAATTTTGGCTATAAATTATGACATTAAGAATTTTTACTCATTAAAGAAATTATTGCTAATTTTCAAATTGCTTTCATATTATAAGTAATAGAGAAGTAATCCCATAAAATTATTCTCTATCTAATCTTTTCTAAAAATAAAATGATGATCTAAAAAGAATGTGCTAATTGCCTTTATAATAATAACCTTGTCATAAACTATTAATGTTTATTTATTGAGAAAAAATGTTTTTTCCGGTATAAGAATAATTTGCTAGCATAGTTAAAAACAACTATTAATTATTCTAATCGAAATATTGTTAAGAAAGTCATATTTTATAGTGATTTTAACATTATAAATAGTAATTTTTTTTAATAAGTTTCCATATACTATATGAAAATGCACAGAAACGGTCTGAAAATATATACATTAATGTAAAATGTCAACGTCAATCCGCGAGAATACGTTAGCGCATTTATATTACGGTCGAGGAATTGATATTGTTTTAGGTAATGTCTCAAGATACTATTCAATTCCGTTACATATCAGTTACATAAAGTTCAAGTTTTTAAAACATTGTTAGCAATATACAAACCTATTAAACTTTGCATTGTCGTACAATTATTGAATGACGAAAACACTCGGTAAAATACAATTTTTAGTCAGTTATAAAAAACTAAGTTAAAAACCAAGAATATTTTCTACCAAATAAACCAGAAAATAGGTTATGCAACATTTGCATATTTCTAGTGATCTTTGTTGATAATTTATGATCTAACAGTAACTCTTATAATGAAGCACTTTGTTTTGTTTTCTACATGATTCAAATTTAATCAGCTACATACGTTACTTATTACCAAGCTATCAGAAAGCTACTTTACTTACTAGCTAGCTTTACAGTTGATCTAAAAATCGAAGTACCTCTTCATGCACGAGAAAAAAAACAATAGTGATCCTATATAGCGATCGTCAAAAACAAGCACTCGAGGAAAAAAGAACGTCGAGTCGCCTTCTCTCCCCCCAGATAAGCCCATCGCTATATATCCGTACAAACGTTGACCAAAGTACCAGCCACTCGTGTCCCGTCCGCAAAAGGACACGCACTCGAGAGAATGCGAGCGAGGCAAAGCGCCGCGTAGAAATACCCATGAGTATCTCAAAGCCTCTCGTCTCACGGGTCCTCAAAAGGAGAAAGAGGGAGAGAGAAAGAGAGCGAGAGAGAGAGAGAGAAAGCGAAGACAAACGGAAACTTACCGTATCGATGTCCCTCTGGGGACACGCGTTGGCCGAAGGTCGGATTGCCCGGCTAACCCTTTTTCACGCTCCCTCTGTTTTGATTATTGAAATTGGTAGCGAATGGGCGTCGAGGATTCGCTGGGTTATGGATTCGGTTTTGAAGTTTGCTAATGGAATTTGGAATGGGGATTTCAATGCGTCGAGAATAACTAGGTTGTGATGAGAGAAGATTATTTTGAAAATAATACGTGATTATAATCATTAATATCTGTGTACGATGCGTGTACGTGGAATCTTTTTATAAGTATTAATTGGTAGTTTTTTTTTACTTAGCAGCAACATCTGAAAATTTAAATACATTATATATCGGATAAAAAGTTAAAAAAAAACTTTATTTAGTTATTTCATGCAACAATCATCGATTTTACATGTAAAGGACTACTATTATTATAGAAATAAGCACTATTGACGAGACATTCACCAGTACAATACAATGGCAATCTATAACAGCTAAATAATGACAATGTATGTAAAATAGACTCACGTATTTCGTTCGCAGTCACGTTCTCAACACATAATGGTATTTGTTTGTAATTCCGGTTTTTGAAATACCATACTTCCAAATAATGCTTTAACTATAATGTTAATGCAACCGTGCACAAAATACTTCATGTTTAATTATGTAAAATACTTCCTCTACTTATAATAAAATTCTCTCTTAGGGAACATAGAATGCAGCTTTACTCGAAAGCCTAAGATCACCTGAAGAGTGTAATTTTATTCCTTATTCGCAAATGAAAAGATAATGAATAGCTGAAAGCTTTATAATAAAGACCTGGAGAGCTGCCGTACAATAAAGTGTATCCAAACTCACCGCGGGAAATTAATACGAGCGCTCTATGCTCCTCGATAAAAGCTCCACACCTTTTCTCATCCTCTGATAAATATTGCCAGACAATTATAATTCGCTACGACAATGTCGACAATGTCAGTGAGAATTCTCGAGTTATACTGCAGCTCCGGGGGACGCGCGCTCACGTAATTGAGAGCAATTAATTCACCAGTGCCAGCCGCTGCTTCTGCTGCAAACGAAGGCGTTTTCATTTTCGCTGATGATTCTCTCTCTCTCTCTCTCTCTTACTCTCGAGAATAATCTATCCTTGATAAGCTAGTCGGCCTCCCATCTTCTCTCCATTCTCACTTCCCCCCGGTCTTCATCTTTTTCCATGCTAATCTTCTATTTTTCGCGCTTCCGCCTACCGCCGGTAGTAGCTTCGGTTTCGCGAGCGCGACGCGTTTTACGAGTGAGGCAATCTCTTCTCTCGCTCTTTCTAAGGTTGGATTCAATTACCGCGAATTTAAAGGCACAAATTATGAGGCGCGGTATTAAACGACGAGTGGCGAGGTCTTCTATAAGCCGCGAACGTGAGTTAATCTTTTTTCAGGAAGCGATCGCCGCTACGCTGGTACGGGGAGGCCGTAGTAATGGTGCAGGGATGCAATTAATTTGATACAATGGCTTGTAAGCTTCGTGCATGTAGCGCGAATGGATGTAAAAATTGATTGGGAATCGGCTAAACGTAAGTATGTAAATGGTAGTGTGGATGAAATGGTATGTCATTTAGCTGCGTAGTACCCTGACGATATGCAATATTTTTACCCAATATAAATGTACTAAACATACTGAAAATTATTATTATAGTTCGTTATTAATTATTATATTACGATGAAAGTAAATTTTCAACAAATTACGCCAATAAATCATTCGTCAACTAGATAACAGTTATGGCAAAAAAAGGATATTGATTTTCAATTCATTATTTTTACCTTACAGATCTATAAAACAAACATTACCGTAAAAAATTACTATTTATTTTTCGTTCTAATACTCAACCGAAATATTAAATTTTATTTTCCCCTTACCAAAAAAATCTTAAACTACGTATACGAAAAAAAAAGAAAGCATCCAGTCTACAAAGTCAACATCACGATTGAATAACCCAACGCGCAAGCATTGTGCAGCGCGGCCTAGTAGTAGCAACTTACCAATCGTCTTACAAAAGCGCTCGCATTGATATCGCGTTGACACGATTTCTTGAATAGCTCTATCTCTCTCTCTCCCTCTCTCTCTCCCTCGCGCGCGAGCGTTTGTGCTTGGAACATCTCCTTCATTCTTCTCTTCCCAACCCATATAGCACCACCTACAACCCCCTCCACCTTTCCTCTCTCTCTCTCTCTCTCTCTCTCTCTCTCTCTCTCTCTTCTTTTCACACATTCTTCCTCACTGTTTTTCTCCGCGTCATAATGTATATACGCGCGCGCGGGCGCGAGAGAGAAAAATCTCGACTGACAAATCCGTCTTTTGTCAACGCCCGCGGATATTCCATTATATGCGCCGCGCGTTCGGCCAGCCGTGTATACACGTATGTATATGCCGTCGTCGTTGTGTACAGACGTCAAAGCTTTTTCGTGCTCTCCAAAATATAATACATGCTTCGCGAGACAATGCGCAAGCGAGCGTTATTATTATATGTGATGCGCATGTGTATATACGTCTAATAATGCAACACTCTGTATACTACTTTTTGCGTTCTTTCAGCAAGCATTGTGTATTAAAACTGCACGGGTATTATTTGTATTTCGGGGTTTTCGACAGAGCTGTTAATCTCATTGAGGCGCTCATTTTTCTGAGTATGTGACGTGCGTATAGGTGTGTGAGCGTGATAGGATTATATTGTACATTTTATGTAGATGGTCTGTGCTCACTTAATTTAAATAAATTAAAAAAATTATGTCATTATAGTATTAGAAATATTTTATTGCATTATAACGGTAGAAACTCAAGTGTTAATACATGACGTTTTAATGTAAATTGATATTGAAATACCATAATGTTTTAACCTTCATTTTAATTTATTGCAGTAAAATTATTATTTACGAGTGTCTATTTGGCCCAAATATTGTCACAGTACTATTTACAAAATGCCTACGCAAACGATATTGAAAAGTAATATATAGTGCCATTTATGCTTGATACCTTATTTTCACAAGAATTCTCAGTATTTTCCTGGATTTCGAAGCTATAATAGTTACCATTCAGTCGATGTATCAACTTAGTATTCTATTTACCCTATAGTCGTTTGAAAAAATCGCTTCAGAATTACAAAACAATATTCGATAATATTAACTTCCAATCATCTAGCTGTCCTTTTACGACACATATACCAAGAATTACAGTGAAAAACAAAGCAAAATCTTCTATCAACTTCGGAAATCAATTTTCCTTGCTGGCACTTAAAGACCTATAGCGAACTCCATCGTCTAATCGCCCCGTAACGGCTCCTTTTCGTGAAGTATCAATTCGAGGCAGCTTCGCGCCATGCGTCATGCTTTTCGCCTTTTCGTCGGGCCCATAATGGCCAGCTTTCCATTTTTATTTCTATTTGCGCCAAACTCTCTCGTCGCCTCTCTCTCTCTCTCTCTTTCTCTCTCTCTCTCTCTCTCTCTCACTTTCGATATATATATATATACACAGAACCGAGACGCAAGTGAAGATCTCTATTTTCCGCTATTTCTTTCTCTCGACGATATCTGCCAACCGATGCGCGATGATATGCCGCCCGAAGGGGTTAGCTCTACTGTCCCGGGAATTCTCGACTTTACGACATTTCGTTTTTGATCTCAAGAATCGAAAAGGAGAAATAGATTTTCGGTGTGTCTTGGTTATTATTGTTTTTGTGTTCTCGTATTGACTATTATCAGTGGGGTAAGAATTTTGCAAACGGTCACATTTAGAAGTACATGATATGTGTGATCCTATCGATCGAAGTTTATGTTCTTTAGTCAAGACAAAGTGTTCACGTAATATTGCAGTACTTATCTCTCTACAAGTATGTTCCACAAGATTTATTTTAAGTTTTAATACAAAATAATGGATCATAAATTATGTATTTGACTATTTATTTTTCAAACTTTCACAGTTTAGTTATAATACAGAAGTGAAATTAGTATCAAAAGCATCTTCAACAGTTTTAAGTACGGTACTTATTTTGATACTTTGTAACATATTATAAAGATTTTTCATTCAAATAAATTTTTTAATTTTATATATTTGTTCTACCGTTAACTGAATAACTAGAGTAATTAAGATACTTGATAGCTTAGCGCTTAATTTCTCATATTCCAACGAAAGTTTCTGTTATATTCGAACAATACAAATAGTAAGAAAAGTCTTAACCGAAAATTCTTACAACAAACGTACAAAGTTTTCCCCTCTATATTTTTTCTTACGAGATACTAAAGCGCCACTACACCACCCTTTCCCCCCAAAAACCAGTTTTCTGACCCACTCGCGCTCATCTCCCTCTCATCTTCATCTCTCCCGATAAAAGAATCTCTCCGTGCCTATGACACCGCGAGCATATCCACCCTAAAAACCTGTCATAAAACCTAGCGTGCTCACATACACGTGTCGCAGCATATCCTTCCACAAAAAGGGCAAAAAAAAGAAGAAGGGAACGTACATACTCGCGCGTGCGTCCGTCTTCACTGACCGGAAGTCGTCTATTCTCGCGCGGCTACCCTGTTCGGTTTTTCAATTTCGCATAATGTCGTACGCGGCCGCAAACTGGTCCTGCGATAAGATAGCGCGGTCCTCCGAATTTCGCGTATTTCGCTGCCACCCCCCATGTGTGTATGTATGTACGAGCGAGAGGGGAAATGCGACGATGGTATCGGGCTTTCAAAGAGTAGCCACAGTACACGCGAGCTCTCTGTATCTTAATATTTTTCTGCGCCCAACGTGAGAGAGAGAGATCGATTTCGCGGAATCCGTTGACTTATGCTCACTGGTAAGAGCGTGCGAAGGGGATGGGAAAAGTTGGATGGGGTCTGGAGAGCAAAGAGAAGTCGTCGTGTGGGGGGAAGAGGATAGATCTTTAGGGTGCGTGTCTTTTCGAGAACGGTCAGCGAGAGAGGAAGGCATAGATTGTCGGAGATTCATAGATGTTGCGCGCCGAATTTTACGAAAGTGACATAGTTCGGCTGGAAAATGAAGATTTCCGTGAGAATGTTTCTTTGTGCAATGCGGCTAGAAAAAGGAGCTTTTTAAAATATATCTTGGATTCAGGAAGATTAACTTTAGTGTTACATTGGAACTTTTGATAAAGTTCGAGATATTCAGATATTCTTGTATTTATTTATGTTTAAAAAATATCATTTTTATTAAAGTTTTTTTTATATAATTATTACTCTATACTTGAATCAGTAATTGACTATTCTTAAATATTTTAATGGTTTTAGCTGTACATACGTAGAAACAAATCTGTACATGCAACATTTATATTTTTTTTATTTTGGCAACTTTAATCCAACAATAGTTGGTATTTTTATTGTTCGAAAATTACCAAGTAATAGACTATTTTAATAATGACAGAAAATAATGATAAAGAAAATGCCATTGGATAAAGTAATAAAGTCGTATTTTAAAAAAAGTAATGAAACTATTGTAATAAATCATTTTATCACAATTTGGTATTTTCAATTACAAAATCAAACACGGAAATTTGATTAGAAAACAGTTATAATATGCTAATTAAATGAATAATAGTAGGAAAACCAGGAATGGTTATAAAATTTAACTCTTCTAATAAAAGCTACTGATTGGACTGCTAAATATATCTGCTCATTACCGTCATATCAAAACGAGAAAACCTCTATTATTATCTACCATGTACTACCCGATTTTACCTATATTTAAACAGTATGATTCCACGCACATCCTCAGAAAAAAAACTAGAACTATCGAAAAATAGAGAGAGCAAAAAAATTCGAAACAGCCGCGCGACAACCGGAGAACCGACTCCCTATAAGCGGCTACGGAGCCGCAATTGTACCCGTGGCTGTACGCACACGCGCGCGCGCGCGAGCGCCGAAATAACAATAACGCCATTCAGCGCGGCGGCATTCGACAGTGGGGTCGGAAACAATGAAACAATCAGAGCGCCGCCGGAGAGAGAGAGAGAGAGAGAGAGAGAGGGCCCCGGAAGTCAACACTGCCGGACAATGAGGGCCGCCCTCGGTTCTCTCTGCCTCCCCCTCTGTCATTCGGCCGCCGCCGTTGCCTCCTAATTAAGCGACTTCGCGCCGACTTTAACGCCACTTGATGCCGGCCGGCCACGCGTGTCGAGGGCTCCGGTCGTGGTGGCTCAGATCGAGCTAGGGTTGATCGATTGGTTGCTTTAGTTATTGAAAGTTTTAGGGTAATAGGAAAGTTTGTTTTAATGGTTCAATGGCATAATGATATTTTGTTTTATGTACCTTTGATTGCTTATGTAAGTATTTACTGGTATCTTTATTACTGGCGACTCACGTTTTCACCTTAGACCCTTCTAAGGAAATTTATTAGAAGATAGTTTAGCTTCCAACTCATGGATTCGACTCGAATTTTGGGATATTTTTTTCAATGCAAAAGTATAAAGTGAATTACAATCTAAAATTTTAACGAAAGATAACCATTTAATTTTAAAAAGTTGTAAATATCATTTCAAAAAGAGGAAATAAAACTTGAGAATGATCTTGAGAATAATCTTTCATTTACATTTTTGAGAATTAAAAATATCGTTTAATCCGAAATTTCAGAAAATTTCAAGTTGAGCGAAAAAAATACATGGTTAGCCCCATAAAATACGTTTTTTAACTTCGTGCGTATTTTCAAAATTAAATGATTACCGCTTGAAAAAGAGGCTTTTTCTAGTATAAAAAAAAATGAAATTAAGTTTTTGGTTGCGTCAGAGTCTTAGATTGCGTCTTTCTTCATATAAAAAAATATATTCCACTGTTTGAGCTGAATCCATGATGTAGACGCCTGGTCCTTTCCACCCTAAATTATGAAACATTCAATTTAGATTTATGTTTGAGTTTTTATTAAAATATTTATCAATTTTTTATTTTCTGACTATCAATATGTGGCGAAAATTTATCTAGCATCATGAATGATAATTTTTATTATCGATTTTCGTTCCTCTTATAGATTTATCAATACTTAATCAATCGACATACCAGTACGAATAATATTTTTGTTATAAATTAGTGTACAATTAATAGCATAGGAAATACGCATAAATTATTAATTTACATATAAAGAAATTTCTTTTACTTGATACCACTAAAGAAAAGAATATTTATTTTCTTCGGTGTCACCTAAAACAATCTCACGGCTCGAAAAAGAAATAAGAACAGAATATATTCTAGAATAATCATTAAAAATAATGACTCTATACACACGTGTGCACCGATATCGTTTGTTTGAGCATCAGTGCGATTAGATTAAAAAAGAAACCATCGCGATCCCGCGCCCGACCGGATGTTTACTCGTTCCACTTGAATGAAACTGCCATACACTCTCACCTCACGCTCGGACAATATACATCCCGAAAGCTTGCGTCGATTCTCAATAGCGAGAAAGCTCTCCCCTGCATAAATCTCAATACTGGCTAATCAGGAAGAATTAACATTCCCGATAACACGCTTGCAAAAAAAAAAGAACAATACCACGGTTTCCTCGTGTTTTTGCTTATAATCGCATTGACGCGCTTTTTTTGCGCGCCTATAATCGCGTTGGCGCGCGGTGATTTCGGGTTTGTCTAGGGATAACGTGGTTGGCACCTCCCCCCGCGTGTGAAAGAGCGGGACTCTGAATGCCTCATTGGGTGACAGTGACGCCCACTCGGTCACGGTGAGAAAAAGGATGAGGGTTCATAGGGGACAAGAGCGGCGAAGATAGAAGAAAGAATGGAGTGGGAAAAGGAACGAAGATCACGGTCAGGTTCAGGTTCAGGTTCAGCTATGTGGGTTACGAAGGCGTTCGATGTCTTTTTTTGTCGTTATCTGATATTTATCGTTGTAGCAGTGGTAGATATCGGTAGCATGGAATGAGACTTTAGAAGGTAGATAAAGAAAGGTAATGTTTTCAAATTAAACATAGCAAGGAGTATAGTATTTTTAGAAAAACTAAAGTATGTTCATGTTTTTTGGAATTGTATATCATTAAAAATCATAACATTAGGTTAAATAATGAATTAATTGCAGTAAAGTCAGTGATCAATGTATGCTCAGCTAGTCTTATCTTAAATCCACTTAAACTTGTTTGCAATACATATTACGTGTATTAAGTTCAATTTTGATTACTTGTAATTCAATTTTTAAAGAAATTAATACAAGGTAATATTTATTCTGACAATCAATTAAGTTTATATTTTAAAATTTATAATACGTGTTATACAATAATAACATATTTGTTTGATAATGACTTATCATTCTTAATTCATTTAATTTTACAGACGTAAGTCGACTAGCGTCGTTTTCCCTTCTCCCATATATATCTTGCATAAATCTTGATACCGCAGCTGAAATAAAAGACGACGAGAGATGGTAAGAGAACGAGAAAGAATTTCCAAAGTGAGCAAAAAAAGGGATGAAGTGAGAGTTGCCCGGGGGTCGCGTCGAGTGAAAGAAGAAGAGAGAAAGAGTGAGAGAGATGGGCATGAGCGAGATACTGGAATTGAGAGAAAAGGATACGGCGTAAGATGATATTAGGGCGGAGACTTGCAGAACGGAAGGACGAAGCGAGGAGAAGGAGGGGAGAGCTGAAGGAGGAGTTCCTGATCTCGAGGAAAGCGCGGGTGGGAACGAGCGAGACAAAGCGCCAGTCGAATGATCTTGCGTGGAAAAAAGGCGCACGCGGACGCAAATTATGGGGATTCATATTTAAGAGTGCGGTGGTTTTGAGAAGTTTTAAATGATTGAAGGGATTTCTTAAATTTTCTTTTGAAAAAGTGTGGAGTAGATTTTGAATATTAAATTATCATAATTATTGTACTAATTAATTAAAGAAAATATAAATTTTCTCGTGATTCCATGTTTTGTTATAAATATATTCGGTGAGATAAAAAATTAATTTGCACGTATAACTATTCTTTAATTAACTCTAAAAAATTAATAAAAATAAAAGTAATAAAAATGAATATAAGGGAAAGTAAACTAAAGCAAAAACAGTCTGATTACCTGTACAGTTAATTTTTGGCAATTTATTTGCGTGATAAAATGTCAAAGAATCGAGTCGAGAATGCCTGTCGGGGAACACAAAGCGCCGAATGAATACATTTGACCGAAACTCATCCCCTTTCATTTAGTTCGGGGAGTTTATCGGTGACGCACGAGTACTGCAATTATGACATTTGTGCTCTGATGATTCGGTCGGTAACACAATCATCAGCTGAATAAAGCGTCATTCACAGTGGGGGTGTATTTCACTCACATATTTCAGGGTCTGAAAAACCATATTTTTCACTTATTTGCAGCAAAGGAAAATTCTGTGATTGATACTATTTTTTTAATTCAAGTTATATTTATATTATATTTGTGAATAAAAAATATATTATTCGTACATTTGGAATCTTTTTAATTATTGAAAATTTGAATCTGTAATTTTTAAAGATTTTTACATTTAGAAACATGAATATTTAAATTATAACGCGTATAACGTAATTGAAAATAAGTGCTTGTTTGAAGATTCCTATGAACCATTATGTATTTGTATCATGTATCAATATTGCCAATCTAAGTGTCATTTGAGAAACAATTTTCTATTGGACTATTTCATTTTCTGAGACATCTTTCTATAAGGTTATGAAATGATGAAAAATTTCTAGTAAGCAAATAAGAGTGACCATGAACCTGGATCAAACTTCTAGAAGCTTCCATTCATAATACTAGCTATACATACATTTCTTACTTCAAAAGATAATTTTGATACTAACAAACCTGTTTCTAATTTAATATTAATTATACAAACATATATCCATACATACCGATGTCCCTAAAACGACAGTGAGAAAAGAGAATTTTGACTGGTATAAGTACCTTATCTTTTATTGTCTTTTCCCCAAAAAAGTTTTTTTTAATAAATTTTAATTTGTAGTATTTTTTATTTTTGGGGGTTCTATCTACAACTATGTACTAAACTTGTAATCTTAGACGATCCATATGGTGATTTTTTGGTATTTGATATTCTTTGAATCTCTCGTGTTGATTTTATTTATGATTCGGCAATAAAGTCTCAAAATTTCAATTTTTATTGTTATAATACATTTGCCTTACAAACATTCAACCATTAATGATTCTCATTAAATTGAAAGATATATCCGATATATTTACTTCTTCTCAAGCAAACCTCACTCTACCCCTTCCATTTTCCAAAATAAAACATCGGCCTACAAGACATTTTACTTTTCGCTCAGCTGACACACACTCGTCTCTCCCTCTCTTGCTCTCTCTTTCTCTTCACACGTAACTTCTAACGAACAGTCCCTCACAAAGACGTTCCGGAATCGCCGAAAGAAAGAGTATAGAGCAAGCATGAGAGAGAGGGAGAGAGAGAGACGCAGAAAGCGTCGTCGTCGTCGCCGCCGTCGTCGGCACTCCATTAGTATGCGCGGAAGCGCTCGCGGCTCGATTGTAGGTGGCATTGTAGCCGAAGAATGTCCTCGTTGCCGCCCGCGTGCGCCGGACTGCTAGATAAGGATTCGCCCTCGCGCGCGTCCTACCCCGTAAAACGGAGGTGGGAGTAGGGAACGTCGTGCGCGATTATGCGGGGCTTTTCTTGCTACTGCTGCTGCTCCTACTACTGCTGGCGGAGCGATTGCCGGGCGTGAATTTTGCAGGTCTCGCGTGTGCGGCGGTTCGTGGCGGTGGTAGTTTTGGTTGTAAGAATGAAGATGCGGAAAGAGTTAAGATGTGTGGTACCTGGGAGATACTTGAAATTTTGATGATTGTTACTGTAGATGACGATATTTTCGTATTAATTAGGAGAATTCCTTGTTATTTGGTAGATTTAGTGAAACATATATTACATGTGATTGATAAAAGTTTTGTGCTATGTAGAGATTTCATAAAAAATAAGAAAATTTTACCTTACTTATGTCATTGAATGTACGTTCTTATAAATACTATAAATAAATAACTTGTGCAAGAATATTATATTTGTATGATTACGTAAACGTATAATGAAAGTAAACGCATATTTCAAACTCTGTGGTAAAAATGTGTAACATGAATTATAAATAAATGTAGAAAGTGATTGTGTTCTTTTAAAAAAATAAAAGTTTTAATTAAGCTCGTACAATCAAGATAAGCAATTATAACATTTTTTTTTTAAATATTAATTTTATAAATATCAAATGAGAGACTCTTGGTTCCTACTACTGTGTAATGATTAGTTATATAATTATATAGTTACTGTAAAATAATAGGAAATCATTGATACTTGATATATTCCAACGTTGAACTTAAAAACCAGAAAATTTAAAACAAGAAAAATCAATTTCCATGCTGTGGAAAAATTTCAAATTCACAACTCTCACCAGAATCCACCACCGCCGCAAAGAGAAAAGACTTCATCTCTCCTCCCTCTTTTTTCCCCGATGAAATGAAGAAACCTCGGGTCTGCTGAAAGAATTCTCCTCCGCTCATACATAGTTATAGGTCTTAAAAAAAATGATAGAGAATAAGAAGTCTCTCTCTCTCTCTCCTCCACCTCCACCATCTCAGTTCCTTCTCCTCCGCCATTCTCCATTCTGCTGTTATCTCGGCACGGAGAAAGCGTGATTGCCTTTATGGGGGAAGAAAGGGTCTTTTGCGGTAGCGATAATGTCCCGGCGCGCTCGCGCCGACGCTATCAGAAATAAAACACGGCGCGCGGTGAGAAAGGAAGGGCGAAGGGGAAGAGCTGTGTGTGTGTGAGAGAGAGAGAGAGAGAGAGAGAGAGAGAGAGTGAGGAGCTCTCGGGTTCCTTATTTCTTGAAAGCGCGAGTGAGAGTCGATCTTTACTTGGCTGCTGCTAGGGTAGTTTGTGAATTGTTTGTAGTGGTTTTGGTTCTACTAATGACTGTTTAACTTTAACTCTAGTCGTGTATTTCTATATAGATCATTGATTGTTTATTACAGTTTGATTAAAAAAATGGAATAGCAGAAGAGAAAGCAACTCACTTAAAAATACTAATATCGCTAGAATTTTATCGTCACCTGTTTTAATTAAATCGTTCATATTTTATTGATGATAAATGAACTCTTTCATTACCTAATGTTAATTATAAGAGATGATGTTAACAATTATAAAAGTATAGACAAGAAAATTGTTATTATTATTATCATTATTTGGGTCGAATTAATTATAAATTTTCATTGTTGATGCTAAATAAAACAATTTTTATTCTGTGCATGATATTTGCCTTTCGTTTTCAGATTCCGTTGGCTCCTGAATGTCTTTATTTTGCATGATGGATGTGTTGGGTAGAAGAACAAGAGAGGAGCAAACTTTTGGAGTTTATCTCTGCGTGATATACTTTGTATTTACTATGTGACATTTTATCACTATGTAAGTAATGTGTTTTCTTTAAACCGTGCAAAGTAATAAATTATATCGTTAACTTGACAAAAAAATTTATATTTTATCCACATTCCTCTAACAAAAACAAGAAATAATTTTATACTACTGTGACAACTGCTCATCTGAGAAATTACTTGCCACTGTTATCGCCAACACCGATTAATTTACTTTACAAAAACGAAATTCATCTCGGTAGTCGAAGACGAGCAACACCTGCATAGATATATCCACGCATCGCGATTCCCAACGAAGACGTCGCAGCAAGTTACACCCCACGAACACAATAATCTCACAGCTCGCTCCCCGTAATTAACCGCCGATGAATTATCTCCTAGAGCACAACCGAACTTTGAACGCGCGCGTGTCTCAATCGTGCGAGCACGTGTGTGGATATTACTACACACAAGTCGATCGTCTCGTCGTCGCGTCGTATAATGCGCGTATAACGATGTTATCGCCGAGACCGCCAATTAAACTCGCGAGGCAAGTTCGCGCGCTTGCTCGTGCATTAACCGGCTGGGTAAACGCTTCCAGGAGTGGAAAGAGAGAACGAGAGAGAGAGAGAGAGAGAGAGAGAGCAAGTGGGCGAATTAATTTCTCGAGGTATTCAAGCGAGTCGGAATTGCCCGGATTTGTGTTCGTATTATCAGGAGCGCCTTGTATTTAATGTAGAAATGTATTTGGGTATATTTTGAAAAAAGAGATGTTTGCATTCTCTGGCAACGGGAAGGGTTACTTTTCCTTAGAGCTCTGAAAGTAAGTAAACAAATAATTTTATTCTGAAGTTTTATGTTTGATCGATGTTAGTATATCGTGGATCATTAACAATCTAATTGTCAAGTACGAGAATTGAGAACTATATGCTAATATATGTTAACGATTAATATTTTTGTTTTAATAAGTTATATTTAACTTAAATAATACTTTTAATATAAAGTTTGATCTCAAGTACTCATAAGTACTTTTAAATGAGTACTTTAAGTTAATGGAGGTTACGTTAAAATTAACGGAGTTTACAGATTTTTTTTGAGTGGAAAATATATAATTACACAGCCACACAAAAAAAAAGAAAGTAGTCAGACCCAGAGCACTGACTATCATATCCTTATCTATTTTGATATACTGATCTCAAATATGACCTTAATGTTAGTCTATCACCTGAGGATTTTGAGATACCTATAACTCTAAAAATTTCGGGGTGTCCCAATTTCAAGGTCAAATACATTATTTTTTATTAATTTTTCGATCTTATTGTGTAGTACTAATCATGCCCTACATAATCCATTTTAAATTATCTGAATATAATTTTTCTTCTTGAAGATATATTAAATTAAAATATTCAGTTAATGTATCTCAAAGAAGAAACAATAATCCTGAGATGATTAAAAATTTTATTTTAATATATCCTCGAGAAGAAAAGTTATATTCAGATAATTTTAAATGGATTATGTAGGGTATGATTACTAGTACTACACAATAACATTGATAAATTAATAAAAAAATAATGTATTTGACCTTGAAATTGAGACACCTCGAAATTTTTAGAGTTTTAGGTATCCCAAAACCTGAGGTGATAGACCAACATTAAGGTAATATTTGAGATCAGTACATCAAAATAGATAAGGATATATAGTATATATATACTATATATATATATATATATATAGTCAGTGCTGTGGGTCTGACTATTTTTTTGTGTGGCTGTATTATATGAGTTACGTTTTTTCATACTTCACAATTTTTTGATTAATAAATAGAATATTAAATTAATTACATTACCGTTGCCTTTAGTATATGGAAGTATAAAGTAACTGAAAAAAAATTTTTTAGTCCTCTTACATATCATTGTATTGGTAAATTTTAGCAACGAATGTAATCAGCCGATTTTTGGAGAATTTACCATATCAAAATATTATAAACGGGTTAAATGAGTAAAATAACTTTTTTATCAAATCAAAACAAATAGTAAATTACAATTCATTGCAGATTTTTATGAATATAAGGTTAATGAAAAATAAAAACATTTTATTCCAAGAGCACAATTAAAAAATAAAATTATTTCGAAAAAAGAAAATTTTGGTTTTGATATTATACAGGAATGAAATCGATTAATGAAAAGGTACACTGATTATTTTTAAATGTTTCTTTAATCTAATGCATTTTAGTTTAAAATTTATTTACAATTGTCATTTTATATTACAGAGGAACGTCACAAGTGACGTGTAACAATAAGATTTCTTCTAGTTTTGCCCTTAATACGAATCCATATAGAGAACTGTAGACTAAGTCAATTGCGGCTACACTTTAGTTTCGATTCTCTTATTTGTGAATGATGCTACGTGTGCAACTATTTTCTCTCTTATCTGTAAGTGACTTCTTGTTAAGAAAGTTGATTAGTTTAAAAATGATGGTTGCGATTGTAACAGGCAAATATTCATTCGGAATTTTACAGAGAATTATTTTATCAACGTTCTAGGGTTTACAATTTTTTGTTTTCTTCGATACATGTACGTAATTTATATAATTTACACAGTTGTTGAAGTGATATGATTTTTCATTTCATTTAAAAACCTACGATACTCCATTGTAGATCACAGAACTTGGACTAAGTACTTTACATTTTGATACTTTTTTTATAACGATTCACTACTTTTCAACTAATAAAAATAACATCCTAAATTAGTCAACGTTTTGGATGTGAAATAAAATAATTTGGCACAATTTGATACACAATGAACTAGTAATATTATTTTATAACTATACGAAATTTGTACAATAAAAATATTAAACAAGAAATACACTGCGATAAGTAAATAATATGTTATACAATATGAAAAATCGTAATGAAATATTTCAATAGTCATTTATTATATCGCTGTATTGAGTATGTAAAATAAGTACTGTCTTATTATATTTATTTTACATAATTATATTTAATCAATATTTGCATAGGTACATAGATTTTTCAAAAATCGGTACGCGATTAAAAACACCATATTAGTAAAAAAATTGTGCATAATTCTAAAATCATCTTAAAACTAGAAATCATTGGTTTCAAAAATTTACAAGCAATAACAATTAGGAACGTTCCAAATAATAATATTTATAGAAATAAAACATTTACTCTATATTCTTCAAAGAAAAACTTTGATTAACAACGCATTTGCACTGGATAACAAAATTATATCAAACATATAATTCAAATATTGCATGCCGTAAAGATTATGTCTATCGTTATCGTTATATCTAACTTGAGAATTACACGATCGATCGTATTCGCATAAAAATATTAGTAAAATCATAAAATATCCCTTCCTAAATTATCAAAATATGTTTCATTCATCGAAAAGATTGTGTTCGGCTCCGAGTCTATCGCTCAGCGAAATCACGAGAACCGGCAAAATTGATAATTATCAATGTAAATTTAGCAAAACCCACTTTCAAAGCATTTCGAGCACTATACAATTGAGAAAGCTCCGATTTCCTATTGAAATTCAAGTCGAAAAATAACAGCCGCCAGCTCCTTTCAAACCAAAACCTTCCGTACGCCCTGTCTTTCCCTGTTCCCCTAGCTAAATCCACGAGCAACGTTTAGCCGGCGGCGCAATTTTTCCAGCACCCAAAATCCACATACGCGGGTGCGCTTGCATTGAAACTCTCGACGCGAGCTTATTTCGCATGGGCGGCCGGCAAAGGCGAGCTTTTTCGATGCTTCTAATGGGGGACATAAGTACGCGTACGCACATACATTCGCGCGTGCGCCTCTATCTCGGGCATAATATGTTTTGGTTATCTCGTTCTCCCCCCTCCACCCCTCTCTCTTTCTCTCGCTCGTCAAAATTGGACCACACACGGCCTTTGTAGGGATTTTGCGTATCGATTTCGCAGTATAATTCCGTCGGAGACTCAGCTCTTTCCGCTTACGAAAGTCTTTTTCTTCGTCATTTTTTTTACGTGTCGTATCCCCTCTCGGTTTCCTTTTGATGGCTCGGGGAAAATGCAATTTTTCTCTCCCAATATATATGCGCGAAAGTGCAGGTCGGATAGACACACTCATTTTCGTGCTTAATGACCAAAAAATTGGCGCTCTCTCTCTCTCTTCCGGACATGGACAGAGCGCGCGCGTGTATGAGAGAGAAGGAGAAAATTCCATTTCCTTTCCCCTTTTACCTTTATTTTCCGTCAAGGTTTTCGCGTTCGATGGGTCGAATTGCTTTGAATTGAAAGGATATGCATGTGCATATAGTAAGCGAGAGACTTGGAGCGTTGTAATTTCAAAAAAATTTGTATATCAAAATACGCGTGTACGATGAATATGTGTACATGAAATTCGCCGAGAAGCGGATAGTATAACATTTACAATCGTAACGAATCTGTTTGCTTTCACGCCGGACGGAAATAACATTGCAGAAGCCAAGAAAATTTTTGTTAAGCGCGGATTGGATAGTTAATGGAGTTTTTGGAATTTTTTAATACTTGGCGTGTGTAAGAATAAAAACATTATTGGTTTTGAAATGTACTTTACAAAACGTTTTTCTTGGCTTCGCGCTAAATATTTCCAGATAAATATGGCATTTGAATTGCATCGAGGTATTTGAGCTAAGAATAATATCAAAAGTTAATTAAATTATAATAAATATATTAATTCAATATATTAGAAGTAATTGTTTTGAAAACTCTGATACTTTATCTACTATCCTTATTCGTATAACCGCTGACAGATAAGATACCCGATTGAAAATTAAGTTTGATGGTCGTATACCAAGCTGAATAATAAATAATATCTAACCTTACCACTCTGATCATTGTTGTATCTATTTTACTATTTTACCAAATAAAAACTACTTCACAAAAATTGAATCTTAAACTCAGTTAAACATCAGTTAACGAAAATAACGTCTAATGAGCTAAAATCCAATAATCCTACTCTCAATACCCAGCTACAATTCAAACCTCGAACACGCCAAGGCTAACAGAGGCCAACAGGCCAAAACCGCAATAGGAAACAATATATAATAATATTCAAAAGGGTTGACAATCGATTTGCGCTTACTGAACACTCGCGACGGACGATGGCCTGGCGGTCGTCGTCCTAGCCAGGTTCCTCGCCGCGATAATCTCGTCCTCGAGGCTCCTCCCGCTGCTGCCGCTACCGGCGGTATTCAACATCGAGACAGGTGACGAGCTGGACAGAGTAGCAGTCGTAGTGCTGAGGTTCGTAGCTGTCACCTGCGTAGGTATGGGCGAGAGTATGGAGGCCGGGACCTGGACGGCGTTGCGCCACCATTCAGCTGACGAAGCGGTACCCGTAGCTGGCGGCCAGCCGATGTGGTTCCCCCGGAAGTTAAGGTCCGGGAGAACCGGAAGCGGCCTTCATATGACGTGGCTGCGGGGCGAGCTCGAAGCGCTTCCGGCCAAACTCTGCACCGAGAAGTTGCTTATACTGCTGCTCACTGACTGTGGTTTCGGTGATGTCGCCGAAGACGATGACGACGACGACGTCGTCGTTGTGATGATACTCGTGGACGAGGGTATGATCAAGTGAAGGGGTTTGGATTCAGTCCTCTCAACGATGATGGGCGACGACGAGGATGTCGTAGAGAAACGGTCCTGTGACTTGTCGTCGTCGTTGGTCGGACCCTGTCGGTCGAGGCAGGACGACGTTTCGTACGAGTCGTCACTGAACTTCCGGTAGTCTTTCGAGTCTTTGCTGTCGAGACTGAAGCGGTCATCCTCAGGACGCGCTGGGCTTGGAAACGGTCGGTCCTCCGGTTTGCCTGGGAGGAAGCTCGGCCTTTTCAGGTCTTTGGGGCTTGGACAGCCACAGTTCACCTAAAAGTAACGAGAATTCTAATTCTAAAACTAAAGAATTATATTCCAGACGAAATTTTGATTGAAATTCTTTTTTTTTGTTCGCGTTGTAATTTATGCTCATGACCGCATTAGTAAAAACTATAACATTTATAATATTTTATTTAATATGAAAATAACGTCATATAGAAATTAATTAATCATATATTTCAGTTGCTATTATCCTTATACTTTCCAACAAAAGAAAACTCTTACTTCGTATTAAAATGTCTTTATAGGGTCATCGTATATGACCCGAGTGAGAGTACTGCGGACGTTCTCTATATAAAGTTATAGAAAACGTTTAAGAAGTACATTAAGAAGTTGAAGAACATAAAATTTCACAAAAAACGACTTTAATTAATAAAATATAAATTTTAGAGAAAAACTACATTACAGAAATGCGTTTTAGTTCAAATCGGTAGTTCAATCAATCTTTTATTTATAAAACTGAAGTTTCTGAGTTTATTTTACGAATTATTTTCAATATTACAAAAAAGTGTAACGTTAAGAAATATATTTAGTGCATACAGAGGTAATGCAGGTTTATAAGAAAGCCATCCCAAAATGAATGTATAAATATTAAGTTCTATCATAATGATTTTTGGTTATAATTCAACATAAAAGTTCATCAACATTCACATGATCTTACCTGTAAGCAATTGGGTGCGGTGAGTCCAGGCCAGGCCATCCCTTGATGACCCGAATAAAAGCTACCGCCCGATCCGTAAATCGCCTGAAACGCGAGATCGGCGGCTAGCTTCCCACCCCCGAAATCCTCGCCCATCTTGTGCTGTATGGGATACAGGGGATAGGGGAATGGCGGAAAGAACCTCGGTATCTTGAGATCGTCGTGACTGATCAGGGGATGGTTGATACCGGGTGGACCTAGAGGAGGCAGTAGACCCCGCGATATCGAATTCAGGGTGTTGTGGTGCTCACTGCTGGACATGGCCAAAGGTGACAGGGAGAAGCCGAATTTGTTCTCTTTCTTGATGACAGACTTGGGCTTGCGCCGCGGTCTGTACTTGTAGTCAGGGTGTTCCTTCATGTGCAGCGCCCTGGAACGGAGGAAAAAGGAGAGGGAGATTGAATAGTGTTGTATATATGTATATAGTGAGAAGTGAACGCGTCTGAGTGAAGATTGAGGTTGCTCTCGGCGTAAAGGTTAACAAATGAATGTCAAGGTTAGATTAGATACAAATGCTAAGAGATTCAGATTTTTGGCTTACTTTCTAAAGTTAAAGTAGTGAAAAAATTATTAAAAGTTAATTAATTTACTTCACCGAAATATTAGTGAATATTTACTAGTCGCTTTTTCCCTAATTCAATTTTAAAGAGCAGAATAATGGATTCTTATTTCGGAAAAAATTATTTTTATTTATTGAAAATAATATCGCTAAAATGATTGTAAGAAATTGTTATATAGAAATTGTAAGAAAATCCTTCATGGAATAAATAATAAAAAATTAATATTTAAAAACAAAAATTCATAAATTATATTATGAACAATTTTAAAAACGTATCAGTACACTTTCACAAGGCAATATATTATAAACAAATTTGGAAATACTGTTGCCAGATTTTTTCTAGTGACTACAGCCTGTCTCGTTTAGTATAAAAAAATTCTTCCGAATTTCTATCTTTTCTATAACTAAATAAAAGTACTGGTTAATATAATATTTTGCCATTATGCTTTTTGTAGATGAATTGAAGTCTCTTCATTAATCATATTCGCTATTAAAAACAAATATCAAAATAAATATTAGTGCATTTATAATATAATCATAATGGTACTGATAATAATACGTTCTCAAATAGAACCGTAACATAATAAAATCCATAAAATTCGCAAAACGCTCATAAAGCAGAGCACTCAGATCGAAAAGAATATCTTTTCTCTCGACTCGACCCAATGCTTCTCCATCATTCCACACAACAGCTCGAATTGTCTCATTCTCCCTTTCGTACGCACGTATGTATACACACCCAAAGCACGCAGCTTTGATAACGCATTTTTTTCCTCTCTCTCTCTCTCTTTCTCTTTCTCTGTTTGATTTGGTCGGATAAAAAGTGTATCATTCACAGCTATGCACTTCTTTCTTTCCTTGGGTGCTCCCATATCCACACGTATACAAGATTATAAAGGTATATAACGTCCCGCGCGTTGAGAGGCACGTCGCGCGTCTTCGTCAAGTCTCACGTCTTATCTTCATGCCAGGTATACATAGATGTGTATTACAGCGGGCATTGTGCCGTCTTATCGCAGATTTTCGTCCGCTCGTTTTAAGGAAACTCTGCAGCACACGGGAAGAAGAAAAATATACGAATGAGAGAATGCATGCGCGTGTGTACTGGTGTTATCGCGCGCTGTGGTACGAAGGATAAGAAGAAGCGCAGCGAGATATTTATCGAGAGAAGCCGCGAGTCTAAGCATTAGAGCAAACAGATCTTGATTTGAGAAACGGGACACTTCAAGGGCATACCTTTCGACTTGCGCGTGACATTCACCTTGGCGCGGTATAGATCGGATATGTTTTTCTATTGGGGGAACTTTGGTCTAGTTTTTTCTTTCTTTCGTATCGAGTGATCGGTTTATTTTAGTTTCAAAAGATATGAATGGACTCTTTGTTTTTCGATATTGAACAATAACCGATGTGTAGAGGAGAAAGAGGTTTATTTATTTATAGTTTGTTTATTTATGTGTATTTCATTAATGGCAACACGAATTCATACACTGTTAAAAAAGTTTTTAAAATTAAGAAAATTTAAGAAACAGAGTATATTAAAATTAATAATTTCATTACTGAAAATGTTTTTCAAAAAAAGTGGATTTATCTAATTATGTCTCTAAGCCACAGATTTGAATGCGTAAAGAGAATTTCTTCTTAAAAATAATAATGTTTACAACCGCACTGTAATATAGTTTTTGTGGCAATATCTTTATATAACATGTATACCAAAAAATTTGCCCTACTAGTTTTATCAAAGCAGCTTATTGTTCATTATTATCAATATCAGAATACAACATTATTTAATGACATCTTTGTGCACTACAAAGAACCTTCCCGTTCTCAAGATATATCCCGTTTTAATTTACAGCAAATTGTTATTAAAATCAAAACAACATGAGTTCCGCTAACGTCCTTCCTAAACTCCGCACCTTCCATACCTCTTCAACCCATACACACTTCCGCACTGTACACCGTCTCAGTGTCGCAACACACGCTTAAAACAAAAGCTTGTGTGTGCGCAGTGGCACTTGGCTTATATATACACATCGCACACAACGCTGTGACTTCCCTTGCGCTGTAAAGACTGCGTTGCTCGTCGACAGCAGCAGCTCTCTTCGCAACAATGGCGACCGCAACGATCGTGCCGTCGCCGCGAGAAAACAGCCAGCTGCGAAAATTTGGATGGAAACGTATGTACAGGGTGCACACAGCTTGCGGTCCTAATGCGCTCGAGAGGCTGATGTGTGACACGGAAAAGCATGTTCGCATAGTTTTGTTGTTACGGGGAGGCAAACGCGAGCCTCGCTGAATGCTGAATTCTAAACAAATGAGGTGATTGAGTTGTTGTTGCTGGCCATGGCTGCGCTGTGTGGAATTTCGAATCGAGGTGTGCATGTGTATAGGCGCGGTGAGTGGATAATTGTGATGTATTTATTAGGCGTTAATTCGGCTGTGGTGGTGGATGTGTAATTGAAAAGTCAATTAGAATATATACAAGTGAGATGATGATCTTCAATGAGCTCAATTTGACAGAAATATATTTTGGAGATTAATAGAGAAAGAGGTGTGAAAAAGTAATGAGAATTAATTATTTTCCTCGATGAATTTTTAATCAATTTTATTATAGATATAATGAAGGGTGGTAGCATTGTATAAGTAATGGAAGTGTCAAATATTTCCTCTTGACCGCAACTAAAATTTCTATTTGATCCCAAATTTATCAGATACTATACATATATGAAAAAAGAGAAAATTCTTGAATATACACCTTTTACAAAACCCTTTCTTCCCTGCGGCATTTTAAGCGCACAACGGGAACAAAACTCGCTTGCCTCCCTTCACCATCCGCGGTAATATTACAGGCGAAAAACTGGGCCACGAAAAAGCGAGCACACTACACGCCTCCCTTCGCACACAAAATCTCGTCTCGTATACACCCGCGTATAATATATTTCTCCGATTCTATTGAAAAATTTTCTCTCTCGTTCCACCCTGTCTTCATTCTATTCTTTTTATCTCCCTGGAAAAAGAAAGCAGGATAAAGAAGACGACGTAGAGGCGCGCGCGGGCGCGTGGTGTATAAACATACACACACATACACACATATATAATGGGGCATTATGCGCGCGCGATATCGCGGTTTTGTGTGTGCACAACGCGATATTTACAGCGAATGGCCCGGCGAAGCGATAAAAAAGAAACGCTCGCACGCGCGCGCATCACCCTCCCACGCACGAGCTATAGTGTGCGATGCGCGTTTATGTGTAGGAGTTTAATTCCTCGACACCTTGGCTGACGACGAGGACGACGGCGACAAACGACGTCACTCGAAATTCCTGGTTCTACTCGAGAGAGGGGATACACAGTGTCGGGCTTTCTTGCTTGGGTAAATAGACGTGGATTTTGGTTCCGAGAAGCGCGTTTGTGGCGTGTATTGATATTATATACTGCTTGATTGGAGGGAATTCTTTTTCATTGATACAGTCTTGTGAATGAAAATGTTTGCGGTTTTGCTGTGGGTACTGATTGTACATTGATTTACAAGGCAGTTTTTATATTTACTTTTTTCAGTAAAAATGTAGAAATACCGCGGAGGTAAAATGCCCGTAAAATGAATTCTCAGACAAATGTGCAAACACGTGGAATATCGAATCTGTATTTTTGTAGTGCTATTTTTATTTTAACAAAATATTATATATTTAATTATGTAACTTATGTATGTGAAAGAAACTTGTTAGTCCTGGATGTTTTTGGTAAAATCAAGACGTTAATTGCATAAGAAAAGGCTCTTACATAATACTTTTGTTGTGTACCAATTCATTCTAATTGTTTATAATACTTTTTCATCCCAAATATTCCTTTAAACAATGGCAAAAAATTTATTCTACAAAACATATCTTTCCAATCCATCCATCCTCCACACCTCTAGCATATCCATATGCCACGCTCGCGCACACATACACACATCCCATTCCATTTTTGTTTTTAAACTTGCCTCTATATCGCGATCCGACTTGTACACCTCCCCATCAATTTTCAGCCTCGGCTTTTCCCGCGTGAATACCCCACTAAATAACAGAAATAAAAAAAAAAGGAGAAATAAAAATGTTTCGGCCGTGCGATTTTTTTTCACCTCGCTCGCAGGGATGATCCGGCGATCGGCGGGAGCAGCTGCAACGGTAGCGCACTTTTGCGCACGTTTATCGCGCGGGTACGCGCGCGAATTTCTAAAGATTATATACGCGGCCCCGATGTTTATGCATTTATGCTGAATTATTGTAGACCCCCGTAGCCACCCGCCACCGCTGCTGCTCGCTCCGGCTTTACCAATGTTTATGCTGATTTACGCTTTGTGCTATCTGCCGGGACACATTGTCCCGGAATTATTATTCCGCCTTCCTTTCTCCCTGTCTCTCTTTCTCTCTCTCTCTCGCTCTTGCACACGCTCGCCCTCGCGCGTGTTAGCTGCCTACTGCTGTTACTGCAGCTTTCGTCGCCGTGGCTGCACTTTCTCCGTTAGAGAGCTTTTGTGTTCGGTCCCGGGCGGAGCTTGCGCGAGCGCCACGCGCACTGTTATATCGGCTAATTCGATTTGCATACGAGCTAGTGGGTGTATGCCAAGGCTTTTTCGAGAGGAGTGTGTATGTCTTTTCTCTTTCACCCTCTCTTCCTCTCTATTTCTCTCTGGCTCTGTGATTCGATTGCACAGTCGTTCGCGCTTGTTCGCGCCTCTTAACTTAGGAATTAATTGTCTTTGTTTGAGAACGAGTCTGAGTCCAGTTGCAGCAGCTGTTTATTTGGGGTTATGTGTGACTTATATCTATAATAACTAATAATGTTTTCATTATGACTGGAGAAAATGACTAATTATTATTTTTGCTTCTATAATTTATCGAAAAGTGTTTTTCCATTTTCTTTATTAATTTAAAACAATAAAAATAAATAAAGACGGAAAAGCTAAGTAAATCTAACGTAAATCTAACTTCTTTTAAAAAAATTATATTTGAAATCTATAAAAAAAAAACAAAATTTTATAATTTACTGGCAAGCACCATAGGCATCCTTATAACGATCAACGCCGACAATTTTTTCTTAACGATTTAAAAATCAAACTATTCGAATAGTGACGAAACCGAGTTAAACTCGTTCGGATATATAGCGGCCAATAAAAAAATCTCACGCGTGAATACGACCAATGAAATTGAAAGAAATCGGGGGAACGAATCGAGAGATCACACACGCGCGTGTCGGGGAGTCCGTTGAAAAATTGAACGGGCCTAGAAAATATACTCCGTTCAAGGGGTCGCGCCTCCGAAGGGTTGAAGATAATAGACACGGCCGAGCGAAATGATCGCTGCGCGCCAATGTTTTGTTGGCGCCCTCGTTTTCTGTCCACGCAAATCATTGTAACGTCTGCTCTCAAATCACATTAATGGTTTTAAGTTCATCCATCGGAGCTTTTCAGAGCTGTATTTCGGTGAAACGTTTATTTTCAAGTCCTTATTGAGCAAATTGATTCATTTGTGAGTTGATTTTTTTTTTATATTTAGTGAAGAATAAAAATCTATGTTGGGGATTTGATATTGCAATTAGATAGCTTTTATGTTGTAAATAATTTCACACAGTAATGGTGTATAGCGCTTATTGTGAAAAATAATATTATGAAAAATGAGTATTTTATATTACACGTTTAAAGAATTTGATAAGAATATTTATATTTTCATCTAATTTTGCTCGTCGTTTTGTGAATAATCTACAACATGGTTTGTTTGAGGTTTCAAAGTAATGGCTACGATGTAAAAACATTTTTACATAATATTCCCGTTAGAAATCTAAAGAAAATTAGCTAGTTGTTGGATTTTGGCCAAAAATTAGCTACAATTGTTTCAATTTCCAATTTTTAGTTAATGCATAATAAGTCTCTTTTTTCTACTATGTATTTTAAGAATCTTATTAGGTCTAACAAATACTATGTACAATTATTAGCAACGAATGCATTAGTTACGTTCAAGACAATACTTTGTACATATCTATCATTGAGCAATAAACTCCAAAATCTAAAATAAGTTTTAAAAAAATAGACCCAACATCATTTGAAATCCATTTGTACCGCTTGTATTATCGCGAATAATTCACAACAAAAAGAAGAATGAAACAAAACGTTTTAGTTCCCAAAAAGATTTCTTCAAAAACTTGCGCCTGCAAAATAGACCGAGAGGGCGAATCCCCTCTCTCTCACACACACGTTCCCTCTTGGAAACTAGAAGAAAGAGACAGCAAGAGAGAGGAGAGAGAGAGAGAGAGGCTTCGCGAGGAGAGTGGGGTGGTGGCGTGGGGCAAATCCTTTTAAATCCACACAATTGCGACAATGGGGCTTTATTTGTTATCTCGAGGGCCACATTGTGACTCGGGCACGGAACGAACGGACAGATTACGCGCGGGCCAGTGTGACGGGACGCAGCTACCCTATCCTCTCTCTCTCTCCTGCTCTCTTTCTCTCCCTCCCCCTCTCTCTCGCACTCCTCGGCGGAACGACTTTATCATCCCGCTTTTTATTTTACGAGCCCGCGCGCGCACGCTGTCCCTTTCTTCGTGGCCGCCGTAAAAATGGATTTGGCAGCGCTCGTCTCCGCGTGCGCGTATGTAGCCTTATTTTCTCCTCTCGCTCTCTTCTCTCTTTTTTATTTTATACACAGGTATATACATACATACATATAGCCGCGAGAGTTTTTCCACACTCGCATACACACGTTCCCCTGATCCTCTTTTCTTCCATTTTGTTTTGCGAGTGTCGCGAAGCGTCTCTCACTCTCGGCCCCCTTTCTCCTAGCCGCGTATAAGAAGATTAGAGGCCGTCGGCGACGCGCATGCAAACGTCGCCGCGACTTTTTTCTTCTCTCCCCCGCAGGCCATTCTTTTCTGTTTATGCGCCTGTGAGTGAGAGAGGAGAGGGGGGTGTGTGCGATTAGCGATATCATTGCATGATAAGGGCAGGGGTTGGCTGGCTACGGGGAGGCCTAATAAATTCGATGATGACGATAAATTTTTGGATATTTTGGAGAGGACGCGGTTGCCGAGAGTGTAAAGCTGGATTATCACTTATTTGATTTGTGTATCGTTTATATGTGGCGAGGTTAATGAAATATAGGATTTTAAATTTATTCGACGTTTTTTGAGGGTTGCACGGGATTTCGAATAGACTGAATATATGCTCTTATGAGTGTTTGTGGTGAATAATGGAGGTATTTTTCTTTATTGTATGCTGTTTCAGATAGATTTTACAAAATATATTTATTGTTTTATTTTTTATTTTTATTGTTATTTTAAAACAATTCGTATGCTTATTTATTGATTAAACAGTAACGTTTATTTAGGTATTAACTCAAATCTTATTGATCAAATGTTTTTATATAAAAATTCAGTTTTAATTCAAATCATTCAATTCAAATATTCCCAATTACACAGCTAAAGACTTGTTAAAAATGTGAGATATTAATGTTCTTATATACTATATTTTACTTGTTAAATAATTATAACATTTCATCAATTACTGAAAAATAATTCATCTTTTACGATATATTTTTCTATTAAACAATTAACAAAGACGCGATACCAGCTTTATCACGATTAATCTTTCTTTTTTATAGAATAAGAAATTTAGAGTTTCAATTTCATAACAATAATAAAAACCAACAATAAAATTTATTTTTTATCATAAAGGATAATATTTACACTCGAATAAAAAAACGTTCTATTAATTTTATCATTTTCTTTCATTCAACCATTTCCGTCATCATCTCTATTGATCCTTTTGTCTGCCCTATAGTCCTTCGATTGTTTCGGCCGCACCACGTATTTGATTTGACCAATCTCTTTTTTTCTCTCTCTCTCTCTTTCTCGTACCCGATTTTGTTTCATGAAAAATCGAATGCACGTCTTTTCAATTTCCGGCCAGCAACTAGACTTCCTGAAAGCGGCGCGCACTCCGTCCGCGATATCGCTCGGGCGAAAAATCCTGGACTCTTTCGCGCGCCCGTGCGTCGAGAATAAAAGAAGGATTCCGACTTTCGCGCGTGTGTGGCTTAAAGTACATGCGCGCGCGCGCTCACCGACGAGAGTATAGAGCATTGGAGTTTCACGAGGCAGAAATAAAAATATTATATTAGAGATTTATTTTACGTGTCGCTCGAGTGTATGGAATATATTGGGGAACCGAGGGGTGGATAAAAATAAATTAATGAAGTGCTTGTTTATACGGTACTTTTTATAAAAAGCGAAGTCTCGTTGAATAATTAAATATTATTTTTTTAATATCGAACAGCAGTAAATGTTCGATTTTGTTTTAAATTTAAATGTAGTAAAGTTTGGTGCAATTTTATGCGGTAAGTCTTGTTGAAGATGTTGAAAAATGAAGTATATATAAAAAACCCCTTGCCTTTTAAATTATTATGTTTTTGGGAAAATTGAAGCTAATTTTATATTGTCAATTTATAAGTAACTTTACGACGTAAAGCACTGAAGTTGTCACCGCTTAACAGTTTTATAAATAAGATATACTCCTTCAAAAAGAAACTATACTCAGACACAAAAAAACAACATCATTTCTGCACTAAACCTTCAGGTATAAACCGCTCCATCCCCATAACATTGAGTCGCAACGCTCGTGCGTATTTGTAAAAGCGATAATTCGAACGCTCGCGCCTGCCCTATAACAAGCAAGAAAGAGAGGGAGAGAGAGCTTAGTCCGGCTAAATAAACTCATAACAGTGATTAAATATTCATAGTCGGCAATAAAGAAGACCCCTCGACATATAAATACAGCGGGCCGTCTCCCTCGATATCTACACCGCGTGGCTAATACGAGGGTTGCGTGCGAGTGAACGAGAGAAAGAGCGAGAGTGAGAGATAGAGAAATTACGAATAGGAAGAATAGGAAGGGCGCGCGCGTGTAGTACGCGTATTATATGTGTATTGTATAAAGATAAATGACAGTTCGTCGCGATTGTTTGAAATTGGCGGGCCATTGAGTTGTATGATCATGTAATGTCGACATGATTTTTTAATTGTTGGTTAGTATTGACGATCAAAATTTGGCAATATTATGGGAAGCTGCGTATAGCTTGCAACGAATAATAAACTGGGTTATTTTATATTTTGATCTTAAGATATTTAGTGTCGAGTTAATTTCTTTGTATATATAATTTACAGAATAATACGCGAGAGTTTACAATTGTCAAACGTTGCTTTAATGATTTGGAAATATGCCAATATTTCATTCAGATGGATCGTTCATCTTTTATATTAATTAATATATAAGACGAGTACGCATTTTTCATTAAACGATTTAAAATCTATATTATTTTATACCGGTATAAATAAATACAAGTGATATTAAAATCAGAAGAATTTCAAAAACAAAAATTTCATCATTTCGCGAAACAACAGAAACTCTGAACACTCTCCCCTCTTTCGACCGTAAAAACAGCGATTCATTAGCACTCCGGAAACCGGTAGAAAGTGAAAACGAGCGACCGCGGATAAAAAGGCAAAAGAAATGATAGCGCGCAAAAGAAGAGATCAGCGATGTGACAACGCTCATCGTTCATGCAACAATGCGCCGTATTATGAACTAGTCTAGCCGAGTCCCACGGCTTACAGCCTCTTCTCTTTTCTCTCGTTCCCCCTACCCCGGATTTGAGACACCCCTGCGCGACGCAATAATTTCGACTCGAGTGCTGCTGCTGCTGCCCGGCGCTAAAGTGCAATTAGTCTGCCGAAAAAAAAAATTACGCGGTGTCGCACCGATGATTGCGAACCACTTCTGTACGCCCGTCAGCGGCTTTGAGAATTGCGTTATGCGCTCGCACGCGTTTGTTATTGGTATAATTTAATTTTCGGTTCCTTTATGGATTTTAGTTATTAGGGTGCGTATATGAGTTTTTTTTTATAGGGATTTATCTTGGATGACTGAGCTTCGATCGATTTTAAGTGTGTTCAGATTTTGATTGTGTTTCTGTTCATTAGGTTGGAGTGAGCATTCGATATATTGCTTTTTTTTATTGTCTCAGTGATCTAAAATAACTTTACCTAAGAATTAGTTATTTACATTAGGAGTTTCCTATGAAAGGGCCATTTATCTTGTCTACTTTATAGCTCCTTTTATACAGCGTTTTAATTATAGTCTTTGAATATTTAATAGCTTAAAACGGGTAAGGAAAAAAGTAAAATATTACAATTTTTATTATAAATGTTAAAAATACAAAAATTGAATCAATTTCCTGATTTATATTTTAAAAAAATGTTTTTTATTAGACGCCGTTTTTCTATTTATTATCGATTTTTATCATAGAGGTTATATTTTGATAATTAATAAAGTAAAAAGACAAATAACTACTAATAATATGATGAGAATCACAGTAATTATAGTTACTATAATACCATTGTTTGAAATCTATTAGCAACTATTTTTGAGGTTTTACTAAAATGTAATAATAATTTATGTATAGATCCGTATATTTTTTATTCTTAATTTTTATCTTTAATTATTTATTATGTATCATTTGCTCTAAAGTTTTCCTATTTTTTATCTTGATTAATTATTAAATTTTGTTGATTGTTCAGCTTATGACGTATGCGACGTATTTTCTGTGGGTACTTTTAAATTTCTTCAACAGTCACATGTTTTAATAATTTTTTCTTGAAACGGTGCCTATATATATGTTCTGTACTATTTGTACACAAAGCAATGTGTACCTGTCGGAATTGAACATATTTGTAATCAAATACTTTTTATAAACTCACAATATATAATAATTTACCAATTAATCTATACTTGATATTAATATTTATATACTATTTAAATATTAATATACATATTGTCTATTTCTTTTGTTAGCAATTGTCCATTTTTGTTGGAGTATTTTTAAATCAAATCGTAAAAGTTAATTGTACTAAAAGAATATTTTATCAAGAAAATATTCGTCTTATACAGTATAGGTTTTATAGCCAAAAGTGGCAATTTCTTGCCTATAATCTACTTTATATATAAATGTAGATAAATAAATGTACTACAATTGTATAGTTTTTACACTCACTAATAATGCATATATATTTACTATTTCATAGTCAATTAAATTGTAAACAAAACAAACTTTCAATAAATAAATTAGTAATTATTTCTGTTTGTCGAATTTCTATCATAGTAAGTAAAATCTTCATTATACAATACTTTACTTTTTAAATAATTTAGTAGTTAAAAAGAGAAAAAAAGCAAAACAAAACTCGCAACTATATACCTTAATCGTTTCGCTTCGTCGATGAATGGCCGTTTCTCGCCTTCGCTGAGCTGCTTCCACTCGACACCGAGCCTCTTGGAGATCTCGGAATTATGCATTTTCGGATTCTCCTGGGCCATTTTACGGCGCTGTCCACGCGACCACACCATGAACGCGTTCATCGGACGTTTTATATGCTCGTTATGAAGCGTTTTCGAAGACATTTTTAACACTTATTTAGTCTAATGTTCAATTGCACGTTGTTATTGTAGCAAGCTATAAGCTATTTTTTTTAATACTAAAAGAACTAATCAGTTCTTGTGTTCATTATTATTGTTTTAACACCAAAATTTCACTAGTCACTTGCACGCCGTTTATTTATACTACTTCATTCACATAAACAGATTAATTGTTCGTTTAGTATTATTATGTTGTCTTCATCTTCTGCTGATAATGCTTATCTTGATTTTCAAATAGTCTCGTTTGATATTGTGTTTCTGGAAATAAAAAGAGATTTCTTAATATTGTGTATTTCGAAAGAAAATTTAGTATTTTTATAAAAAATAATTTTTTCTTTGTACAAAATTTAACATTACAAGATTTTATTCAGCATTAAATTAATTAAGTTAAAGTTAAATTATTCATGTCAAAATTTTTTGTGTCTATATTACTTCTACTTTTGTGAATGAACACTATTATTTTTTTTTTAAATAGAAATATAGATCATCACATTAAATAATAAATCAGACAAATTTCTTAACTGAACTAAGCTCTTACCTCAACTAGCTTCTTCTAAATTCCTTAAAAAATCATCTAAACTGCATGTCAATCCGGTCGATTAATTTATTATTTTCCCCAGCCGATCCAAATTCCTTCCTTATTGCACTTTCTCCGTTCCTTGTATCACTCTGAATCACAAACAAGCTGTATCTCCTTCTACATCATCTTTCAGCCCGAAGACTCTCGTTCTCTCTTTCTCCACACATACGCCGACCTCTCCGCTCTCTCTGACTTCTTCGGCGCCGAGTGCGCGCCTGGCGCTGCTCTCTCGCACTCCCTCGCCCTCGAGGGGTGGCACGCCCGGGTGGGAGCGTCGCTGTCCAATCACGTTTCAACGCTCCCCGTCGTCAGAGCACGAGCGCAAGCAGTGATAGGTCGCCGACGGCCCGGCATGGCGGCCGAAGCGCGCGCGAGTGCTGTAGCGCAACAGGTGATAGTGTAGCGCGCGCCCTGTACTACGCTTTGCGTGGGTGGACGACGAGAGGCTCTCCTTTGCGTGGTCGGAAAGTGTAATTGTCGCGTGTAGTTTTTTTTTATTCTACTGTTGTTGATGATGGGGAGGTTGTGTTTTTGGGGTATGTGGCTGGTGGTATTTATATAAAGAGAATAAATACGAATGTGTGTATAGGGTCGGAGTTATTGTAACAAAAGAGTGTTTTGTTTGCCTTGCGCATAAGATTGTGAAGGACGTAAAGTTCCTGCTAAAAGTTTGACGTCAAAACTGAGATGAATAATTGTGTAAAATAATGGATCAATTTTTACTATCCACCCTGGTAGAAAATAACCCAACTAAAATGGCTTAACTGCAACGGTTGGTCAAGTTTTTGGGCCATCGAATAACAAAA
>JAWWEQ010000045.1:28241482-28262997 GCA_035583055.1 Torymus tubicola | reverse complement strand
AGTTTTTAGTTTTTGACTTACTTTTCAGTATTATTATCAGTATTATTATAGTTACTAAGTATTGACTGTGATATTGCGTTACAAATCAGTATTTTAAGAGATTAAAATGGTGACTTATTTTTATATTTTTATAAATTATATTTTATATTTTAAATCAAAGCTTTAAGAACTATTTATTATATATACACGTATTATAAACTTTTGTAAAACAATCATTTTTTACAATAAACTATTATTATTATTATTATTATAAACTAAATCTAGCATAGTGATTAATTATATGATTAAATTATCTTATTAGTAAGTTTAAATCAATCGGATATTTTTTTCTGTAATTAAAATATGTTTCTTCCCAGTTATTATACGTCGCACTATTTATATACTAATTCCATCGTATCTTAAAAAGACAAACTACAAACCATTTTCATTAAATGTTAAAAATATTTTACTTTCGACAAACGATAGTTATAGGTGTCTAACAACTAAGTGCCATTTCTCAAAACATAACATAGGATATTTACAGAGACTTTATAACTATATGCCACAGTGATAATCTATAATAAGCTGGCAATACGATGACTCTTATCGCACCTTATATGTATATATAAGACACGGAAAACTTGAAAAGCCTCTATCCAAACCGGCGAACGCGAGAATCGGCGCATCGAAAAATCCCCGCTCAGCGCGTATAACCACCGAACAATACGACCCCCGCAAACAAACGCCGAGTTTCATCCGCGAACATACACACACAGATATAGCTCGTATATATATATATATATATGCACTGGCAAAATGAAGATGAACGCGGCCGGTGCTCGCGCTCTCCCACAATGTCGCCGCGCGCGTGCAAACACGCGACGCGGCGTCGACGGTGGCAGCGGCGGCGGCTACCGAATGTATACGCGAAATCGATTTCCAGCAAATAATCGGATACTCTCCCTCTAGACGACGACGCAGAGAGAGAGAGAGAGAGAAAGAGAGAGTGAGCCGCCCCGAGTCGCATAATTCAGAATCGACAAAGCGGCAGATTATGGAAATAGAGTCCCCGAGCCGAGAGCGAGAGAGACCTTCTCTCTCTCTCGCTCCCTCCCGAGCTTTCGCGCGAAGCTCGCTCGCAGCGTTGCCATGCCGACCATTGTCGCTCTTTCCGCCCGCCGTCGTCGTGCACTTGCAGTAGCAGCGACGGTAGCAGCAGCAGCAGCAGCGGTGTATGTATGTATGTACATATGTACGTATACGCACACGCGTACACCTCATCTCCCTAACGACTCGTCGTTAATGTTGTATCAACCGGGCGCAGGTTCACGCGCGCGTGCACACACCTGCCTTGTCTTCTCTGCGCATCGCGTGTGTATGTGTGTGTTATACTTGCTCGGTGCGATGTTTATCTGGCGTTCTCGGAGGTTCACGCTCCTCTGAGTTGCCAGAGAAAAGAGAGAGAATTTTCTGCGGGGTATGAGGGAGAATGCCGTCGCGGGTTACGGAAAAAAGGTTTTGGTTTTTATGTTCGGGGTTTTGAATTTTGGTTGATTATCGCGGAATAGAGTAGGTATAACGTGCAGGTGTCGAACGGATATATTTGGAAAGTGGGAAGTTAATTTTTGGAGTAATTAGTAAAGAAGATGGGTATACTAATAGTATATGGTTAATCGAACTGTTGTTTGTGTAAAGATAAGTATTTCAATCTGGAATCTTTGTGAAACATTCAATGATGTTTTCTATATTTATTATTTAATTATTGAGTATTATTTTTACCAAAGAAGGCGATTTTATTATTTTTTGCAGTAGTCGATTTTTTCAAACCTCAAAATTCATTGTAATCAGAATATAATAACTTATCTAAAGACTTCCGACTCTCTCACTAACCAAAAAACTTCCTACCCCAGCAAAACATACTCGTGGCAACAATAAACCTCTGCGAACAGCTATTAACCTCGCTAACTGGGCTATACGCCATTCGGCTGTTTACTATCTATACTCTACATACACCCCGCGAAATAAAGCATTGCGCGCGCGGAAGAACAAGAGGAAGAAGTCGGGCACGTCGCTACTCGCGCGCGTATAATTAATAGCCCGCGTGTGCTTGTTTTCCGTGGGACAACAAAAGACAGAGCGAATCGATCGCGTGGGCGCCGACTTTTTTACGTCGCATCACGTCCTTCCGCCGTCGTCCCCGCCGCCGCCATGCAGTGACGTTGTTGATTTCCCCTGCGTATGTGTATGTGTGTTGGGGTTGAAGAAAAGACGCGCGAGCGAGCTTTTCAGTGAAAATAACGAGTTTACGGTCAAGCCATTGTGCCCTTGTTAATGCACGATCATTCGGCAGCAGCTCGTGAATAAAGTGTGATCATTTTTTGTCGTGGCTGTTTCTGTGTTCCTGCTGTTGTTGGATATTCTTCAAGGTACAGGGATATAATATAGGGGATATGATGAATAGAGTTGTGTCGCGTGGTTGTTGTTGTAATGCTGGTTTTGTTTGTTCGTGATAATGAGAAAATTGGGACATGTCTTTTTTGGGTCATAACACGATGACGATACAAGTAATGTAGAGGGTGTTTATTTCGAGAATAGATGGATGTACCTGCAAGTATTTAAGATTATTGGGTTTTATATTTTTACAAACTGATGGTAAATTCCGTAGAAAGACGAATGAAAATAGTTTAGAAATAAAAGGGTAAGACTAAAAAAAATCAATTTTAAATAAAAATATATTTCGTAATTAGTTTTGTTGATCTATTGATTAAACTTCTTCAAAAGTAAAACTAAGAAATACCATTAAAAATGAACATAACACTCAGCATTCAGCCTCTCCTAATTTTTTATAATTGTATGTATTTATAGGCACGACTACAAAGTAACCAGTGCTAAACACCGAAATCGACAATAGCCTTCAGTTTCACGCTTCATGCGCAGACAAAGAACGCGCGCATACGTTAGCCGAGCTTTTTTACGACTTTCCGATTCGAAAATAAATGACGTACAAATACCCCCGAACCTATATGTATATACACACACATATGTATGTGATATGATCTACGACTTAGGCCCGAGAACACAGCAAGGATTTTGTCAACCGCCATAATGGACGAGAAAAGGTCTCGCGAGCGCGCGCACCTCAAAGGACTAGCTACTTCGTTTTCTTTTTCATTCTACACGCGCGGCCGTATCAATTCGCATTTTCTCCCATTCACGCGGATTCTAATCCGCGTGTCCGTGTGCACTGCGCATACGACGAGGGACAGACTCTTTTGTAGGGAGTATATATATATATATGTGTGTACGCACAGGACATAAATCGCCTTCGCCTTTTTGCTCGGATTACCACGCGTGTCTCCTTCTCGTTTTCTCGCCTTTTTTTGTCTTCCTTGTTGCATTTACGCGCGCTTTCGGTCACATCTCCGGCGTGGATCTTTGCGGGTATCGATTTACCATATGTTTTTTCTGAATGAGCAAGATCAGGATTGGGATCGATCTATGGTGATTTGGACGATTGTTATTACATGGTAGGTTAGCTAATAGAAGATGCTGCAATTCATCCATACGAGTTTATTTATGTAGTGTATCAACAGTTTATGTATACTCATAGGTAATAATTAGCATCCGTGTGACGTCATACGACTAGCATTATTTTTACTTTGCTCAATGGATGCAGTTTCAAATGCGTATAAGCTTATACTGACTGCAGTCTTTCTCGCCGTACTATGAATGAAAGTTGTTTTTTGTTTCGATTGTCTCGTCTTTATTCTCAGCTTTTACTAGTTCTTTCTTGAATCGGCAACATGTCACAAGTTTTCTCCCGCTCCAATTTTAGTCTTACCCGAGCTATTTCTGCCGCGCAAACTGAATGGCAACTTATTTACGTCATAGTTGTAGCTAAAATAAGTTTCATTCATAATACGCGCAATTCAATTCTTGTATTTTTTCATTTTCGCCTCATTCTCAAAATACCCCCAGACTATTCTCCTTTCATCATTCTTTCGTTCATTCCGTTCAACTTATCTATAACTTTCGTATTCAAATGCTCACGTTTCGCTCAACGTAGATATAATTTTCTCAATTTTCCTCTATACTTCCCCTTTCGTTTCGCTTTTCTTCACTTCTCTTTCTCTCTCTCTTTCTCTCTTCATCGTCTTCTTGGTAGCCGTCACCACCGTCGACGTTACCGTTGTCATCGCGAAGAAAAGAAACACACGTGGCACTTTGTGTATGAAAACTCACCCCACTTTCTCTCTTTCTCCCTTCTTTCATTCTTCGCGGGGGCTAAGTCTAGAGTCTCTTGGCGATGCAAAATCGGAGGACGTATATATGCTACTACGATCTAAAGCGTACAGATGAAAGTAAAAATACGTTTGATGGATTTTTGTTATTCACAATGCTAAATGGAGTGTGCGCACGCGAGCGCCGCGCTTATCGTTGATGGTGTTCGTTTTAGAAAGAACACGCCGATATTGTATTGCGGATAATGGATCGTTGCGCGTGTGTGGTAATTCTTCTGTATGATTTTTATAAAGCGGCAAAATGAAGGTATTAGTTCGTTCTATTCTTACGTAATAGTGACGGATTATATGTTGAAAGTAGAATGGTAAGCATTTTTGCTGTTATTTCGTGAGGAGAAAATTTTATTTAGAGCCCTTTAAATTTAGCTTTTAATATTTATATTCATAAATTTAAAAAAAATTAATCTTACATTTCTATCAGAACAGTTATCTTTTAAATCTTATTTTACACTAAAAATTAGTGAATAAAATAAAAGATGCATGTTATTACGAAGAAGTTTACAAATATTTAAAAAAATTTTGGGTTATAAAAAACTGTATTTATGCACTCTGTAGCTGAAATCCAATAAAACAATCTATTTTTATTCATCATCTTAAATAATAACAAAATTCAAATGATCTCATTTAATTTAAAATACACCTCAGAGAATTAACCTCAAATGATCATTCACCAAAACGTATAATAGAAAAAAAACCGCATCTATCAAAAATATTCAAATTACGTGTTAGCGCTCGCCCGCCACTCAAGGCTGGTCGCGCGCGTTCATTGTCACCTCGTGACATCCGGAAAACATCGTGCGGTGTTGCGATAAATAAAGCGTGACCGGTTTCGCGTGATCGATCGTTCGCCCCCTCTCTCTTTCTCGCAAATTGAAAAGAACGATAGAGCGAGAGAAACGCGCTACTAATAGCCCGCAAATGATCCAGAAAATCATCATCGACGCGCGCCGATGAACTTTAATTCTCGAGGTATAGAAGACGAAAAAAAAACGGAGCAGCACGTTCTCGATCGATGAACCCGAAGGCGAGCATGTATGTCGCTCCCGGTAAAAAGAAGAGGAAGAGGAGGAGAATGGAGAGCGAGGGAGGGAGAGAGAGAGAAAAAGAAGTGTATAGGCAGCAAGGGGATGGAGAATAGAACACGGTGACGTATAGTAAATAGAGAAGCCCGGGCGAGCGTATATGCGCGCGTCGAGGAAATGGGTTTGGCATGCAGATTCGATCGCCGAACCCTGTCCTTTTTCCTACGTATATACACATAGAAAGAGAGAGAGAGGAAGAGAGAGGAAAGGACTTTTTCCACTCGTATCTCTCCCGTCGCTTTTGTAGTCGTCGTCGTGCCGCTTTCTTATTTTTCTCGCTGCTTTATTCCACTTCCTCGGACATAACGTGCTGCGCTGCTTTCCTGGAACACCGGCAACTAAATTAAACGCGCCTTTTTTGTTATCGGTCCGACTGCGAATAAAAGGGTAGGCATGTGTAATTATCTCGGCGAGGTCATAAATATTGTTCGAGGTAATATATATATATATATAGTCCGTGTGTAAATAATATATATATATATATATATATATATATATATATATATATATAGTCCGTGTGTCTTCGTTGTGTAAGATATGGGCTGTGTTAATCTGTATATTGTTTAAAAAGGGTAAAAGGAAGTTTATAGGAACGAATTAAAAGGCATTCAAAATTGGAATCGTATTGAATTTGGTACATGTCTGTATATCTCCGAGCATGCAAATATAATTACCAGTTGAAAACCTCATAATTGCATGTGAGTTATTTATTTTACCTTACATTTTCTCATACACAAATTGATAGTCAAATATGAATAATATATTTACAGATATGCATGAATCAAAATAATTATGAGTTATAGAAGTTTTTATTAATTACAAATTCATAAGATGAATAATCGATTTTACTAATAATAGCCCAAATTTTTATTCAGATGAAATATTGTGGTATCGTCATACGTTGTACATTTTTGTAAGAATATATTATAGAAAAAAAACAATTGCTATTGCTTTATTTGAGTATTTTCCTTATTTCGTATACAATAGTAATCTTGTGGTTAAGTATTTGTAGAAAAAATTTTTAGAGAAAAATAGCAATTTTTTCTAGACAATATTTCTACTTTTGGAATATCTTTTTTTACAATTTTGATAAAAAAGGCCACTGTAAATAATTTAGATATTAGAAGTGCGAACTAGTAGTATTTTACTGTTTTTTGTTTAAATAATTTCTAACAATAACTTCTGGTCATTGTTGCAGAACTCTCGTCAACTAAGAAATGTTTTGTTGAGCTTCTGAACTTTTTTAGTTTATTAAATTAATATATTAATGAAAAAATATAGGTGATTTAAATTCAATCATATAATGATTTGTAAGCAAACATCGACGGAAACTTCTTACATATATTTTATAAAAAAAAGAAGGAGTTTTATCAATTAAAATTTAAATATATTGCCGAAATAAGGTTTCTTTGATATCTAGAAAATTGAACAATTCAGATTAATTTACAATCGAAACAATAGTATAATTAAGTTGTTTTATTATCCATTGAAACAAAATACATTAAGCTAAACATCCTGTGTTAGAGAAATTTCTAAAAAAAAACATATTTGAGGAAAAAAATACTAAACTTAGAGCACACACACACACTTGCTATATACAAGTGTTTCCGCGCATCTGTATATATCCCACTCTTTGAACGACCTCACGTGCTAATTCGATCACAATCATCCTCTCCCCGCACCACAAGCATTTGCTTGCTCCCATATATATATATGATTAATGTCGTTCTCACTCGCGCGACGACCGCATCCTATGCACACATACACGTCCATATAACCTCACTCGAGCGCGCAGTTAAAAACGCATTACAAGCAGAAAATTGCCATATTCCACTCACTCGAGGACGAGCGCGCGCGCGCGAACGACAGACACGGAAACGGATTCTCCGAATCATCTCAAGACCCTTCGCCTATTGTCATTCTAATCCGCGGCGTTTGCCTGACGTATGGCTGTATAAAGGACGGATTTGCATATTTTTGCGGCGGGTTAAGCGCACCGACGCCCCGGCAAAGGGCTGCACGTGCCAGGCGTGCGTGAGCGCCAACATATACACACGTACTTGAGAATGTGTAAGAGCATTTTTACGAGGAAAGTGTATTAAAAAAAAAGAGCACCGGTGATACATACTCGATCGACAAAGATGAATTTCAAGCTCGATCTATGGGTGGAGTTTTGGGTGAGCAGGAAGCTGCCTTTCGCCAAGTTTCGTTTAACATGAAATTGTCAGAGGCGGAGAACAGTTTTAGGAGTATAATGCGGATTTTGCCGTTGTAAAGAGTTTTTAGTGATGGTGTTCATTGTATAAAGGAATAAAATCGTTATTTTAGAAGTGGTGTTTTGTTTCCAAGTGATGGAAAATTGAGCAGCTGATTCGCTCTATAAAAAGGTTGCATTCATTAAACTACAGAATTCGTATTGTCACGAATTTTCGAACAAATTCTGTCACAATTTTAGTTTATTTTTTGATTTAAGATTTTAAAACTGATAATATGTAGGAAAAATTATCTTTATTATTCGATTACGGTGAGAACAGGCTACTTATATATATAACAATTTCTCAACTGAAGAAAATATTTTGATATGAGAAACATTGATATACCTCTAAATTTAATCAAAACCAGTACTCAATACTAATTATTTATACAAATAATATAATTTTGTTCTACTTAATTATCAACCCTGCCTAATTATTGCAGCTACGTCAACATTACTTTTGTATTAAACTATTTCAGAAAGTCCACATTGACAATACGTATGCAAATAGAATTTGAGAATTCAACTTGCTAGATTAATTGGTAGTTATATGGAATTCATTACTAAAGTTGATTGAATAATGCACAAGATTATATCTCTCATTTAATATTTGATTTACTAAATCTGAATATGCTTTTCAATAAAATATAGTCTATATCTGATAATTAATATTTTGATTGATTTTGTGTTAGCAGGGATTTGATATCGATGGTTAGATTACTCTCCAATATTTCTGCCAATTTTAATTCTCACATTTGCAGATGTATTCAAATTAGTGAATGAATTATAAAATTTTTCTATATTTAAATGACGTTAAAAAAGAAAACTAACTAGAAGAGGTCACGGACTCCGAATCACGGATTTTGCTCAAACTTTGAAGTAAGTTTTGAGATGCTAAAATATGAAGAATGCTAGAATATTAGACCCTAACGCTTTGATAAACTTGAGTTATCGACAGGTTTAGCCGTATTTGAAAGAAATACTCAAAAAAATGCTTTGTTTTATTTGTTTATTGTTTAAGCTAGAAAATCCTTATACAAGGTGTCCCATTTTAATCGTCCACCCCCAGAAATTGGCAGAAGATTTACTCGGAAGAAAAAATGATGAATACAAAAGTTTTCGGGTTCAGAGGGGACCACTTAATGGTACCAACGAGTTTGACCTTGAACGCGATTTTCAAGGTTATTTCAAGGTCAAATTGATTTTTTTTAATAGGAACTGCTATTTTTGACCCCAGAAATGGAAAGAGCAGAAAATTTTACGTTCAGATAAGTACTTACAAATCTTCTGCTCTTTCCATTTCTGGGGCAAAAATAGCAATTCCCATTAAAAAAAACCAATTTGACCTTAAAATAACCTTGAAAATTGCATTCAAGGTCAACGTCGTTGGTACCATTAGGTGGTCCCCTTTGAACCCTAAAATTTTTGTATTTATGATTTTTTTCTCCAAGTACATCTTCTGCCAATTTCTGGGAGTGGGCGATTAAAATGAGACATCTAGTATATAATTGTAAAAAAAAATAAATAAAACTGGATATTACAAGTTTTACGTTGCTTTTTTCAGAATTAAAAAATATTAAATATATCAAAAATTATGAAAGTTTAAAGTTAAGCAACAAAAATTGATAAATTGACAGGCTTTAACTTTATACTTATTTTGATGCATTTGCGTTGCTTAACTTTAAACTTTCATAACTTTTGATATATTTAATATTTTTTAATTCTGAAAAAGCAACGTAAAACTTGTAATCTCTAGTTTTATTTTCTTTTTTTTACAATTATATATAAGGATTTTCTAACTTAACCAATAAACAAATAAAACAGAGCATCTTTTTCAGTATTTCTTTCAAATACAGCTAAACCTGTCAGTAAATTAAGTTTATCAAAACGTTAGGGTCTAATATTCTAGTATTCTTCATATTTTAGCATCTAAAAATATACCACAAAGATTGAACAAAATTCGTGATCCGGAGTTCGTGACCTCTCCTAGTAAATAATTAACTGTCATAATAATTTTAAAGTTTTGAAATTCCAAGAAATCACTGCATTATCCGTTCTGTTTTATAAAATACGTTTTAAAAAATTGTTCTTTTATTAGAAACAACTTAATTCATAATTATATACTTGACACGACTCGTTGCTATTTTCTTTCTTCCCTCATCCCACCTTCAACTTCCTGCTATATTCCCACCCTTCTTTCCCTTCCATATACTCTTTATTTCACTTACAGTAGCTAGTATCGCGAAAAGTTCCAACTTTATCGGTCTTGCGCAAGCAGTAGTAGCAGCATCGAGACCTTGCGCTTTTTCCGCCGGTACTTAAACTTCGTGCCTCCTCTCATTATTCGCCCTCTCCCTGCCATCCATATATATGTATATACCTGTATATATACAGCGCCTCTCTCTCTTTCTACGCGCTCGGCGACGATTCATTTATTGCCACTCGACAAATAATTACCAACAGAGCGATGCTTGCGTCTCTTCCAGTAAGCGAGAGCGAGCGAGAGAGAGAGAGAGAAAAAGAGAGCATAAGAAAGAAACGGAGAGAAGTCGCATAATGGCCCTGGGTTCTCTCTAGCTCGCGCTTGTATTGGAAGCAGCACAAAATGCATTCAGAGGCTGAATCGGAGAGAAAAGTCATTCAGGCGCGACTTAATATAGCAGAGCAGAGTGGGAGAGAGAGAGACGCTGTGTGCGTCTTTTCCATGGAGCCACCCCCGAGCCGCCGTCCTTTAAGGGCACTTCACACCGTCGACTAGGAGCGGGAGCAAGAGAAAGAGAGAGAGAGACAGAGAGAGAGAGAGGGAACAAGTGAGTGAGGCCACGGTTTAAAGTTGTTTTTTCGGGGTTGCTAAAGTGCTTTGGATTATTTGTCATGTAGCTATGACGATTGAATGACTCACCATGGGATGGTGTTTAAAATGAGTCGCCTCATATACCGGATAAAGAATATTTTTTTTAGTGATTTTATCTATCTTTTATATATTATACATATACTTACAAAAATAAATGTAAATTAACTTTTTACCGATTTAGTGAAATTATAAATAATGTCACGTATTCATGAAAAACAAATTTTAAATTATACAAATTTTTCTCCTATTCTTTTTTTCACCTTTACTTATGGATATAACACTCTGTACAATGCGAATAACGATTTGAATGAGAATTCAAATTAAAAATTCTAGTTCGTATTGGAATATGAATAAGAAAGTTACAATTTTAAATTAAATTTCCAATTACAAGCGCTAATGAAATCGAATGGGAATCCAGTCTACACCGTAGAAGAGACCTTAGTCGATTTTGCATATACTATGTGAATCCTCCTTAATCCTTCTTCCACCTTCAAGTCTTCGCCTTGGCTGCTATTCCTGCCGACTACAACGTCGCACGCAGCTTCTCGCTACGAGGATAATATTGGCGTATAAAAGGTGCCGCGCTTGTGAATAACTATATCGTAGACGGTAGTTTATCTCTCTTTTCCTTCGTTCTTGTCTGTATAAAAATAGAAATATACATACCTGAGTGCCAATCAACAATATTTTTTTTTTTTTAATATTTTTGTGCAGTTGCGTATGACGGGTAGAATTTGATTGATGTATTAAAAATTTGTTTTTCCATAAGATTAGGGATTGACATAAGATTAAAAATTTTAATTGATATATGAATCGGGGGATTTTCAATACGTAGTTTAGCACATAATTAGATAGAATAATTTTGTAAAGTTATATACATTCTGATCTACGTTTATGTTAAAACAATAGAAATTTTAGTGAGTAAGATAAATTATTAATAATTAATTATAGATGATTCATTTTATTATAATTACAATTATTGGCATATTAATTTATATTTAATTGTATTTCCCCTAATAGAACAAAAATTATATATTTGTGAACAACTAGTTTGTAACAATAATCTAAAACTTCATTTCATTTCACTTTTTGTACAATAAGTTATTTTCGAAATGGTTAAAAATTGTATGTCAATATCAACAACAAAACCGTAAATTAGAAGCACGTTTACGCTTTTTCATCGTGCGCATAAAGTCACACAGACACCTTTGACACGTAGTGCCAAAAAAGGATGAAAGGTTCGAAACGCAATTTCACAAATATACGTCTCTCTTTCTTTCTTTCTTTCTTTCTTTCTCTCTCTCTCTCTCTCTCTCTCTCTCTCTCTCTCTCTCTTTCTCTTATTCACTCGACTCGACGCACGAGCTCGAGCGGAAAAAACTTCGGCCTTGACGACTCACGCGCTTTTTAAGTTTCTCTCTGCGCGAGAGAAAAAATGGCGATTGTCGAAGCGCAGAAAGAAGAGGCGTGCGCGGGAAACGGAAAATACAGAGAAAGAGAGGAAGAGAGAGAGAGAGAGAGAGTAGCGGAAGAAAGCTCGAACGCGCGCTTGCGCTCGCGGAAAAGTCGAAGTTGCGTTTTACATATTCGACCCATTGTGAGGCTGAGGGGGTGAGTGAGTAGTCACGAGACCGGCAGCGCGAAATCGGCCTCGCCCCGTTTGCCGAATTTCCGTGAGAGAGGCAGAAAGAGAGAGAGAGAGAGAGGGGGGGGGAAAGTCTTAGTATTTATGCGACGCGGTGGCTGGATGTGATTCTACAGACGGATTTGTGAAGTCGAGAGGAGGAGAAGAAGGACATTGTCAGTGGGAATTGTTGGCAATGCTTTCATGTTGCCTAATTACTACAGGAACGATGCATACGAAGTAAAATCTAATGGTATTGGCGCGCCTATACGTAAGGTGCGAGTATTGAGTTTTATTAGAGATGGCGCCACCGTTAAGGAATTCGAGCATCAGAGTGCGAATCGTGCATTGAAAGTGCCACGACGTATAGTAATAAATACGTTCGCGTACTATACACACACTGTGAGAAAACTTCCATATATATAGATATACAATGTGTACATTTGGAAACTCAAAATGTAAACACAGTATATCTATATATATGGAAGTTTTCTAACAGTGTACGTCAATGTATTATTTATAATTTGGTATTAATTTCAATTAATTATGAAAGATGATTAAGAATAATATTCCTCGTAGAAACTGCTATTCATTTGCACAAAAACGTACTTTGTAAAAACATTATTTATTTATATTATAATAATCAGAAAATTAATAAATTTTTAATATATTCTTAAAATATACGTTTCTATTCTTTAAAGTAAATAAGTAATTTAAAATTATTTAAAATAAATTTATATATAATTTTATATTTATAATATAAATAGTATGAAATTCACAAATGTGAAATATGTTTGTTGAGATCTTCCAAATGTAGTTTAAATTGGTAATTAATTAGAATAGTATATGATAATTTGCCATTTAATTATGATTCCTAAGAACCTTTCAACCACTGCAATCTGGTTAACTTTCACATTGAATCTCAGACATCTAGCGAAAAAAAAGAAGTACGGAGAAAAATTAATTCATTCTGTTTACGTAAGAAAACCTAAGCTACGTAAGCGCAGCCGATTATATAATTCCATTCCCAACACACAATGCAGCCCGAGCTTTCGTTCTTTATGCACTGCTACATACAGTCTGTGTATGCGTGGGCGCGCGTAACTGATACAAGATAAAGCGTCACGCGTGGGCTAAGCTACTCGTGCGCGTTGGCATTACACGTGTGTGCGCACGTATGTACGCGAGAGAGAAAAAGCGAAGCCCAGGTGACGCGCGTTTCAATTTCGATCTATCCATCGGCCCCGTTCGACGTCAATAAATTATGATTAATTGCGCGTGCACGTATATAGGTATATATATATACGCGCTCAGGGTGTTGTGAGTTATGGCGACCTGTTCCGATAAAGGCTCTGCGTTTGTACACTCTGATAGGAAGTATTTTTTGCGTATTTATAGATGGAGTACGGGCGTATGGTTATTGGGCCTGACTTTGTCCCTGTTGTTGCGTATTGAGATTGAAGTTGATCGTGTGATTATTCAGATGTTTAATTTATTGAAACTTTTTTTGGTAGCTGAGAATTCAGCTCGTGAAAAGATAATCGCCTTTTCATTTATTTTGAAACTTTAATTTTTATATTAGAATGATATACATTTTTATATGTGAAATATTATGTCAAGACATACTTGAAATATCAGAAAAATAACTATAAAACATAGTAATTCATTTCATATTGCAAGTATAATATTAGTAATTTTTAATAGATCATTTTTTTATTGTATAAAAGAACATTAAGAAACGATAGGAAAAATAAAATTAAAAATCAGCATCTGATTAGATTTACTTTACAACTATACTTACTTGTTTATAAAGGAATTTACATCTTTTATATTCATTAAAATCATCGATGTTTAATCAAAATTATTTTATTCTAATATTGTCATTTTGTTAATGGTAAACATATTATTGAACTCATTCTACAAAATTAAAATTCTCAGTGTTGAGCATGAAGTACAAAAATTGTTTATTTTTAAATATAGAAATTGGGGTTAACAAAGACTTTACGCAGAAAAATATTATCTTTGGTTTGTAAGGAATAATTTGACTTAAAATGATTGAATGTGCATTACCTAATATTTCATGCATTCTATACAGTCTACGAAAAATGTCAGATACGGAAATCAATATTCATACAGAATAAACCATTACCGCAACAAAACCATGACAATTTTTCTTTTTAATACACAAAATCCCAGAATTGATTTCCAGGTCATAAAAATATCAGCCCGCGGGGACGTATTTCCACTACAGCATCCATACGCTCGATAAAAGCGGGCTAATTGCACGGGGCAAAGCGCGACATCACGTCGATAGCGTAAATATAAACTCTCGCAAGCCGCATCGCCGACCGCAGCGTGTATAATGAGCCACAAATCAGCCGAAAAATGGCGCAAAAACGCGGGACCTGTTTTCGCAGCGAGAATCCAGGTGTGGGAACAACGAAGCCGGCAGCCGATAAATCTCGCGAAATTCGTTAGCAGCAGCAGCACCGCGTGTGTGTGAATTTATTGTCGCGCGTCATGCGCCTCTCGCACTCTCTTTATCAATTTTTGCCGCGGCGGGCGTCCCGCGTGCGAGCTGCGTGTACTCTCGTGTTTTTCCCTTTTCCTCGTTCCATTTGCCCGACTCTTTTTCGTCACCTTTTTTTTTACTTTTGTCGCGTATTGGTTTTCGGTTTCGCCCAAAGTTTATTCCGGCGAGTCGTTGTCGGTTTTATTGCTTTTTGATTTGTCCAACAAAATAACTTTTTCCTTTGTTAAAATTGATATTTTTTTCTTGATGCTTAAGAGGAATGTGGATAATAAATGCCGATTCTATTAATGCTAAAAATCGATACTCGTTGATTATTTCTTTTTTATTAGTCTGGTGATATAATTTATCATTCTTATAACATTGCGTTTATTTATTTAATATACATTCTAATAATAATGACTCAAACAACGAAAATATGTGGATGCGTTAATAATTATTTTTGTACGAAACTTTCTAAAAATTTTATTTCGATATTTGAATATTTTCGGAGGAAAAAATACATTGCATTTTGTTATGAAAGGTTTTATTCTTACTATGAAATCGATTTTAACAATTATATATCAAATAATTTCTTTATCAGAAAAGCTCATTGTCACTTTACAAAATAAAAGTTATAATAAAATGCAAACTATCTATAATAATATATTCTAGAAAATTTCTTAAAATTTTGCCAAAAAACGATTTGAAAACAATCTCTATGCTCTTCTTAATTGAAAAAAATTTTAATCCACTCTCAACCGTAATTATCATTGCACCGGTCATACTTCATCCGCACCTCTTTTTCTCTCTTGCGTCTCGCTTCGCCCGTTTCTTTCTCTAGGGGCGCGAAACGAGTGTAATTTAGTGTCGGCGCGCACGCGGTATAAATATTTTTATTTATCGAGACATCGCGCGACGCGCGTAAGCCGTTAATTTACGTCTGCAAGAGCTGCGCGCAAGGGACGAATTTTCGGCGATTTATGCGCGCGCGACTTAATAAACGGGCGGATTAGAGAGCGCGAGGCTACTCTTCGCACGAGACTTTTTCTTTTATTTACCATTGCACCTGTAAATTTTGCGAAATGACGGGGCTTTTTTCGACGCCAGAAGAGCTCGATCGGTAGAATCGAAGTGGTCGTTGGATTTTTAGTTGAATGGGGATTAGGGAATAGGGTTTGAGTTTCGTTTGGGTAAGAGCAGTTGCGAATTGTGAAGTCGAAAATGGTAGGCCTTTTTATTGGCACTCAAAGACTTTTTGCGTTTGGTAGATTGTATGTATCAAGTCTTTGAGATTAATAGAAAGGATAGCAACCAAATGTTATTGGTTTTATAATTTTTATGTGGGATTCCAGAGCTTTCATATAAGTAGTATTGAAACAAAGTGAAAACATTTATTTTTAAATATTTAATAGATTATTTTATAATTTAGTTTGTTTTAATTTTTTAGTTTCTTTTAATCACATATTCGTACTATGTTTACTTGTAATCCATTTTTTAATTTACTTTTTTTTTTAAATATATTTGTACATTTAAGAGGAATTTTTTCAAATTATTTCGCGATAGTAAATAAGCAAAGAAGAATTTAAACTTTTTTACGATTCTTTGAACAACTAGCTATTAAAACCATTTTAAATTCTTTCTCTAATTCATCATTACAAATTTATCTTAGACCACATTGATAACAACATCAAATCTCGTTAATGAACAAAAAAAAAATCACCGATGCCACCTCAAGTGACTGTTGCCAATCCCAACTCTGCACGACGGCCCTGCGAAGATTTATCGACGCGCCGAAAATCCGCACGCTCGACTTGCCCTTTGCATTGCACTTATACCCAACGCGTGTATAACTGTCGAAGAATCGACACGCGATCGTGTCAAAGAAAACACGTAACCGAGTTTATATTGTCGCAACGCGCCTTCCCTGTTCAACTACGGGGACCGAGAAAAGGGTTCAGCGAGAGAGAGAGAGAGAGAGAGAGAGAGAGAGAGAGAGAGAGAGAGAGAGAGAGAGAGAGAGAGAGAGAGATGAAAAAGTAGAAAAGAATGGGCGTCCCCTTAAAGGGAATGAAATTGGCGAGAGGCCCTAGCCGACTTTAATTTACAAAATCGACCGCGTGATTTTGGCCTCGCGCGCGTTCAACCCTTTCGATTCGAGCGAATCGAATCAAAGCCCGTCGCTGATCGCGCGCGGGGCTTCTACCCTGCGAGCACATACAGTATGTTTTCTTTCTATTACGTCGATACGGGTGACCCTGTTTCCCTCCGCGCAGCCCGTTGTTTCGCTCTTCTTTCACTTTTTTTGTTTCTCTTTTTCTGCACGCGCGTTGTAAGATTTCGCGACGCGTGGCCATATCATGAATATAATAATATTTCGTGTTATACATTTTATGATTGGAATATTCATGAGTTTTTGCTTGCAGTTTAACCGACGTGCAAGATTTTGACGTTGTAATGTTAAAGGTAGCAAAGATGATCAATGAAGTTTAACCGTTATTCAACGGTAAGATTATAGTACGCAATTAAAAGCTTTCGAGAACTTTAGAATTATGTACCTCAATGAAACAGTACAAGCTTCGATGAAAATAATTTTGTATCAAATGTGGGAACCATGCATTTATTTTCAGAATAAACTTTTATTATTGATTATATGACATATTCAATAAAATTTTATGAAGTTAACGCAACCTCACTCTAAACTCTCGCAGACAATGTATAATAAAAACAAACAAAAAATTCGACTAACGCTAGAAATTTATATTAAAATAAATTTTGAAGATTATTACATATTAATTAGTAATTATTGATCATCTTCCTTTCTTATACTACTTACATTCATTTGAATTCGATATCATTTATTTTCTTTCCACTCTAATTTATCATTGATAAAACAATTAAAATTCGTCACGCATAAGTAGCTCGTTTATACGATTTGAAACATTGTACTGCACTATGGCAAAGCCGATCTTACTGACAAGGCACGTTTTCATCTCATACAAAAAAAGCTTTCTCTTTATTACCACATAGAGCAATAATTCAGATACAGGAAAAATTCACCTTAAGTATAAAATACACCCGCACCCCAATCGCATAAAATACATATTCGACTCATTCGTGGCTATATAACACTTCGATTTCTCGCGACTGTAAGCGGACTTTGATAAATATATTTTCACCGTCCGATCGAGCGCGCAAGTGTACAATCCCCTATCGCACGCACACGCATCCACTAAATTATACTTTGCGCTCGCGCACGCGCGAGTTTTAATTAGTTCCGCATAAATCACAACGCCGATTGGGCCGCTTAATCAGTCCACGCGCTGCGCGATCGAGCGCCCGCTCTCTTATCCCGAAATTTATGTATATATAGGCAGCTACCGTGTGCAGCAACGCTGTTCACTCGCGGGACAGCTAATGCAACAATAACAGAGAGGAGAAGAGAGAGGGGGAGAAAAAGGCGAATCAATCGATCGCAAGAGCTGGAGTCCATTGATCCGCAACGAGAAGGGAGGGAGGAATGTGTATATATGTATATATATGTACGTTTGTGCGCGCGCGTACAGTCGCGCAGGTAGAGCGACGGTCGTTGCGACGCTTTTTTTAACAAATGAAATTTTTAGGGCGAGGAGACGAAAGGTCGTCGCGGTGACAGAGAATGAGAGGGAGAGGGAGAGGGAGAGAGAGAGAAAAAGCATGGAATAATGAAGAGACGGTGACTGGGAAATGGCTGTTGATAATGCTTACAGGGGACGATGGGGGATTGTCGATGTTTGTTTCGCGTTTTGTTAGGAGAAGAAAGAACTCGATCGTTTTAGAACAGCTTTTTTTGGAATGCAAAGTTTTGTCAGTTATGCTAAATGAGAATTATTCCTAAAGTGAAGTTTTACTCTCAAAATAAGTATTCAATAGTTACTTCTACTAATTTGAGAAAAAAATACGTTTTTGCATAAATTATATCTACATATAATTTAATTAATTCATATTTATTCATTTTTAATGCTTCTAACACCTGGATATTTTGAAATCACCTTGTAACAATTAAAAACCGTTCGTACTATATATTTCAAATAATATACTTCTTTATTCGAAATCGGGCCAACAATCGCTTTTTGCATTATATATCGATGTATTTGCATAAAAACAACATCCTAGAAGTGACTAAGACAACAAAAAGCGATCACGCGAAATCGAACCCATCGGATCATCCATAATTTATCAATAACAACCCCGAAGCAACCTCACCTTGTATTATTTTGCCCGCCGCGCTATAATCCAGATTTCACTCAAACAATATCACGCTAGAGACGTCCTCTCGTGCCCTTATATCCATCGGTTTCGGTGCGCGTATATATAAGCATAGAAAAACGAAATGCACAATGTCGGCTTGCAGATCGGCGAAGGGCGTAACTCGATTACAATGATAATTAAGAGAGCGGAAGTCAGGGGACACGTCTATCTTTCCCCCTCCCTTTTCTTTCCTCTCAAAAGAAAAATCTGTCGCACGCGTGTCGCTTTACTATACATATATACCTGCACCCTGCGCGCACGCGTGTAACGTATCGGCCGCTGTTCTTCTCGCGGAACGAATCCCCGGCGGCATTGTGAAATCGAATTAGCGGATCATTTGAATTTAAGATCTTGCGCGCGCGCATCTCGGCCCTTCTGCAGCCGGTGTAGTAATTTATGCGATCGGTCGCCGCTGCCGTGCCATCGATGAATGCCGATACCGTTCGGCGGTCCCTATTGTAAACGTGATATAGGTTTCGAAAGAGACAGAGGATAGAGAAAGAGAGGTTGGAGGCTGTATATATATAGAGAGGAAGCAACGTTCGTCAAGGCGGAGAGCGTTATTTATTGTTTTCTTCCGGTGCCATTGTACAGCGCGAAATCGAGTGTCGCGCTAGCGCTTTTGCAGAGGGATTTCGACTGCGTAATTTGTGGAACAAGTCGTTAAATTTTGTGTTGGGGAATAATGCTAGTCATTTGTGACCTAAATTAAATTTTTTAGTTCCGAGTTTTCGAAGATTTGATTTGCTAGCTAGGACAAAAGTACTTGCATTTCATTCCGAATAATAAAAGTAAATAAATATTTTATAAATGTAAGTTACCTTGATTAAAACCTTAGGAAGAATTAAATATCAACTTCATATGTTGGCAAATCGAATATTTTTATTAATATTCCTTTTACGGTCATAGAAAGTAATTCTCCAAGTTGAAAACTATTGTTATATTGTTTCGGCGTTTGATATAAATTATATATCTGCTTTAAATTGCCTATTCAATAATAAAATTTAGTACTGCATCTGAACACCAGGAAGCGCACTTTCACATTCAAATGGAATTATCTTTTATAAATACAAGAATTACAAGCTAAATATCATTTATTGGGATTAAGTTATAATCTTTTTTGACTTTTTCGACAAAATGTTGATAATTTGACTATTAAAATATCTTTTTTATTTCCCTGACATCAACAGCCTTCTTTGACATGTCATATTTTTGAAAACCAACTTCAATGATAAATCATACGTAGATAACAATGGGAGAGCTAGATGCTATAGTATTATTTATTTTTGTCATGCTTCCGTATTTTACAACATTCGCATGTTTCTCTCGAATGGTTTACGTAGTAATGATCTATAATTTATTTTGTCATTCATTAATCCGCTTCTGGTTATCGGATATCGTACAATTAGATAATATAGTACGGCTTTTTGGAAGTAGTGCAAGGGATTTCTACGGACATAGAATATTTTCTATTCGTTGACTTATATATATACATTTCAAAAAAAAGTAAAAAATACTATATACTCAAATTGAAAAATTTTTAATTTTCTTATTACCATACATTACTTTTATTGAGATAAAAAGTCTCATGAAGTTCATAATAAAAAAATATTTTATCTTTTTGGTAAAAAATATTTTACCTCTTCACGCTCGTAGCCGAGTTAATATTATATGTTGAGGTTAGTGTTTGAAATAAAGAGTATGCAGTGAGTATATGAAAAAGTATATTTGAATAAAAATGTGAGATGGAGAAACTGAAGAGATGTACATTGTTTTACACACAAAAACTCACTTACCAAACATCCATCGAGTCTGGGAGCATTTATACTTACAAAACTAACCCGGGGCTAGCATCCCCTCTCCGACCACACTTTTTAGCTGTGCGGTATTTTTCTATAAGTTTAATTACATGCTGTAAATGACGCAACGCTACCTGGATACTCGGGGAAATTTTAATCCTGGACACTCTGTCCAAGGCACGCTCTTAATGACACTTTTTTTATTCGTACAGTAAAATAATAAACCTCTAGATGTAGAATTTTCCCAGAGAAGAATGTATTTCTTCAACATTATATTTTGTCTATAATTTGTTACATTTGTTTTGTCTTATTGTTAATAAGATTTGACCTTGCAAGACTATTTCTGCGTGGCAAACATTAATATAAAGTGTTGTTTATCGACTTATTAATTATGTTGCGTTTATATTATTCCTATTCACTAATGTTGATGTCCAAGATTCTGTTTTAATATTTTCGATATGGATTTTTTTTTAATCTTTTTATGACGTTGAAGAAGTTTTAATGCTCCTTTTGAAATGTCAAAAGATATAATTGTTACGGGCTAACACGTAACCCCGTGTAGAAATTCAAAAAGGAATCAAGTAGGAATCTACTAGGGATTCCGTGTAACTAGTAGGATTCTTGTAGGGAATCCTATTTGGATCACTCCAGGGTGGTGTCCCATTTTTTTCTTGGATTCCGATCAGGAGATCACTCTGGAATCCAAAGTGCTATACCTATTAAATTCTAGCATTATACTCCCTTACAAAAAAAACTGCAGTTTAAACTACTGGCTAAACTATTGGCTCAACTACTGCCAAAACTATTAGCTCAACTTCTGTTG
>JAWWEQ010000045.1:28166149-28241382 GCA_035583055.1 Torymus tubicola | reverse complement strand
AACTCGTATTTGGTACTGTAGGGGGTTGAACTGTAGGTTTGGCGGTCATGAGTTCGATCTCCGTCACCGAAAAAAAAACCAGTAGACATTTTTTTGGAAAAATATCTTCCGAAATTTTAGCAGAGACGGGGATTCGAACCCACAACCTATCGAGATTTGTAAGTTACGACTCAAGCGGAATTTGATCAAATTTAGATGGTCGCAGTGTTGTAAGCTTAATTTTAAAAATACTATATGACGTATATGAATATTCTGAGTTGATTAGGACTTTCGAACAATATTTCTTATTATACTCTTAATTTATCTCCTTCATAACAATACTATCGTAATTTATAAATGAATATGAAATTCATGCATTATTCATATTTTGAATCTAGTTAGAACAATGCAATCATTGTTATTGTAAAATACTTTAGGTCTAATTGCATTTAACTACCTTGACTTCCAGATTACTGCCGCACCTTGTACACTAATCAACGGTCTAAAATCAGGTTCTAGAGTATAAGACTTTATTTTCCATTTCTATTCGAAGTCATTTTTTCCTTACAATTCCCTTCATTTATTCATGATTGAATTCAATAACACCAGAGACTTATTGAATTTTATGGTAACGCTATATATCTTTGATATTTCACATACCCTGCTAAAAAGATTATTCTCACCTCTTTTTCGCCTACTTAAAAACGAAGCCTATTAATACAACGGACAGAAACCGGTTATTATAACTTCTTATGTATTCGACTAAACTATTGAATACATACAAAGCTCCATCTCTGAAAAACCTAATGCTTCTGCCTTACCAAATCCACGGCAATAATCCCAACCATTATAATACAAAACATCGCAGTCGATCAATTTTCACGAGCCGAGACCTTGCACAATTCTCCAATGAACAGGCCGAGACAAAACTACCCGCTATACAACACAATGGCGAGCGAGCGAACGCGCGCGACAGAAAAAATAATGACACATCTTTGACGTATACCCGGATGAAAGCGAAAGGTGACAGTCTCTCTCTCTTTTGCTTTTGAGGCCACGCGTTGCACGGGCATTCTTCCAAACGAAGAGAAACGGAGAAACGAGAAAGACAGAGACAGCGACAGAGACACAGAGCGAGAAAGAAAAAGGAATTTACGATTCCCTCCGCGAGTCAACAATCGCATTCTTCCCGCGCCTAAACTAGTCCCTCTCGCATTGTTCTCGGCGCAAAAGAAAAATCGAGCCTGCAGTCTCTCTCTCTTTCTCTCTTTCTCTCTCCTCGATATTATGAATAGAGAACGTAGAATAGAGAAGGAGAGCAAGGTGCTGACCGAATATACTCCCTTTTAAAGAGCAGGAGAGACGGAGCGAGTCGAGAGTCGACGCCTCCAAAAATTCTCCAGCAGCTGCTGCAGCTACATAGCTCATATATATGTGCTGCTACCGTTTTTCAAAGGACACATGTCGAAGACGAATCGGAGCCTAAGCCAAAAAGGTGCGCGCGAAGACTATATATGTACATTGTACGAGTGTGTGCGCGGTTATTATTGCCGGGCGACGCGGCGCACAATGGACTTAATCATATCCATCAAACCGAGGGAGTTTCGCCCGGCGGCGTGTACAACGGAATTTGCCTGATGGGTGAGAAAGAAAGAGAAAGAGCTTGCTGATACATGATTTTCGACTGTTATTGGAGAGTCATGAATATAACGTTGGGCCCCGATGGTGGAAGGATTTTCGACGAAGAGTGTATAGACTAGAGGTACGAATTGATGTTGCTGTATAGTCGTGTTCTTCGACGTACATGTGAATATATAAACTTGATAATTTTTGTGAGTAAGAATTAATTATTTTTTTAATTTTACTTAATGAATATACAATGAAAGATCATTTATTTATAGTTTATAATTATGACAAAACTGGTAATACTAAAACGTTGATTTTTGCAAATAAGACCAAAAGGTCTAAACTACGATTAGTATATTGAGATATGATTTTTAATAGTTTACATGGGTGGTTAATATAAATATATTTTTTTATATGTTTTTAATAAATTTGGGAGTGTATCTTAGGGTGATTTAAAATGATCGATCGTAAAATTATTATACATAAAATCATTTTTCGATCGGCACCTAACAGTGTAACATAAGGAAAAATTTTCGAAAGATTTTCAAGTTAAAAATTGGAACTTATGTTTTAATATTTCTAAAAAACTTTTTTTGATAACTTAATAATTAAGAGCCTTGGATTAACGGATTATACTTCCTCATCCTCTTACTTCTTTTTTTTTTACAAACTTTCGATAGAATGAAGAAAATATTCAGTTACTCGTCGTAAATCATATTAATTGCATTAATGTTATTTTTTATTTCTCACTTATATGTTCATTAATCACATTGCACTTACCGTAAAAAATACTGTGACAATTTGCTTGATGAAATTCAGCCAGAAATCCCTCCTTTATTACCGCTTATAATGTCATTTTCAGGGAGTGAGAATAGCTTTGAATAACGGACGAGGGTCAATAAATAACAGAGACAAAAGACCAACGATTGAAGGATAATGCTTAGCTTTTATTTTAATCTCCACTTACGGTACAATATTTATAGATTATTTGTTTCGCTCGGACTATGATAATCGAGTAACCGGTAGAGCTATTTAATGTTTATCATAACAATAGATATACAAAGGTTACACGACGTGAATAATGGATTGTCAGGGGGACAGGAAGGAGGGAGGGGTATTTGGGGAGGGGGAGGAGAGATAAAGTCACTGGAGGAGGTACGGGGGAAGGGGAGCAGAAGTCGGACATATTTTTCTCTTACCCTCGAACGAGACGATTTCATCTTTTTTTTCTACATTTCTGTTTTTTTTTTCGAGATCTCAGGAAACGAAAAATAGTCTTTTGCCTATTCGGGAGACGAAGTCGAAAGAGAATCACGAGACAGATTCGAAGAGAAGAAAAAAGTTGAAATGATCTTTCTTGTTGTTCTCTTTCGTGCATATTCTTCGCAAAATATAACGGTTACAAAGAAATAGGCATCGATGTGAATTTTTCATCCATTTTTTCTTTTGTCTGATGACATGTGTCGTAATTCAATTTCAAATAGTTAAATTTGAATGATTGGAACGAAAGTTAGTTCAGATTGCCATCAAAATTCATGAGACAATTATTATATTTGTTCAGCAAATTAACAGTTATGTATAGGAAAAATCACAAAGTGCAGTAGTCCTTAGTTATTATTGAGAAATTGAATATTTTACAATAAAATAGTAAATTTATTTATTCTAGACGATGGCAACGTGAACCGACAGCTCGTGATTCCTATGTACAACGAAATTACCACGAGCTTGGCGCTGGTCCGAAAAAACTATATAATATATATTTATGTATATATCGCAGGATGCCTGTGTGATGAGAAAACGTCATGGCAACTGATTGATTAGCCGGACGTCTTCTTCGTAGATTCGTTGACTCGCTAAAATATTACACACTAACAGCAAACTCCTTCTCGTCGTCTCTTCAATGTACAATATTATCTGTTTCTGTTTTTTTTTCTCGTTTACGTACTCACACGTGTTTCGTCATTCGCAATGAAACCTGCATTCGAGTGTATCCGTGCAGTGAGTAAAATGGCGTAAATCAACAAAGTGTTGGCATGTTACTCTAAAGCTCGATTTCTTTCACTTACGTCTACGAGGATGTAATAATAATAAAGACAGAAGGGAGGAAAACGACATTAAAAGTAGATAATGACGATAGCAAATAATAATAATAATAATAGTAATGATAATGTGGTCCACGAGCGCGTTCGAAAACCCGCGACATTTGTTTGAGAGAAGAACGAAAAAACTTAACAACAACTATATCAATCCTCTTAGCTTAGCCTATATGTAGATACGAGACGCGCGCTGCCTCTTTTTGCTCACGGACAGATTCTCTCTCACTTTGCGCGAGTTTCGCTACTACTATTTACAGACACTTTTGAATTATGTACAAGTTTTATTTATATAATACTTCGAGCCCTCTCACTAAGCGAAGTGGCTCTCACGATTGTGTTATAGAGAAAGAAGAAAGCGGATAGAAAATTTTTTTCTTTTTTTTTTAAGAGACTTAAAATGTAATTAATATAACTAAACGTAAAAGGGCCGAGATTCGTTTGGTTATAGGAGCGAATTAATCAATAAATGACTCGTCGGTCGAATCTTAGGAACAAAATACCGTAAAGGAAGTCCGTAATTCCGCGAAGACTTCCCCCCATAAAAGTAATCGATTTTTGTTAAATAAAGTAAAAAAAAGTAAATGAAAAAAGATCTAATAAATTAACGTAATTTAGACAAAATAATGTGCGTACTAGGTTTGTTCTCGCAATTCGATACTTGAAACCACGATTCTGATAGATATATAATGTATAACACCTAGAAGATCTACACTATTTCAATAAGACTGATCAATTTTCCATTCTGTATAGTCCAACCCGCCACATTGACATTTTAATTGAATCACGAATAAAATTTATATAATAGTTAATTTTTACAATAATTTCACTAGCCAATCGAAAATAATTTTTATCATTAAATTAAACTATCACGTCGAAGATCAAACCTACGTTGCACACAAATTTATTATCCGCAAAAGACAGTAAAGAGTTTGAAGATGGAAGAGAGGAAAGTATAGTATCAAGGGAATTAGCGATCACGAAAAAAGAAAAGAACATTTGGTTACATCTGAAAAAGTGCTTTCGTCTGCTCGACATAGCTGTTTAATGGTGAAAAATGAAATATCAGATTTACTCAAAATAGTCAATAGTGGATTCTTTACTAATTCATTAAACATACATTTAATAACTACGTTCTTTTGTAAACTCACGGATCAAACGAAAATCACTCTTTCAGAAACCAAACCGTTACCGGTACAATCGTCCATCTCGCAGCTGTCACACACATAACCGCGCGTCGCCCACGTATCGCTCAGTCCCTCAACAGCGCCGCCACACTCACGTGACCTGAACTAGCGGTAGTCGCAGTCGCTGCCACCGCCGCGCTGCTGTTGGGCAAACTGTAGCGAGGCTCAGAGCTGCTAAGCCCGATGGTCGGGTCAGAAGATGACCGTCAGGGGTCTGCGGAACTCGTTGCCCGGTGCCCCAGCTGTTGTCTGGTAGCCGGGATACTGGGCCATCCTCTGGCCTAGCAAGCCACTTTGAGCGCCCGGATAATAGCTGGGCAGACTGCTGGCGCCAGGGCTGGACGTTGAGGTGGACGAGCTGGCGCTAGACGAGCCGAGCTCATTTCTTGCGCTGCTACTGTCGTTATTGTTGTTAGCCGTGGAACTACTGTTGTTGGTGCCGGCCGAGGAATTCTGACTCTTGGAGACGAGGCCGTCGGGTGAGTCGGCGACAGGTGAACGGCTGAGTGAGCCGCTGCCACCGCCAGCACCTACGGGACTCGACTCGTCATAGAGCTTGTTCGGTTCGTAACTGGACGAGTGTAGATTGTAATCGCCGAGGCCACCGGATTTCTGCTGGTCCATGTAGAGCTTGGATTGCTCGAAGTAGGCCTTGGCTGAGTCCAGGTAGCTGCGGTCCAGGTAGGACTTCGGACTCGAGTCCAGGTATTTGGCGTCCGAATACATCGACATGGCTAGCGTGGACGGGGGCATATACGCCGCACGGTATTTGTCCGCCTCCATCGAGTACTTCATCGCGTCCATCGAGCTTACCACCTGTAACAGAGAGCGGAAGAAGGTGTGGTTTAGAATATATAATATGTAATATGTCGTTGGTAAAATTTCTTATCACAGGATGTGCAGATTGGTTTTTTATGGGTATGAAAAATTCATGTGTTTCCCAATTTTTATACAACTATGCCACAATTAAGGTAATCAAATGTATTATTTTATGAATATAACTAAGAAATATTTGTGGTCCCCTCCCCCTTCAAACTACATATCTCGATTAGTAATATACTTTATGTAATGCAAACTTAAGAATATCCTATAAAATATATCAATATTATGCAGTTTCTAACAGCAACTATACCCAAGGTTTTATTTTTTAATTCGATTTCAAAACCAAAATTGCTTCTCGCGCACCGATACAAATACCCCAACCCGAGGAATAAATCACCCAATAGTAGCTCTGAAAAAACCGCAGAAACGCCTTTGGAATTTCTCCCGGGGTCAAGCTCTTACATTCGCTGGGGCCACCGCACCGCTGTCTGCAAGAAACACGCTCTCACTTGTGGATACCGAAAAGTAAAATAAAAAAAGAAAGATAACCGAATCCACGTCATAATTATAAATTCATCCGCGCCCTAAACCGAAATAACACAGCGGCAGCCGGAGGCAAGACACAACGAAAAAAAGCGTATAAAAATAAAGTCGAAGCTCGAAATATATAAACGGAACGGTGAGAAATGGCACTAATATAAAGCGCTTTTGTCGAGGTGACAATTTACGTTCGATTTCGCTCTGGCTGTGCAATTTATGCGCGAATTATGCCTCCAGGGCTTCCGGCGGCGTCCCGCGGGCTAAAAAATATATCCTTTCCGTGTGCGTATACATACATACATGCACACAAATACGAATGACTCTTTTACTGCGTTGCAATGCTCGATGGGTATATATATATATATAGGTGTAGACGACGGCAGCAACGGCAGCAACTCGCGCGCACCTGTGAAAACGGACCTTTCGCACCTGCGCGCCGCTTCGAGAGCGCTCGCGCGCCCGGGCACGAGTGTGTATAAAGTACACACACGCGTGTATGTTTTATATTTGCCTAAGGAAATATGCAACTCACGCGCGTGTCGCAAGATGACTTCTGTTCTATCGTGGGTTGGGTTAGCGCTCGAATTTTTATCGTCTTGTTGTGGTTCAGTTTTTTTTTTATTTCTGTATCGATGAAAGGGTTTACTTTTTGTTTGACGAATAAAACGAGTTTGGTAACGTGATGCAAAACATAGCGTTATTAAATTTTATCGGGGTTTCAAAACTATAATATAATCTTATATCAAAAACCTTTTTAAGGTATATTAATTGGGAATTCTAAAACCACAACATTTAAGATTTTTATATAACAATCCAAAGAACCTTCACAGCAGTTGCAATAAATTCGTTTGGAGGGACAAAAATAAGTTTATTCTACATTTATACATAAATTAAAGATTTATAATAGTATGCATCAACGTATATGTACTGTATAAACATCATCCAAAAAATTTTAAACCCATCTGGCTATCTAATGAGGAACAAAGGACAGCATTTGAATAAAGAAATAAAACATGATAACTTCCTAATTCACTGCTTACTCAAAAAACAATGTATACCGCTTTTCGTCTCCATAGCAAGCAGCACAAACGGCCCAATATTCATTAGACTGCGGCCGCGTGTGCACAGAGCCATTAAAAAAATATTATGAGAGGCAACAAAGCGAGCGAGAGAAAGTACACAGTACAAGGAAGCGCAATGCCTAACGAGCGAGCGAGCGCGACTTTATATCGCGCGAGAATCTCGTTCTGCGATCGGAGATATATATATATATCCCCTCTGTGCACGGGAGAACCTTTCTCTCTCTCTCTTTCCCGCCTAGACCCAACGAATTAATTGCCTCTCGTTATAAATCTCTCTCACTCTCTTCTTGCTCTCTCTCTCTCTCTCTTTCTCTCCTACTCCTTCGCAGGCTAGTCGACTAGCCGGGGGCTCCTCCGTTACTCGCTAATAACCCGACACGCCCCTCGCCCCGGAATGGCTACCGGTTGCGCCCGCGCGCTACCGAAGCCGCGCACGTTGTGTTGCGAAACGACTCTCAGAGGAATTTCGGGAGGACGATATTATTTACGCTAGATGGCTGTATATACGTATTATATAGGCTCTCGTGGGTGGAGTTTTTTCGAGAATTTTTTCGGAGTGAGGCAAAGGTTGTGGTTTTTTCTCTTTTTGTGGTTTTGGGAGCGTAACGGGAGACGAATAGTGATGCTGGTGGATGGGTTAGGTGGGGTATTTATATGCGGGTTGGAGAGGAGGAAGACTTTTGGAATGTAGTTGAGAGGTTTCGGTATGATGCCAGCTTGATCTGTATTACTTTCTTTTTTATATACTAGCTGTTGAGACTGCCATGTTTTTATTATACTTTAGTAGTAAATTTCTTTTTTGACAATAGGAGACAAAATAACTATGAAGATATGATAGTTATTTACGAGTCCAGCGAACATCTAATTTTATACGGCATTATAAGTTAAAATAAACAAAGTTTTCGTGTATACAAAAGACACTCTTTTAAGCATGAGAATCTTATTCCATTCTATTTCACATTTCCATACGCGTAATAAAAGGTAATTAGATATGTTTGCTTTAATTCCGAGATACTTCTAATTATCCAATTAACTTCAAGCATTCAAAGTGGAACACTTGAACAAAGATTGTTCTTTTCAAATTCAAAGTAGTATCTATTACACTACTTATCCCAAAATCTCTAATCACCCAGCTACCAAGCGTGCTATTCGTTCCCAAAACCCAAGCATCCATAACCACTAACGAAAACAACTATACCAGCTTTTACGTATTTTCGGTAACCTCATCCTATTACCACACCGTAACAGCTATATATAATTACGTACGCCTCCGCCTCTATATACAGCATACACGCAGATATATCGGAGCACGCAACGACTTTTTCCGCACATATATACGTCCTAATGCCCATTCTGTGCAAATACACTCACGCCACACGTATTCCCATCTAATTTATCGCACTACTTGTTTGCCAAAACGCTCTCCCATATACATATACGTATATTACATATACACAAGCAGCCTCATGCATATTCACGGCTCTCGCTATATAATCAGCGACACGGCGAACAAAAGCGCTGAAGCGAATCGCGCGTTTTATACCGACACAAGCCGCTTGCTTGCTCTCGCCACAATAAACCCGGCGAATCGATGAAATTCGGCTGTAAATTCCCGCTGCCGCCGCCGTCGCCACGTGTAAAAAGAGGAGGCGCGCGTGCGTCTGTGTGTGTGTGCATATACATACGCGACGCGTTCCTAATATTCCGGGAGGAAAGGGAGGGAAAAAACGCGCAGAGAGAGAGAGAGCCTTTGTCGGATCGTTAAGCGGCTTTGTTGCGATGATTTACACTGGGTTTTCGGACTCTCTCTCTCTCTCGCTTCGGCCTGTATATAGTCAATTGATTATTATTATGAGAGCTGACCTCGGCGGTTTCGGCGTGAACGTGCGTGTAGCACCTGAGATTCAGATGCTGGTGTGCGAGATTATATAGTTGGTCGTTTAGGGTTTGTTTTATACGACCCGATACGCCAGAATCGTCATTGAATCTTGTATTTATTTCCTTTTGATGAAAAGTTCCCCGAATCGTGTCTTGCTATGTTTTTATGGTTATTGAGGTATAACTCGCTATCCCGAATCATTTATTCGCTATACGAAATGCTGAAAGTTCGGCTACGCATTTCTACAGAAGTTACTCACATCGCAATTTCATTAAAACATGATTATATCCTGAGGAAATTTCTTCTCTAGTATCATATTTTTTATTGCATAATATTTTACAAAACTCGAGATCATCTTTTCCATTAGAATTTCTTTCCCGTAATAATTCTAACGAAATAGTTAAGTTTTGATTAATATTAACCATGTGAACTCGTGTACCATTAACATATCATAAATATCATACTTTAAATTAAAGCATCACGCTGTATCTAAAGCACGTATATACATATATCATCCCTCGAATTCATATATAAAGAAAAAAAAGCAGTCGCGTAGCTCCTCTGGAAATTAAAAATTCACGCCGAGCGCAATAAATTGAGACGATCAAAGCCCGAAAGAACGTCAGCCCGTATTTATGCATACATTAAACCCCGTCGAAGACGCTAATATATATGCGCACATTAATTAACATTTTTATGGAATCTGAAATTCCAGTAGCAGAAATATGTAAATAATAATAAAAAGAACCGCGACGATCATCCTCTCCTATTCCACCTAGTTTTAATTAAAATTCTTCTCCTCTCCGAAAACGACGAAAAAAGTCCTGCCACCACCGGTGTGTCGTATACAATTCAAATCGTTTTTCATCGAATCGAGTCGTTTCTTCGCTCCACACCCTCTCGCCGCTAATTATACGCATTCGCATTCTAATTTACAATTCTCAAAAACTTGTTGGCGCACAAAGGACCAACCTGCCGTTAAAAATGGTAGTAGTCGTAGCGTAAATATGTAATAGCGTTATAGCCTCTATTGAGGCCTCGTGTCAACACACGCTCAGCTCACAAGGCATCAGCTAAGAAGGAAACAGAGCCAGTTGATCAAACATACCAAGCGAGGAAAAATTAGTCGCGGTGACTTTTCTCACCTCGATTTTTGCAGCTACTATATAGTAACGCCTTCCAAGACGCTTTATATGCTTGTACTCAGGTGTGTGGTGAAGACGAACAAAGGCACGTGGCAAGTAGTTAGACGCGTATCGCGAATCAAGCGGCGTGAATATAAATATACACAGTTTGCATTCAAGTCGCGTGCGTTTAGCGTAGAGGGAAAACTTCATGTGTGTACTCAGTCGTCTGTTGTTGTTTGCCGAGAGAGGCGGGAAACTACGAGACGTTGCCCGGTGTGCATCGTTTTGTGATTGTAATTTTACGTTTGTAGTTTTGTATAGAATGGTGTTCAGATATGATGCTTGAGATGCGGTCGGAGATATTGTCGATGAACTTTGGAAAATTTTAAAATTAATTGAAAGATTATTACTGTATCCTATATAAAAATAGCATCATGTTTTTATCAATTTTTCAAATATTAAAAATTTTTATTTATATTAGTTTATTAATTATTTTTAAGAAGATTTATTTAGACGTTTCTATTTTCATATGAGAATTTAACTTTTTGATTAAAAATCAAAATGTTATAGAAACTTTCTGTATTATGATGTTTAGAATCTACTGAGTATTACCGTAAGCAAACTGATTGCTTAAAAATGATCTATTTGGTAGCCAATCAAATAATTATACCATGATCAATAATTTGGTTGCGGTAACAACTAATTTATTTGGTTATTTTACTCCCACTGAACAGGCGTGACATTATCAACCAATTTCTTGGTAATCAATCATGTTTTTTAATTTATTTTAGTTCAATCATTCCACTTACGCACAGAATATTCTCATCCCTCTACACCGTTCTTCATTATATGCAAGAATTAAATTCTTCCTATAATAAAATATTTTATACACCGCCAACAAAAAACTAAACAACAATCTCGTTGCCCATTTTACCACTTCTCGAACGACAAAATCTGAGGTTCAAAGCCCCCGCTGATTTCTGGTCTCACGAAAAACTCCGCAAACCGCAAGAATCCACTCACGACGCGGGTGTACAAAAAGCAGCATCGATCGAAAGAGAGAGAGAGAGAGAGAGAGAGAGAGAGAGAGAGAGAGAGAGAGAGAGGAAGAAAAAAGTACATAAAAGCGCTCAACTCACCTGCGCGGGCGCCGTGAGGCCAGCGGACATAGCCGCCGCGGACTGCTGGGCAGCAGCGGCTGCTGCCGCGGCCATGCTCGCGGCCGAGAGCGAGCCGTACGCAGCGGCCGGGCCGTAGTACGAGCTCATGCCTGCTTGGCCGATGCCCCCTGGCATACCTGTAACGAGACAGAAGAATGTGCGTTAGAGTTGTGACAAATTTTTTTGCTTTGGGATTAATGCGAATATATTCATCTTATGTCGCGATCTGATCATACTAACATTTAACTCATTTCAGGAACAGGTAACATGGAATTTTAAAGTAAGTAATAAATGGGAATTTGTTTGGTAAAAGATCAGGTATTTGTTCTACAGGAAACCTCTCGAAGCGACATCTTTTTAGAAAAGTAAAATTTCTTTTGGCTTTGAAGCTATATATATTTGTATTAGAATGTAATGTCAAGGCCAGTTTGAGTGAAGAAAAATTCTATTTTTCACAGTGGTTTCTATCGATATAAATTATTGTATGTAAAATGAATTTCACATTCAAATCTGTAATCAACGACGAAAATAATATCAAATTAACTATATTTACTATATCCGGGTTTATCGCATTAACACAACATATGTTTATAACATACTCTTTGTTTTCCCGTATACAAGCAAAATATTTAATATGTTTCTTCTATGGAATTTAATATTATACTGAAAACATTTAAGCAGATTGCTTTTTGATTTTTCATCACGGAAATTGATCAGCCTATTGTATTTATGAAAAATTTTATTCCACAATGAGATTTTTATATGGAGTCGTTACTGTTATTTTCGAATAATAATAATAATATAGTAAATTGGTAAGAATTTGTTATCCAATAAGTAACCATGCTCACATATTCTCCACAACTTTATGCACCATTCAAAATCACTTGTACGTGTGATTTTGCTGAAAACTAACAAATGCATTTTATTATCATCGTTTTTCGAGAAACGGAAAAGCTGAAAATCGGTTTCGCCTAACGAGTACTTATGCCACTTCCTGTTCCTGGCACAAACCCACACGCACGAGCACCACTTTAACCTCCCCACGCTCGCACGTAAAATTCCACCTCTTCACACCAACGCGAGGCCGAGGCGTACCGTCAACTCTTTCTCTCTCTCTCTCTCTCTCTCTCTCTCTCTTTCTCTCTCGTTTCGCACTCCGGGAAACATTTGCATAACGAAAGAAAGACCGAGAAAGAGAGAGAGAGAATACGGCATACACGAGGCTCGAAAAGAAGACAAAAACTGAATTCTATACGCATAGAACAAGCGAGAATAAGAGAGACCGATTGCGTGTACACATATATATTAGAAAGCGCGCACAGACAAAAAATATGCTCGACCTGAGTCATTCGGGCAAATCAATCGCTCCTCGCGAGCAGAGAAAATGCTGAAGAAAGACGAAGGGCTTAAAATATTGTTGACCGAAAGAATATAAGAGACGAGAGGTGGGGAGAAGAGAGACGCGTCGCGGTTCATTTATGGCTCGCAGGAGGATGATTGGCGTTGAGGCCTCGCGAGATTTATGGTTGTCACGAAGTGAGAGAGAGAGGGATCGAGAAACGAACTCTTTCTCCACGTTTGTCTGCCTGTGCGTATGTATGCGTATGCGAGCGAGACGATAGACGGATTGTTAAGGGCCTCTGCCGCGTGAGAGAGAGAGAGAAAGAGAGAGAGACCACCTCGCACTGGAAATTTATTTTCACTTCGCGCGAATTGCGCGAGAATTGGCGTGAAAAAACGGCCGCGTTATACGAGGTTGGGATATCTGCGCGCGCCTCGGTATGTGTGTATTGGTTTTCTGGGCATAATTTTACTGGCCGCGCGAAATTTATTGTGCGATGCTAACAATGGCTTGTTGTATTTCGTATTCATAAGCGCGTGCGCTGCATTATGGTTAAAATATTGACTTTTATATTGACTTTAAGCTCCGTGTAAATTCCAATTATAAATTTTCGCTTATGTATATAAACGTTTGAAATATCTTAGCTTTAAATAAACTTATGTATTTCAGACATTGTTTCTATTATGTAATTGTAAAAAACATGTATAACCAATTAATTGTACGGAATATTTCATTTGCACCTTATTTCCAAAATATCCCATGAATGTGCAATCAGAATTGTAAATTATCACGCTTTAAAACCTAAATTAGTTAATGCTTGCAAAAGTAAAATTCAAAATTATCGCTATAAATTCAGTCACAAAAATTCACAAGTTTCTCCATTCATAATCCGAACTAAGTGCGGAATCCACACAAAGCTTCAATCACGGATTGAGAATCCATCACGTACGCAGAGCATCATAACTCACGAGCTCGCTTCGAATTCGCAAATCCTCGCGCGACCCATTAAACATATTCGGTGGAAGATGAAGAGAGACAGACCCTCGTGCGGAGAAAGTGCCTCGTTAATAATAACCACGGGAGTAAAAGAAACGTCCGTGAAGAAAGAGAGAGAAGGAGAGAGAATGAATTATCATCGACGACGCGACGTGCAAAGCTTTCACGAGAGCTACCGGTAATTACACCCCGCGGGGTCGAGTGGATATAATTACGCAAGACGGCGACGTTCGCGAATCTGCCGAACCATCTTAATGATATCGGATTCTCTCTATCCGTTCGTTCGTTTTTTTCTCCCATTCATCGGATTGCGTCGCGCGCTGCACAGATCATTCAAAGTTTTGTTTTCAATAATGGACAGAGGAATTATCGTTTGATTGCGTGTTGTTGTTTCTTTTTCTCAGTGCCCCGGCTATGGAAGTGCTTGGTCACGCCAACAAATTCAAATAATTAGTGTCACGAATTGAAACAAAGTAATTGCTGTTTCCAAGTCTTTTTCTGGCTGTTTGAATTTCTAAAGCCCCGCGCGACACAGTCGTAGTACGCGGTGTATTACCAAATACCGGTTTGTCGTGCTGGTTGTTATTTTTCTGATTCTTAATTGACGACGGTATAAATTATCTATTTCGGCATCGATCGGAATGCAATTATCATAATTGTACGCTTGTTTTAATGGACGTAGTTTTATGAATTATATCTAGCGTGTTGCTGAAGTAATGAAATTATCTTAATGTCAAAATGTGTTCGTGTTACGATATGGGAGCATAATTCACATAGAATATTTTAATAACCATTATTACAGCGTTTGTTTCACAGAATCGTTCGCAATAGCGCCGTTAAAAACATTATTAATTAGTATGTAAAAAAATAAAATACAGAAATTACGACAATAAATTGGCTGACTTTATATTCAACTTCACAGAATTTTAAATAAATTTCTTTTCAATTAAAACCACATGTAATTTTCTCACATCGTATGAACCTATTTTACTTCTCATTCAATCGCAACACTCTCATAAAACGCGATATCGTCCGCCACTTCTAATTAGACACTCGATTATTTTTTTCAAAGCATACTGCACAATGAACAATACTAATTAAACCCCTAAACGCGCCCATCATCTCGATCCGCACCCTCTCGCTTTTTCACCCCCTTCCGTTAACTTTCAATCTCTCTCTCTCTTTCGCGTCATCCACACTTCGCTCATCCGTCCCAAATATTTAGTCCACACAGTCCAATCGACTGTTCACTTGCTGCATACACGTATATACACACGCATAGAGAAAGAGAGACGCACAAAGCTATATAGTCACAGACTCGCGTTCTCGTTTCGCCCGGTCGCGCGCATCGCAATTAGCGCATGCATCTGTCGAGCAGATGTCCGTTCTCGTTTTTTTTCTCTCTTTCCCAGAGCGTAGTACGCACGCGCGCCCAGTTTACGCGGATTCTATTGTCCCGTGGCTATTGTTTCGCGTTGCGCAATCTTGGGGATGGGATATCTCACTTCCAAGGGCTGCTAGGCTTTTTAGAGAGAGAGAGAGAGAGAGCGCAGAGAGAGAAAGTGTTGATGTTTGTAGCTGTATAGTAGTGTTCAGTTAGAGTGAAACGGTGGATTTTTGAAGGGCAGTAGGGATGGAAGAAAGGGGAGTAATCGAGCGTGACTATGGGAGATTATGAAAAGTGTAGGTGGCAGGGCGAGGAGCAAGAGAGCCAAGTTAATTTCTCAATTGGGCATGGATAGGGATTGAATTAGTTCTAGGTTGGTTTGGATTAATTGAGTGATTAAGGAGCTACCGTTGTTGCTGTTGAGCCGAGCCTTCGTCTAATTTGATGACTTCATCAAGGTGTTCGGGGTTTGGAAGGATGAAGATATGTGTAAGACTGCTGTCTAAAGCAAGTTATAGACAATTAGAAAGATTACTAAAATTGACAAAGCCATAGTAGAACTAAAGATGTTGAGTAATTTTCTAGTTGAATTATCTCATTAAAAATGTATTTTGAAATACGCAAGTTTAATATTATTTTTATATCTGCTGCAAATCTTATTGAAATATAGTATTGTTCTTCAGTAATGAACAAATTGACTAATAGACAAATAATTAACTATGTTGAAATGAAAAGAAAATGTTTAATAACCTGATAACATTATATAGAAAATTACGATATCGAAATGCAACGATCATTTCTAAAAATTAACTCTTTCATTTTAATAAAATTCTGAATGTTTAAAATCTAATTCCGTACGATCTCATCGCAAAAGACAGCTGAAAATGGAACTGACATTATATATACATAAACAAACAGCGATCGAAATTCCGCTCCAAGTAGGCATTAATCATTCCAATCTCCGACAATAGTCCCGTCGAACACAACGCTAAATATACCGTCTTTCTCTCTCTCTCGCACACACAATGCTTCCGATTTCCAATATTGGCATTGGGAGGGCAAAACAATGAATTCGCGAGAGAATAAAAGATAAGCCGCGGGATATTGAAACGAGGGAGCGCGCGCGCGCATACACACAAAAGAGCCGTAGTATATATACTGCGAGGAACACGCGCGCGCACGCGTGCGTCGTTGTCGTCGTCGTCATCGACGTTCCCCGGCCTCTCAATTACGCCTGAAGTGTGCTCGCGCTGCACACTTTTTTTCGCTCTCACCCTGTGCTCGTATGGTGCGCGTACATATTCTCTTCTTTACCCCCAAGGCTCGCGTTAATCTTGATTATCGTTATGCCGCGCGTATACGAGAGTTGAGTGTCGGTTAATTAGGGACGAGAAATCGATTGCGCGCCAGTGAGAATAAGAACGTTTCTCTCCTCTTTTTTCTGCTCTTTCCTTCTTCTTATTCATCGGGCGAGCTCGTGATTGACTAATGCCGAGTCGTTTTTTTTGGGAACAGTTGACGGCGTGATTTTGTGCGAACTCACTTGTTTTGATCAGATGATTGCTGGATGGATTGAGATTTCGAATTGATCGTTTACGTCGGGTACCAATTTTGAAATTACGCTGTCAGACGCTGAATCCATGATATTTTGATTTTGTAATGCTTGTGTGTATACACTTTGTGCGTGTGCGAGGTTTAAAGTAAAACACATAATTAGAGAATTTAATTCGACGTGACTTGAGCGACACGCGTTTCGTTAAGTCGAGGTAAATTATTAAGTGACAACGATAAATTAATGAATTATGAATATAAGCGCCCGTGGGCTGACAATCGAATTGAATTATGAACAACGTAAATCAATGGCAAACAAGCAACGTTATACATTGTAAGCCAACTATATATACATATACGCGTGATTAAAAAACATACGTGACGAAAATAAACACGAATCTGACTTAAAATAATCATCACAGTACTTATAACAAGCCGATGGTAAGCTCTCGCGGGCGCAGTGTCCGATAAAACGTCATAAAAATTAATTATCCGAAATTTATAACTTAACACCTTGTTATACACTCGAGAAAGAAAAAATCAATACGCGCCAACGGCATAAAACAAAATCGTGCGTGTCGTCTGCGGAAACCCGAAACTCTTGCTCCCAAAAAAAGGAGGAAAGAAATAACGTATACTCCCGGCAATTACGCAAGTCAACGCGCTCGCATACTTAGTAACGGTATATATACATATACGCGCGAAGAACCTCGGGAGTGCATAACTCTCATTAAAGTCCCTCTGGCGGAAAAAGAATCAACTCTGCCTTGGAGCGAGGAATTGAAAAATATTTACGACGACGCGATAAATCCGAAAATCGCGGGTATATAACCCGATTAAGCGGCGGACCGCGGCGTAATCGCGATAAATCGCGGGAAGGAGAAGGAGGAGAAGAGAGGAGAGGATGCATTGGCCGCTGGCACGCGAGGGTATAAACCTGTCGCGCAGCTTATTATTTATCGGATTGTCTTAGCTCCCCCGTCGACGCGACGAGTGTGTATGGATTTTCGGGTAGGAGGGAAGAAAGGTGCATTCAAAGGTGGCCGATGAGGAAGTGGAAAAGGCTGTTTATAGATTTTTGCATAAGTCTGCGAGATTAGAGTTGAATCTTGTAGGCTTTGAAAAATATTCATCTTCTCCATGAGGTTGTGTAATTTTGTACGAATCGAAGAAGATTATCAGATTTGTAATGCTTCATGTATAAATGTTGTATTACGTAAGTTACAAAAACAAGATTATATTTTTCATTCTGATAAATAGTCGACTACAAAAATTAATGGTATTGTATATAAATAATGTTTATTTTTTTAATTGTTTACTTTGCAGTGATAAATAAATTGAAGATTTAGTAGGCTATAGTGTATAATAATTAGTAGATTTTTCAAGCTAAGATAATTTTAATTAAGACGAAATTAATCAATCAAATCTTGCTAAATAATCTGTGTTTGTATGATTATATTCTGCTACCTATGCCTGATAGAAACCAAATCAAGGAACTAAGAGAAATTGACTCTAAAAAATAACATAAACATCGTCTGTGCTCTAATCATTCTTCTACACTTTCACCTACCAATCAGTACGTCTCAAATATTTCATTATACAATAAAAACCACTCACTTGCTCTAAGCGCATCCATGGGCACGCTTGGGTAGGGTATGCTGTATGGGTATCCCTCCTTGCGGTGGGTCTTTTGCTTCCTACGTGGCCTGTATTTGTAGTCTGGATGCTCCTTCATATGCATCGCCCTCAGCCTCTTGGCCTCGTCGATGAACGGCAGCTTCGCTTCCTCGGTCAAGAGCTTCCACTCCGCACCTGCGCAAAAATATGACGTCGTACACGGTTAGAGATATATCGCTGCGGGAGCGCAACTTCAAAGGTTCATTTTAAATAGCAAGGGGTACTTTCTTTCAAGGGGTGGAGGAAGATATATAAATATAGACGTAGTTACTTGATCGATGTCGGTGTATATATATGTATGGTAAAAGGGTGCAATTTGTTGGAGAAGAAGGATGGGTTGATTGAAGGATGGTTTTGAGTAATAGTATTTTTTTTTTTTTTTTTTTTTTTTTTTTTTTTTTTTTTTTTTTTTTTTTTTTTAAATAGGAGGTAGCGTATTTGGCTATACGCATATGCATGAATATTGTAAAAATATGTGAGATAAATGTTCGAAGCGAATAAAACTGCAATTATATATAAAGGAAGAACTGATACTTCTGGTATATATTTTTGAAAGCTGTTGTATTTATACAATACGGTTCATACTTTACAAACATTAACATCACAACACCACACCGCCAACTCAAAATCCCAACAGTTACTTAGACACCATTTGGTCCGATTTCTCACTTCAACAAAAGCCATCATCGTCCAACCAACGCAGGTAATCTCCACATGCTGCACCTAAACCCGCGTGTTCCATTCAACCGATATTAGACGCCCATTGAGAGAGTGAGAGAAGCCAAGACACTACTCGCCCTCGTCATATCTCTTTCTTTCACATTGTCCTCGCATGCTATATCCGCTCGACGAAAAAGCGCGACAACGCCAAGGACGGGAGAAAAAGAAGTAGTAGAAAAAACAACGCTCGTCATAAGCGCATACTACACAAAAATACGAAGAAGCAGCAGCATCAGAGAAGGCAAGAGTGAGAGAGAACAAAAAGCATCAACGAAACCCAGGTTGCATAATACACGCACGCGGTGGTATAGTAACAGCAGCAGCAGCAGCACGCATTGAAAGTCCCCGGGATGTATAACAAACTGCCGTCGCTGGCTGGCTGGATGGCGTCGATTGTTACGACCAAGAATTAATTACCACTTGTTGTGAAGCGGCTCGAACAAAGCCTCACACGTGCGAGCCTATATGTGTGTATGTGTGTACAGGTGTGGGCGGGCGTGCGCAGCTCGGTGACGAACTCGAAACTCGCGAGCACAGCGATAGAGAGAGAGAGAGGGGCAGTGAAACGGAACGGGATGGAGAAGAGGAGCAGTACGCACGGGAGGGAGAGGAAAAGAGAGAGAGAGAGAGAGGACGTAGTAGTAGGTAGCAGCTACGCTATCAAAAAAAAACAAAAAAGAAAAAACGACGGCTGCACGTGGGCGCCTGGAACGAGAAGATAAAACGATTGGGCCTTCTGCTGGCTGGAGTGAAAATTTTGCGAATTTGCGAGAATTTGATACATGTATGCTGCAGTTGTGGAGACTTTGTGTTTTTTGCTTTGTAAAGGACAAGGTACTTGGTTTCTTCTTGACGTCCTTATGCAGTATTCTAAGTATTTCTGAAACCTTTTTTTTAATGCTCTGCAATCATTTTTTAAAAGAAAAGAAGTAAAGAATCCCATGGCGCAACGTATACTTATAAGACGTACATACTACTAAAACATTTAACTACACGTAATTTGGAAGTTTGAGGGACTTGTATTTTCATGTGTAAAACTAGGTTAAAAGTTCTCTTAGACAAGGAAACTTTTTCTTTTGAAGATTATTATATATGTGTAAGTGTCTCATCCGAAAGTTTAAAAAACAAAGTTTCGCTGTTCCTGGACATTGCACAGCGTACGGTTGCGACACGTATATATGTACTACACTTTGTAACGCACAATGGTCTAAAAAGTTATTATAAAACTTAACAACAGCTGTTACAAAAGTGTATAGATATCTGTAATATATCATATTTATGTTTGAAACTGTACTGCGACTACAAAAAGTAACATGTGTTTAACATCTTCAACTATATTATACAGTGCACTTATCTGTAATAATAACGTAAAATCAAACAATCAGCCACTCTATCATCCTAACCACACAAAATCCTCAACCCCTCGGAGAAAAGCATCATACCACCGATCATCCACCTCCATACTGCTGTCACACAGCCAATACTGTAACGCGCGCGGCGAATCGCGTTGCCAAGGCACCGCTGCGCGCGCGCACGTGCACGACAATAATGGCAGAACAAAGCTATCGTCGAGACTACGTCGTCGACGACGGCGACAACAGCGACTTCAGGAATCAACCCCTTTTATGTACTTTCTACGGCTTGCGATATAATGAAAAGGCGCGCGCGCGCGAGCAAGCGAGTTGCTTTAATTTCAATTGAAATTTTCAAACCGGCGCGTTACCGTAGAGACGCGACGTGTTCGGCAGTGGCGGTGACCGGCTATATAGTCGAATACCAAAACCTGGTTGTAGTTATATATTGTACAGAAATTAAAATAACGAGGGAGGTCGTTTATGTTAACTGGCGATAGGAATCGTATAGGTTAAAAGAAGTGAGAATGTGGGTCGAGCGACGGCCTTGAATCGTCTTTTATACTTAATATTGATATTGGTATACTCGAATATTTCAGTGTCGAGCTGATCGATTAATTCTCCCGCACGTAGGCTACTCCACGGGCTGGGGGTTGTCAATTGGAATAATACTGATGATTCAGGAACTTTTAGTGCGTGGGACTCGATGTCTACGGTTTGTAATGAAACGTATAGCAAACGTGAGTTAAGAGTAGTTTGTAACGTTCTTGTGAAAACGTTGAAAAACCTTATATATACTTTTCAGTACCGTAAAGTACAGGTAATCACGTAACAATCAATTATAAGATATACTTTTAGTACTGATACAAATTCAATTGACCAGAAGACAAGTTTTACAATCCGTTTGTATAATTAAATTTTAATCTGTATAGCTATAACGTTAGCCGTACCCTACTAAACACTATAAGCGGATTAACATTACTCACAATAATCTCTATACGAGTCATGACATCCTCGCTTTAAAAAAAATAACAACAGTCATTTTAGATCAATCAACCACGTTACATTCCAGCATTATCTCTTCTTTCAACACTTAATTACCAACCTAATTCCCCTCTCTCATCGTGCGTATTCCGCTTACACAGACCATTGAGAGGACGCACATTGTCGCGGTCCATTGAGTCAATCTAAGCTCCGAAACTAGCGCGCACAATGCGCCGAATGCCCGTGTATTTTAGTCTCATTACCGCGGCCGAATATACACACGCTGCAACAACTCGCTCACAACTTTGCTATATATGTACACAGCATAAACAAACTTCAGCGCTAAAACACACATACACATGTATATATATGTATAGGTATATACTCCTCGCAAAACTGTCATTCTCCGTGCGAGCACTTCACGCGCGACGAGAGTTTCGCGCTCGATGTATTTTTCCCTCGCGTATATATACATACATACACACGACCTATAGTCGTCTTCCTCCCTTTTGTACGACCCTATTGTCTTTCGCTCGTTAGAACTCACCTTGCATCGTCGTCGTGTGTTATACACACACGCGCGTATATACTCGTCTTCGTTCGCTTTCTTTTCTCTCGCGTCTTATTGTCTGTCTACTCTCCCCTCGACTCACTCTCTACTATATACTCCCCTTTCTCGCGTGACTGTGTGTACGTATGTGTGTGTATATAATACCGGGCGAGGCTGCGGAACAATGCGAAGAGATAAAGGGACCGAGAGAGTGAGAGAGAGTCTTAATCTCGCGCCAGGAGATAATAGGATTTGGTTATCTAAACTGCCATTTGGTTAATTGTGACAAAAATTGATGCGGTCTCGCGCGCGCGTGCGTGTGTGGTGTATACATACAGAGTATATATACATATAAGCAAGAGAGCACTTTATCGGTTGAGCGAACGCGTTGTATTCGGAACGCGAGGCAGCAACACCTTTTTCTGAATGGAGGCTTGTGGATGGGGAGGTTGGCGATGAGCCGATAGGAATCTAAAGAGATTCTGTCTCAACGAATTATCGTTAGCCATTGTTTGCAGCGTTGATACGTTCTTGCGGGCTGCGGAGCGATGCTCTGCTGAATTGACGCCGAAAGCTATTTTTGGAGAGCTGCGTTGCTTTATTTTATTCCTCGATAAAGTGAATAACCGAAATAAGCTCGGTATCCTACATTTATATACTACTATGACAATTATTAATTATTTCGGAGCAATGCTCTTTTTCTCTCTTTCAAAATTAAAACGTCAATTTGAGTTTTGCGCCCACGTGAACATTTTAAAGACCAAGGTACAAACATATAATATACATATAGCCGAATTGCCAAACGAAATCCAATTAGCAACTTCCGCGAGGTCGCGAAATATTAAAGCATTATAATCAGTGGCCGAAAACTTTTGAGGTAGCCGAATATATACATCGTGACGCCCCAAAATTAACCGAATAAAACCGCCCCCTTAACGCGAAAACCGTCGTCTCACCTACTCTCTCTCGTCGTCTCTTTTTCTCACTGAAAAACCGACATCCGCGTGCGCTCGTATTATACACGCGCACATACACACACACACATACATGTACAATGTCGCTCACGCGTTCGGGCGCGATACACAAGTAGTCGTCGAGCGAGCTTTCGTCCTCTCTCTCTCTCTCTCTATAGCGACAATGGGGCCCCGCAAAAGTTGCCCCGGACTCGCTCGCTCGAAACAATAAGCACAGCAGCAGCGTGCCACAGAGTTTAGATCCCGGCGAGGAAGCGCCCGGGATTTCCAGTTTCCGCGACGCACAATGCCCCGAAGATAATGAAGCCCTCGTCGCTTGCTTGTTTCTATGTATATGAGTGTGTATGTATACATATACGTGTGGTTATATGTGTACCGCTCCTTTCTTTACACTGGCTCTTCACGACGGCTTCTACTTCTTCCGTGGCATCAACGCACGCGTTTTTCGTTATTTTTTGCGAGACAGCGGACTCCTCGGCATGCGAATTTCGCGTGAAATCAAAACACAAAATATACGCGGGCTGCGATGTTCGTATGATCGAATTTCGTATGATTTAATTAAGCAATAAATAAACTCGCTGTGTTTCGTTATATTCTCGTCATTTTAAAATTCATATCTTATTCGTTTGTTTTTCTATTTCTTTTTGATACCAAAATACTACAAAATACTTTATATTACTATATATTACAATATTATATATAATTATATTATTGATCTCCAAAACTATTGTACAGATACTCGCAGTTCTGTTTAAATTCTGTTAGAACACAATATAATAGTGAATTCAAATCTGAATATCTGTTAATATTATACAATGTAATATATTCAAAATTCATTTCAGGACAATACTGCGTTATAAATTTATAAACATTCTTTCGGTATTATGTACCAACAGTATAGAACAACTCTCAATACCGCATGTACTGTATTTCCCAGGCAACGTTGTCTCGCTTACATTGGAGTTCAAAAGTGTACTCGGCACAATTACATTCTCGAAAGGATTAAGGAAATAATTCCTCTGACTGATATAACAACCGCGCGGCGTACAATGGGGTTACGCGAAGGGCACGATAAATATATGCATACGGTTACTACAATAACTCGCACAAGGCGATGGTTTATTTTATCCTCGTATTCGTCCGTAAACATATACGTTTTATTTATAGCGAGCCAATGGTGATCGGTTTGTCGAGCCATAATTCTTCTTCCTCTCTCCCTCTCTCCCACCCACGTAGGTCTAATAAATTAGCACATCTAAGCAAAATCGATATCTCGAGTGAATAAAAGCGAATTGCCGCCGCGTCGAAGAATAGAATCCGCACGCTTTACCATCCCTACATGTAAAATATATATGAATATATACCCCAAATCAATAAACAAAATAGCGTGTGTATCTCTCAGCATCCACACATATACGTACATATGTATATATATTCACGTACAAAGCCGACTGTTTTGTTACGCAACTGCACGGCGCGAGAGTGAGAGAAATCCTCTGTTTCTCTCTCAGTCACTCCGACAAAAATGTCACCCGTTGTTTTTGTGCCCGCGCGCGGCGGTAGGTTTTTTTTGTTTGTCAAGAATGCGCAGATAATACTGCATTTATGCGGCCGAGCCAAGCGAATGCAGGCGCTTTTCTCTCTCTCTCTCTCTCTCTCTCTCTCTCTCTCTCTCTCGCTTTCATTTTTGCCGCTAAGCGAAATCCAATTTAACAGGGCGCTTCCCGATGGTTACAGCTTCATTGTCCCCGCGCGATGAACGTTTCGGCGCTTCTTTTGTCTCTCGCATAAAACCCACGCGTATATATACGCACTCACACACATATACAGACAGGTATAATATATTATTTTGCCAACGTGCGCACGCGCGTATACGTGTGATTTTCGCGCGCTCGCCTTTATTTATTTCCGAACACAGAGGCTGAAATTATCGCGTGTACTGTACGCTCGGCGCTGATGAACGGCCCTCATAATCGCTCCTCTCTGATTGTGTACGTGCGAACGGATTTTTGGTTTCCGCGAATGCAATGTGCGTTGGGAAAGCTGCGTGTTGTGAGTTTGAAGGGTTTTATAAAGTGCGAAAATTGTGGTGTTAACGATTGTTGGGTGATTAATGGTTTGTTGTTTATACTTTTTGCCCGACGTATTATAATTGTAATCGCTTCAATTCGCGTATTGTGCCGAGCACAAATTTCAGAGAATATAAAAGATATAATTTATATAGTATTCGAATGGGAATTGTTTTGGATTATTGAAAAATACGTTGAAATTGTTAATAACATATATGAAATATAAATTTATCACCGTATATAAATATAAACTACACTGTAAGAAAACTTCCATGTATATAGATATACAATGTATACTTTTAGAAACTCAAAATGTAAACACAGTATATCTATATATGTGGAAGTATACTTTCGTAGTTATCACTATAGTGATACCAATAATGACTTTAATTATTGTATACCTCTATTGTAATACATGTTTTTTGGTTACTATTTCTTAATTATTTGATTATCCCTATAATCTTTTATTTAAACATTTGTTTTCACTTAAACACACTGTGCGAAATATCCAACGATTACGCATCGCGTACACAGGAGTCTTTCAAAGCGCAATATCGCGACTTTGGTCCTGAAAAATTCATGTCTCTAAAACGAGCGTCTCTCTCGCGTGCGCGCGCGTGCGTACGACCTTTTCATACGCAAACACGACAAAGCCGTAGAAAGGCCGTAGAGCGGAGGAGTGAGGGGCAAAGAGTCGAAAAAAAACAGAAAGAGAAGTAAGAAAGACGGCAAAAGCACGCGGAAAGAGAGGAAGAACTATACCTCCGAGCGCGTGCGTATAGAGAGAAAGAGAGGAGAGGCAGGGGGGAGGAGTGAAAGAGAGGAACAACGTCCAGGAATAAAGGGGAAAATGAAGAAAACAAGCGCCCCGGAAGAAAGGCGAGCGCAAAGGGCAGCAGCAGCAGGGCTGTGGCAAAAAGCCGGGCCGGGCGCGCGCGCGAGAGCGCGAAAAAAGGAACGACGACGGGTAAACAATGGAAAAAGTCAAGGGAGAGAAAATGGGAGATAAAGGCGAAAGAGAGAGGGAATATTTGCTTAGAACAATGGGGTCTGGTCTTGCCTCCTTCTTTTCCTCTCTCTCCCTCTCTCTCTCGTTCTCTCGCTAGCACACTCGGCGAGAGGTCGAACTTAAAGCATAATGGCGCCCGGCCGAACAATGCCGTTTATTTAACATCGTTTAAAAGTACAAAGCCTGTTAATTAATGGATGGGAGGGAGGGAAAGAGAGGACGGCGCCACGGCGGAATAGTCGAGAGAGAGAGAGAGAGAGAGAGAGAGAGGGACTTTCGTCGTCGTCGGTGGCGGCGACGACGACGACGGCGGGCTTTTATCGGCGGCCATTGTGAAAGTCGCACGCGCCGCGAACTCTACTCTACTGTCGTCCGTCGGGCTTCTTTGCGATGAGCCGACTTGTACGACTGTGATAAGTCCCCTCTTGCCGAGTGTTTTTGTGCGGGAGATTCGCGAGCGGATGGACACGACTGCCGAGCTATATATAATACGCGGAAGAGTAGAATTTTTGAAAGGGGTTATTTTAAAATGTCGTGTAATCCGTACGTGTGTATGTATGCTTAACTGATGTATTTTTCTTTTTTTTCGATATGTAAAACGTTAGTCATGATGAACTTTAAAGATAATTTCTATTCAAGTACCACGCTTTTTAGATTTTATTTGTTGTCAATATTAAAATCAATAATCCTTATTGCGTGTATATTTTTGTTTACTGAAGAACTGTTTGCCATTGAGTATTGATTTTGTCATTTATAAATTATTAATAATCAGTAATAATAATTAATTTTATCATTAAATTATCTTCCAAAAATATGAAAACAAATCGCTTGCTCTGTCGCATCTTTCGTGCAAACAAATATTAAAAAATGAGGCATATATTCTATACGTATATACAAAATCAATATATGAATAATATTCAGTATAATCTGAACTCGACAAAATTATAACGACAGAGGAAAAGCAAAACAACAATGCATTGAATCGCGGCTTTTTCTCGCCACCCGCGTCCACACCTCATTCAGCCTTCAATTCGCCATTCTCCCAGAAAAATCACCGCTACAAACGGGACAAAAGCCGCTGTAGAAAAGATCCATTAGCTCGGCTTTTTATAAAAACAAAAACTGCCGCGCACGAGAAAACTATCTGCGATCGATGGCAGCGAGGAGAGCGAGCAATTTCGCCTCATAATTACCCCGCACTCGCACAGTAGCGGGAGCATAGGGGTGAACGAACCAAGAGGAGAGAGAAAGAAAAAGAGAGGTGCCGAGCCTCTCCTAATAAACAATAATCAATGGGACAAAGCAACGCGCGCGACTTTTGCGCACCTCGGGACAAAGAGACGAGATGAGGGAGAGAGGAGCAGATTTACGAAGTGAATTGTGAACGGATCTATATAGGTGTGACAGCACCAATGCTGCGCGAGCGAGGACAATGCAGCCAAAGTCGCGTTGTGCAAAAGACCGAGAGGGTTGGGGTTATATTAAGCACAAGATGATGGTTTTCTGCGTGTGCTTGGTGCACAGGAGTGCAATAATGGTAGCAGGAGAAGTACGAATAAATTTTCATTGAGAATGTATAAGGTAGCTTACTGATCATAAATGTAAAAGGTTTCGTAATAATTCGATGTCATTGTTAATTGAACTAATGGGTGGGGGTTTAGCTCATTTTTTAATGAAAAATAAAATAAATTTTAATTAACTTTTTCAATTCGTCGAACTTGTTTATTTCTTGAACAACTTTAGTAAACTAAAGTATTGTAGAATTTTAAAAATAATACAAAGAAAAAACATGAAGACACCAAAGTATATAACACTCACGTAAGTCGCGCGAGACACACTCTCGTCGAGACGTTTTTCTACCTCTTACTTCTTTTTGTCCCTCACTTTGTATCTCCTCTGTTTTTCTCTCCTCGCGGGCACGCATTTGTACTGCTACGCGGAATTAAAAACAATCGTTCCCCCGACGGGCAAAACTCCTCCGGAGAGTATCTGTGTGCGGATTTGGACCTCATAGCCTCCTGTTTTTTTTTTAACTCACGTTGTCGTCAACGGAATTATTCTTTATCTGCGATGAGGTGTAACAGTGGTTTGTGAAAGGTATACATACAGTGAGATGAGCGAAATGTATTTTGAAACCATGCAATACTGTTAATTAATTAAATTAAATGACATACAAATATATATGTATATTTGTTTGTGTACTCTAAATCTATATGAAAAACACGGAAACACAATTCGACAGGTATACAACGAGAACAACGCCTATATTCACGATTCTCCGTTCTCACAAAACTTGAAAATAATCATGATTGCAGGAATAATCGATTCAAAGCACTCGGAAGCGCCTCTTCATTATCACCCTCTACACCTGCATCTACACACAGTATACGCTATACATCCACACAAACGCACGCATACATGTATGCACAATACGCATATAGACGTCCCCTCAATCACGAAAATTACAACAGTGCTCGCGCTTGTGCTCTCTCAAGAGAGAAAGCGAAAAATCATCCGCGATATCGCTCGCGATGAAACGAGCGAATTCGATATTAGTCAGGCCAAAGACACGCGTGCGTGCGCAGCGCCACAAAGGCGCCTGTTCTTCTCTCTAAAGACAGACAGAGAGAAAAAGAGAGAGAGAGAGAGAGCGCGCGCAGAGAACGGAGCGAAGAAAAAAAAGAAGCGAGAGAGAGAGAAACAGGGCTGTCGTCGTAGAGAATGAAAAAAAAGAGAACGCGTTTCTTTGCGCTCGAGAGGCTGGAAAGGCATGCGAGACCGCATCCATATCGGCGAGGCGAAAATACTTCATTAGGATGAAAGCTCCTCGCTCTTTCTCTCTCTCTCTCTCTTCGATACTTTATCTCTCCCTCTCTTTCTCTCTCCGCCCACTCTCTTCACCCCTTCCTCTTCTTTCTCTCCTCTACGACGTACGGGTCGCGTATATAATGCTCGCGCTCTTCTCTCTCGGCTTTCACGCGTGTTCGTCGCGCGGAAGCATCTGCCTTTGTCGCTCCCCCTCCTCCTCTTCCCCCCGCGACGACTTAGACGAGAGGCGGCAACAAACGCTCTCCTCTCTCTCTAGCGCCTAGGCTGTACTGCATGCGCACGCGCGATTATTTCTTTTTTAACTTTCTTCTTCGCTCGTTTTCGGCTTTTGTTTAATCGAGGGTTGAATGCGTGTATATATAGTGTGTGTATGGAAGAAGAGCTACGAGGAGGGACAGGCACACAGTTTTTTGTAAAATTGTGCGGATGATACGAAGGTTTTCAGTGTAATTATTGTGTGGTTGGAGAGCAGTACAGTGTGTAGTGTGTGATGTGTGAATGTGTATGTGTCTGTGCATCATTATAGTAATGTCTGTTTGGCGCTCGCTTGTCTAGTGTAAAATGTCGGAAAAGACGCGTGTCGGGTGTATATACTGAATACCGAATGTGTACTTACGGTGATTGTCGGGAAAGAATCATAAACATACCCGTATTGTAGCTGGTTTCGTATAATAGACCGAAGTCGTGGTTCTCGTAAATATTAATGCAAAATTAATGTAACTATAATCAACTGCAACACGTTTCAACTATATATTACTTTCATAACTTTTTTTAATACATTTCTTAAAACTATCAAGGAGCGCGGGAACGCTCCGAAGGCAAGTATCTAGAATATTCAATGAAAGCTATAATACGAAGAATTCGCGTAATTTGTTCCCATAGACAGATCCCTACATTATATAAATAAATAACAGCTCCATAAAAAAATCCACACTCTGCAGTCTTAAACATCCCCTTTTGCAGCTCCTTACAATTTTCAACCCCATTTGCAAAGTACGCCGCCTCCTTACACGTATCTCCCATTCACGCGTGCGCGTTACATACAAGATGCATCCCCCTCACATAAACACTCGCGCAAAACAAACGCAAAATATCGCAAACAACACCCGCACCTATATATATATATATATATATATATACACACACGCGTATGCGTGCCCCTCGCTTATCTCTCTCATTATCCCAACCCTTCTTCTTTATACCTCCGCCTCCTCCGACACGCCACGCACGTGCCTACAAAAAAGGGGGAAGAATACGGTATAGCACAGTGAATGAGTGAGAGAGGAGTAGTATAGTAGTGTAGTATATATATATATATATATATGTATAGTGGCGTATCGTGTACGATCGATGCGCGCGCGCGGGCGACAGCCCGGGAGGGCGGAGAAAAGATGGACGCGGCGTGGGGAGGTATAGAGTGAGAGAGGGCTTGCGCGATCACAATGGCGGCGTGGATGATGCACTTCGTCGCGCGGGTGCCTGCGAAAGAGAGACAGAGTTGTCTGAAGGGGTGGCTTTTATTATTTGGACGGTGCGTGGTGGAGGAAATATAGGAATATATGTGTGTAGATGCGGAGATGTTGCTGGAAAAATGGCGGGGTGCGGACGCGTGAATGTTTTAGAGCGGAATGATATTATATTGTATATTGTTCATGTATGTTGTGTTGCGAAAATGCTTTTTTACCTACGACCAGTTACGTTTGAATGTATTTAGTTCCGTAGTAAGCAGTATGCAGAAATATTAACGGTGGTATGTACACTGTTGTATACGTGTAATTGATTCGTAGAAGAAGAAGATATGATGTAATATGGATCGCTTTTAATGCGGAAGACATATATGAAAAGCTATTATTTCTGTTTTCAGAAGTTTCAGAATGTATGAATACATTTACATTCTGATATATGATAGTACCTAAAACCTAATTTAACAATCAATATTTGAATTGCCTATATATGCTAATAAAAAAAGCCTCATAACTTTTGAATAAAACAATTATAATATATAACATATTGCGTCCATAATTTTTTTATTTGAAACAATTCACGTGTACTTTCTTAACAATAATTTTTCCCCCTTCTATATATAATACTACTACTTTCTACATTTGAATGAGACTCATATAATCGTGCACAAACACCATCTCTGTACAATAATACCCCGCACCTCTAATTAAAGCATCGAGCCTAATGCAAAAACAATACCGTCGCGACGACGACGGCAGCGCGCAGTGGACATGCCCGAGCAAACAGAAGAGAGAACAGGAGAAAGAGAGAAAACGCCGCGCCGTTTTTATTCCGCCGTCCGCGCGACAATGGCGCTTCTTGCGTAACGCGCGCGCCGAGCGTAGGTGGGCATGAAACGAGCGATTTGAGAGCGAGCGGGAGAGAGAGAGAGAACGGCGACGGCAGTATTGTCTACCAGCTGCGTGAGGTTCAGAGAGGGAACGGGCGATAGGGACATATTCCATGCGGGCGATGGGAGTGTGGGTATGTGTGTGTGTGTGAATATATATATATATATATGTGTGTGTGTGTGTGTGCGAGAGGATTTTTGGGTGAGGTCACGTGTTTCGCTTGTGGATTTTTTTGAATTATGGTGGTTGGTGAAGTTGTGCATCGTGCGTGGTATATATGTTTGCGATGGCGGTTTGAAATGTGAGATGAAAAGTTACGGGTTGATTTGGTACCTTTTTGTTTACTTTAATTAATGTATATATTTTTTCTATAAAAAAGACGATCCGTTATAAAAAAAACATTTATATAAATAAATATAAAATACTATATTATATCCAGTTATACCTATATAAATGCTTGAAAAAGTTTTAATGATAATATTTAAATAAAAATTTAAAAACAATATCGCATCAGACCTCGATTGTGATTTAAAATCCATTTCGCTAATAAGCGATCATCAAAAAATCGAAACAAAATGTTGTGATATAAACAAATCATCAGGCATTATAGAAAATCATCCCTACACCCAACAACTACGGTTACCAAACAACGTCATTCTCAAAATCACTCCTTCGTCGACATATACACATCGCTCCCCGCGCGTCGTTCCACCTCCGTAAACTAGCAAACGATGTACACACAGCCGAGAGCAGTATCAACATGAACATGAGAGGGGGATCGAACTCAAACCCCCATGCTAAGAAGAGAAGAAGCGCTGTTCGATTGATTTCGGATTACGCTTGATTCTCGTCGCTGTGCGCGCGATCATTAAATAAAGTAATAGCCTATGTGAGTAGAGTGGGGTGCGACGACAGCAGGTTCACGTGCCGCCGCCCCCGTGGCGCCCAAGTACTCGAAAGAGCAACGTAAGGGGCTAGATTTTTGCGGGATTTCGGGGGTCGGAGAAGAGAAGCTGAGAGAGAAGTGATTTTCAAGTGTTTTGGTACAGTTGTGGGTTGCGACGGAGGGTGGAAAGAGTAATGAGGAGAAAAGTAGCTTGTATATACAGATTTGCCGGTTGGGTTTTACAGTTGATGATCTGTGATTTTAGGGTTATTCAAGATATCATGAATTAGTTTAATTTAGTGTAAGAGTATTGAGTATTATACTTATTTTTTCATTAGTTGACATTACCTGGGCTTAGTTTATAATTGGACGATAATCACTTGTGAGAGATTAAACATTTTCTAACGCGACTAGTTAATCAAATAGATTAAATGAAAACGCATTTTACATTACCACTGTACAGTATAATTAATTTTTTAATTCTACGAACAAACAATACCCAAATTTCTAGCTTTCCACCATGACCTTAAACTTTCTTATTAGCTCGAGAGCATAATAATTTATATCAGTCTCGAACGTACGCTCGACGGCAACAGGACTCAAGACCAAAGCCCAATTACTTCCGTGGCGACAAAGGAATTCGCAAGAGACTTTTAAACCGACAAGAGAGCAAGGAAAAGGAGCGCGCACAGACGCGAAGAAGAGAGAAAGAGAGAGAGAGAGAGAAGAGAATGCAAAGGAACTTGCCGCTCGCTCGCACGCGCACCTCGTGATGATGATAAGCCGGCGCACGGGACTCTCTCTTACTCTCCTTTGCGGCCCTTTATGTACACACGCGCGCCTTGAGAGAGAACCCAAAGGTATTATGCGCTAATGCGCGCGGGTGCGCACGGCAAGGGCGCTGTGCTGGCTCTCTCGACGCGACTTTTTCAATTTCGGTCTGTCTTTTTTCTTTTTTCAGGGTGCAGAAGAGGAGTGGAGTTAAAGGGGTGCATTGTGATGGAAGAATATGGTGATTTTGAAATTTCTTTTTTTAATTTCATGAAAACGTATTTACACGTCACTTTGTTTGATAAATCAGTGATCGAGGGATTACTATGATTCGAATGCGTATAATAAGTCCAAATGCACCGTTAACCTAGAAAGTACAAAGCGAAAATTTTGGCCGTTACTAAGTGCTCGTTAAACTGATATTTATCGCTTAACTGACCAACGACGCAGAGCTGAACTAAACATTTGAATGTCTTTCAGCCTTCACTATTTTCTTCTTTTCTCCCAAAACATCCTCGGCGTCTTTTAAAGCATCCTGCCAGTTCGCCACCTTTAGCCCGAGCTCAAAGTCAAAAGAATCCCGCGCCACAAAAGGAAAAACGCGCTCAAAGACACCCGAGGGTCATGCGCTTCTCAAAAGAATCCCTGGTTCATTGTGCAAACACACATATACACACATACGCGTCTATATACTCACCAAGCCTCTTGGAGATTTCGGAGTTGTGCATCTTGGGATTCTCGTGGGCGATCTTCTTGCGCTGTGATCGCGACCAGACCATAAACGCGTTCATGGGTCTCTTGATGTGGTCGACTTGCATGCGTTTACCAGCGGCCGCAGCAGCAGCGGCACCGAGGTGATGACCCGCGACACCGGCAGCAGCAGCGGCACCGATCATCGCAGCGGCTGCTGAACCGGGACCGAGGACACCGCCACCACCGCCGCCAGCACCACCTGGAGGCGAGGCGCCTGACATGCCCTGCATGCCACGCAGCGTCTCCTGGAAGGATGCGCTGTCGCACATGTTGCCGCCGGCTCTGTGAAAAAGAACGAGATATGGTTGTGTTAATGTTCGATTAAATCTTTGTGGTAGCTGAATTTTAGACATTTTTTAAATAAAAAGTTCTTGTGTGTAAATTCTTGTGAGTTTTTACATTAATATATGGATCAAGTTTTTCATTGTATATATTTTTTACTATTCACATACGAAACAGATTGTTGTGTTAAAAACTAAATATATGTCGCTCCTACATGACGTGTGATTAAAACTGCACACTTGATAAGTATGTTCGTATTTCTAGTACATGAACTTGCAGTTTTCGAATTAAAAATGGAGATTTTAAAACAATATTAACCTTCAAAGATGAATTACAACTAGACATCTTTATTTATTTTTTAACAAATAATAAGCGATAAAAAAAATTAAAAATAAAAATAATGTTAGGATACACGGAAAGAAGTTGTGACTGTTACCAACGTTAGGGTAAGTGTACTAGATGACAAATTTTAGCTACTAAACACTTCAAACATGCTGCCATCCAATAATTTGTGAAGACACATTAAACTTCTCGCATACTTACCCTAATTGATAAAACTTCCTATTTGTTCAACATTAGAAAAATAACCAATAAAATAATTACCAAAACTAAGTTACTATATAGAATTACTAAAACTATTTTATTAGTTTATCTCATTAAGCCGATAACACATTTTTATATACTAATTAATTAATAACAGTATAAGGAATCTTGTTTTTTTGCGGACCTATTATATATCCCACCAAAGAACCGTGACACTTTTAACAACTTAATATCTTGAAACCCATTGTAATTCGATTAAAATCAACCCAAATGCGACTTGATACTAGAAAACTCAAACGAACAATCGGCCCGTTAGGTCAATCAAGAAGATAATTTGTCAATTCTCCGGGTAACAAAGCCAGCAAAAATTAACGAGGTCCACTTAGTGCGCGGTGGTACTCGTAAATTCACACACATATACGCACGCACGTACTCAAAGCTCGACGTTAAACCTGACGGACTAAAATAAACGCATAAATAACTGTCAGCTTATAACCATTACTCGCTCACCGACACCTTCGACAACAACACGCGCAAGCACACGCGTATAATCGGAATTTCACCTCGGCAAAGTTAATTAATCCCCGCGCGGTACGCCCGCCTCGATATTCCCGAGATTAGCTCCGGCGCAAACTCTCACTCACTCGCTCACTCGCGCATGTGCACAGGCGCATGTAGATACACGTACATATACACACACACAGACAGGCTAAAAGCTCGCGATGTCAATCTCATTGTACCCACGCCAAAACGCGAAGAGGGATAAGAAGCAGCGGCGGCGGTAGCGAAGGAGAGAGAGAGAGAGAGAGAGAGAGAGAGAACCGCCGAATCGAAGAACGTCTCGAACGTCAGCAGCAGAAACGAAATACAAGTAGGCGCGTGGAACGAGTCGTAGCCCATTGTCCCCTCTCCTCTTCTCGAATGGGAGGAAGAGGGTGGGACGGAAAACTCGAGCGCGATATGCCGATATCCTTCGTCTTCTTTTTTTTTTACTTCGGCCCAGTACAATACCGATCATCGTGCAATGACAATGCCAACTGCCCTCGCTGGAAACAATGGGGGATAGCAGGAGAAGGGGCGAGGAGAAAATTTTGCCGACGACGTCGACGACGCATGCAAATGAGCTCGCTGCGTGGTAAAAATAGATAGGAGAAGGCGTAAATATGGATGAAGGCCTCGGATATCTTTTCTTTGCGCAAGAGACGCGCGCGATGATGATTCTCGCGACGGTGGTTCTCGCGCACGTGCGCGCAGTGTACGCTACATTGCTTTATGTTCGTCGTACCTCGTGTGGCTGTATGTATATAGTTGCGTAACGCGACGACAATGTTGCATAGGAATTTGTTAGTGATGCGTCGATGGGTTTTATAGTTTGAGAGAATAATGTGAATGTGTAATATGCATTTTTAAAAGTAAAAAGATGTAGATAAAAACGGTTAGCTATTGTATAGGTGAAGTTTGAGGAAACAGGAGAAAACTGTAACCCCTGTTATAAGACATATACACTGTAAGTTTCGAGAACATATAGATATGTAACGATGTTTGCTCGTTTTCGTAGAATGTCATCAAACTTTGACTTGGGAAAGAGAGCTCCTATATATATATATACTTTCAAGAGGCAAAAATGACAAATTGTTAGAGCAACTATGTACTCAAATTTGTCACAGACCTATAAGATTCGTCTCAAATTTCAAGTTTACTGGGACTCTTAGCATAAAGTCGATAATTGAAGCGGCTTCTGAAAACGTGTCAAAATTCATGTCAAAATTCATTCTAAAATATATTAGTTTACGTATTCTACCCAAAATTCTTCCTTTTTCTTCGGGACATTTCTTCGAAAACAATTAGCACCTAAGCTTGCTACTTTACGAAACGCTGTTTTGAAGACTGAACTGTTTTTAACAAGGTATAGGTGATGAGTATACGTAAATATTCCTAATATAGAGGTATATCGAGTGAAAGTTTCCACCTAGCCTACAAAAGGGAAATATTATTAATTTTCAGTTATTAATATCATTGTGTACAAATGAATAAATCTAATATAAAGAAAAAATTAGTGTAACTAACGCAAAATCAATACGTAAGCAGTTGAATATTTATTCCTGTCTTCGCAAAAATTAACAATCAAATCGCCATTAAATAATTCTAATATTAATTAGTTCTATTGTTGGGTACAACCTGCTACAATTTCTCAAAAGAAAAAAAAATCCAAACCGGAAACAAGATTAATTAAAAAATATCGTATTATATGTCCTTTCATGTCACTGACAATAAATAATAATCCGACCTCGCGTACATCAACAACTCTACGATTAACGTACATATCGACTGACTCAGACCACCACCATCTCTGCTGCAGCTCTACCATCAGCTCTCAAAATGTCCTCCCATATCTACGTATACACCGGTACAAAACCGTATATATGCTCGTGTCCCCCGTGCGCTAAAAAAGAACGACGACGACTCGTGACGTGGTGACTATAGACCGTGAAGTGCTGCTCCGCGTCGCATATAATTGCTCATACGCGCATGTTTGTCTCGTGTGCGCGTGTTCTTTGATTCGCCAAGTCTTACATCCTTGCTTCGACGTGTATACGTATGCGTATCGCAAGGCCATTAGCCGATTTCTCTCTCTCTCTCTCTCTCGCTGCTTTTTTTCGCTCTTGTCCCCGAAGAGAAATGTCACCCCTCGGCTCTCGAACTAACGCAATTACATGCCAGCGTGCGCCGCCACCGCCGTCGCGTTCGTTAAAATAAGCGCGACGAGTGCGCGCCCAAGTTATATATAAAGCCGCAACGCGTGCACGAGCTTTTGTGTGTGTGAGTATGTGTATAAGACTACGCAAGTGCTTAGAGTGGGTTCAGTTTGGGTTTTGTGTATAATGGAGATCAGGCACCGATGATTGTTGATTTAATATAATAATTTGGTGGTTTGGTTATGCGTGGGTGAGTCGCGCGTGATGATGGATGTATATGTAATGTGAGAAACTTATGAATTTGCGATCAAGAAATGCGATTAGTGGAGTTTTGAAACAATTAGATTTGGGCCGAGTATTAAAAAATGGATAAAGAAACATTTTCTTTCAGGAATTATAACATACTTGAGGTACTATATGTATACATATATGGTTCACTTTTTTTCGAATGATTATGAATAATTCTAGCCAGAGATGCATACGACTGATAAACTCGTTTCTTTTCTTCAGCTTTATTGTATTATACTTTCAGAATAATGGAATGACTAATAGGCTGCGTCCACATTTCTATGATCATTCAAAAGATTGCGCCATCTTTATTCATATCGTGTATTTTTTATCTTTCATACATATACTAACCCTTAACACACACATACATATCTTACTTCTAAAGGGTATTCTGATGTAAAATATTCGAGATTCTGATAGCAAGTCTTATATAACACAAAGTCCAGTATATTTAGAAATATTGAATTATAATTTAATGTTCCTTAAATTTTCAATAAAAAAAAAACTAAATTGAATATATATTTTTATGAAAACGAAAACAAGAACTGAATGTAATTCTTAAATCATAAACCAATCTTTTCCGCATTCATTTAATCAATTCCTCGCCGTCTTATATATAGCCACCCTTCCCTCCTCTAATAACATTATTATCGGCAATAAAACTCTCTTCCTCGATCCTCGAAAACATCTCGAACTGCGTTCCCCCACTCTTATCGTACACTATAAAATTTCGAAAACTCATAAAATCATCATAATTCCCCTTGATCACCAATAAGATTCGCATCGCGGTGCATGAACCGCTGCCGCAACGTCAGACGGATTTATTTCAGCTTCCTCGTTTCTGCCGAAAAGCAAAAAAATCAACAACAACAACAACGCGATATCGAGAAATAAAAAGCCGTGGAGAAACCTGCGTCGTCGCTGGGGAATACGACGAAGGGGACCGCATGCACACGTATATATATATATACACACGGAACCCACCCTCTCGAGTAGATCGGTCGGTGGGGGGATTAACAGATATACACGAGAAGAGAGAGAAGAGAACGAGCCGCGCAAGAAGAGAGAAGGAGAGAGAGTAAAAGATGCTGGAAGTAATGGCTGTTGACAACGAGGGGAGGATTAGGAAGTGCTAATTGAATGTTTAGCTTCGCCCCGCGGATTCCCGACGATGACGACGACGAGAGACGCGTACGGAAGATTGGGGGAGAGAAAGAGAGAGAGAGAGAGAGAGGGTGGATACAAACGTATGTGGAGGCACGGCTACGATGCGCGCACGCATATAAGTACTTGTGGAAGTGAGTTAAGGGATGCGATGCCTGCGGTCGGGGATTCGAGCGTTTTATTAGAGATTGAGATGCTGGCGCAGTGGCTCTGCTGGTGGAAAAGATTTAATGGAAATTAGAGAACGTCAACGGTGTATGTGATTATTGAATGGACCTCGTCTGCAGACAATATTATTCTTGCTAAAATATTTTTGTCGTTTGATGTTATTAAAATATAATTTTCTTTGAAATTGTATATTACGCACCGTGAGAGGAAAAAACTTGGACAGTCTATATCTCGCGTAAATTGGCAAACATGAGATGTGGGCTGTCCGATTTTACTCCCGAGGAGTGTATACTATTTTTCCTCCCACCGAGGCCGAAAATGCCATATTCCCGTTTCGGAGCCGGGCGGGAATGTGGTACTTTCGGTCCGGCGAGAGGAAAAAATATAAATATAGCTTTTATATTTTTATTATTGTATTATAAATTATCTAATAAAACCAATTTCGTAAAATTCTATAACATTCGTAAACGAATCCTTTTAGGGAACATTATATGCGTATGAAATCAAAGCCGCATCCTTACACTCCACGCTCTTACATATCGACATCCACATTGCAATTACTGCGCATCCATCACACTCACCTCACCCCACGCGTGCACATATATATATATATATATATATATATATATATATATATATATATATATACACCATCGACGAGTCTTTCTCTTCATGCCATAAGGGTTCGCGTGCCGCATCCGAGCCTGTTCACGATTTGTAACCTCGTTATATACACAGCGTACATCCGAATTTCTTGCGCTAGAGAATTCATTTTGTACTTGCCGCTAATTGATTGTTTGTTCCGGAAGAGAGAGAGAGAATAGAGAGGAGTCTGCAAGTATATATATATATATATATATATATATATATATATATATATACTATGCCTAGGGCTTTGCATGACAATGCTCGATTATCCGTTAATCCCCTGAGAGAGAGAGAGAGAGAGAGGCGGACGGTGGGTGTTTAATTTTGGAGCACGCTCGCGCAGGGGAGTTTGTGTGTACGTGTGTTTTTGCGAGGGTGCACAGAGTGTGTAGATGTATAGCTCAGAGAACGTTTTCGCGCGGGTGTGGGTGGGTTATATAGGATGATATTGCGTTTGCTGTGGTTTGAAAAATGATGCGGTGTGATTGATTTGGAAATTGCATTGGTTTTTCTATATACGCGCTATATGGTTGTCGGTGGATTGTTAAACGAGCTGCTATATTCGAGTGTTTTCATTCGAAGAGAATGGATGAATGCCGTATAGTTTTCGGTAGTAAATATATACGTATATTTTTAGCGAGATTTGGGATTATGTCATCGTAAAATCAATGAATTATATAATTATGTTAATGAGAATTATGTGCTTCATTTTGATAGGGGACTCCGTATTTTACGGTTAGAATGAAATTCGGATTATTAAATTAAACGTTTCATAAAAAATTTGCGTAAAACCAACAGAGCGTTGATGTATTATACAATGGATAATAATTTCATCTACTACAATAGAGCTCTTACATAATTTAATGCCCGCCCGAAAAGCTGATTGAATCGGTGATTTTTTTATGATGCTATTGTTGTCGTACAATTAATGTTTATTACTGCAAACGATTCGACGTTTTTTATATTCCACAATCGTAATTAAATTGTTTAAACCAATTAACTTTTATGCGATGACACACACGAGCAAAAGTTTTTAAACGCTTAATGAAAAATAGCAAACCACAACAAAACGGCACTGACAATAATATTGTATTCACAATTAAAAGATCATTTACCTAGCAATTAACAAAATACTCACAAAACGAAACGAAATTTTTCCAACAGACTTCCGCGAGCCCAACATACCCACGACTTATACCCTCCTGGCCGACGGATCCTCGCGCGTTTGTCCACAAAAAATTCCCAACCTTTTTTCCTCTCGCTCTTTATCTCTTTCCGCACCTTCCTTTTCCTGTCTCTCTCCAAAGAGAAAAGGGTCGACTCTGTGCGCACACGGCGCGAGAGGCTATACACGTTTGCTCCGGGCAAACACGCGCGCGTCCATTCGTAAATCCTCAATCGAGACGCTTTTACGGGCGATTTCGCCGGCCGCGAATTAGTCCGGGGCGGCCCTTTGCAACGTGCGCGAGCTTTTCCCTCGAGTGGACGATGACTTTATGGCCGCGCATTGTTAGCGGGCTGCGATCCTCTCGCCTTGATGGAATTGATATTTATCGGCGATAAAACGCGGATTGTAGGTCGAGTGCGTATAGTGCAGCGTGTTTGCGCTATTGTTTGCGTTGCGCTCCAAAGAGAGAAAGGTTATACGGGCTTGGCGTGTCGTTGGGTATTATTTAGGATATGTGTTTGTTCGTAATTAACGGCGCGATCTCAAGTATTGAGAATAAGAAACGAAGTTCCAATTGCATATAGGACAATTTACGATTGAATTTCCGTTTAATCTTGTTACTCTCGCTATATTATCTTCCCAGGAAAGAAAATATTGTTCTATAAGAATTCTACACTCATAAGTGCTAATTAATGTCATTAAGAGAAGACAAAACGATTTTTCTATGTGAAAATTTAATTATCAAGTATTTATTGCCTTTAATTAATTCTCTGAAGGCATTCAATCTCAGAAAATTTAATTAATAAACTTACAATATCGACTTTTTCCCGGAAGATATTTATCAAAATCTAAATGTAATGAAATCTGTTTTCGTAAATAGAATAAATGTTATTTAGTGATTCAACTTTTTTACTACACTCTTCACGTAGCGCAAAATTAATTTTATATTAACGTTGCAACACGCGGACAAGCAAATTTATGTCAAATTACCGTGCAGCTCACATGCGGAATTACCACAAATCCTCTGCTGAGCATTACTCACTGCCGCGTTTTAATTAAATTAATGTAGCGAGCAGTATGAAGATTACTCGAAATTATTACACTCTTCGTCCACGCTATATCCGATATAATCATGTGCCAACGAAAGAAATGCAGTAAAATTTCTTCCAGATATATATACACCTTTTATCCTCTAACATTACACTAATTTCCCAATCCCAGCCTCCTCATCATTGCCACGCAACGCTTGCATCGAATCCAGTTTATCCCCGCAAAATGTTACTAACCCACACCACTCTACTCCTCTCTCTCTCTCACGCACACACACACACAAAGTCAATTCATCCCCCCTTCTCTTCCTTCTCCCTTGTAGCATTGGGCGATTTGCAAACGCGCGCCTCGCGCATACGGCCCATAAACTGCGCTCTAATTGGAGAGACACGACTTGCCGCTCGTATAGCAATATATATGCTCGGGCATTTTTTATACACGCTCACCTGCAGGAGCAACAGCAGCGGCAGTCCGCGGGAGACTGAATTTATATTTTCATTCATATTCATCGACTTGCAAGCACGCTTTATTGCATTTTTATTATTTAAATGTTATTCGCGGTGGGCCGTATGGAGACTCGTGCCATGGCGCGTGCGTGCGTGCGATGCCGTTTAACGGCATATTATACACGTACTTGTACAACGCCTCGCGCGTGTTTTTAGCCCACTTGACGTGTCATTCAAAGAGATATGTATGTATGCGTGTATGTGCGCGGTGGCTTTTTGACGTTTGTTTAGTGGGTAATTTAATTTATAGCGTTGCCTATTAGCGGGTCGCTCGTGTAGCAAAAGCAGTACTGGTATAGTTGTACGCTGGTTCGTATATATATGCGCGTATGCTTTATTCATTTAGATGGAAAAACGGTACTGGAAGTATTAAGTAGATGAGAACTGGTTTATTGCTAGTTTATTGCTGAATTGCTTTATTCTTTATTATCACAGAAGATTGATTTAGTAAGTAACATCGTTGCAATAAATACATTATTATTTCATTTACAGATAATAACATCATATTTTTTAGTGCCATTACTTTTTGATAATTACTCTTTTGTAATGACCCAATTCTTTGTTAAATATAATATAATTCTTGTATTTTTTAAGAATTACAATGTGTTCCTGAAATATTTTCTTTGTAAATCCGTAAAATCTTGTTTGACAAGAATGAATCTTTTTGAAAAACAATAGAACTTTTCATACACTGATTTGGCATTGAAATTTCAGTTAATTACAAATATGAAACCCTTGTTATTATTAATTACTTACTATATTATTTTACATACCTATACGGGAGTAATTATATTATATCAATGTCGTGTATATCGTTAAAGAAAATTATTCCTTTACTATCATGTCCAAGTAAATTAATTAATTAGTACATATTTACACACAAATGTCAATCATAATACGAACAAATTATAGAGATAAAAAACACAAAATATAAACAAATAATTGATACCTAATCTAAAGAAACGACTGAAAGGCTTGCCGTCGGATCGCAGTATTTAACAAAATCCGTCACCTGTATAAATACAACTTAACAATTGCTGTTTGTATGACAATTTTTTAAACAATTGCTCTCATAAACAACAAAAAATGAAGTATTCAAATTCATCTTCTTTAAAAAAAAAAATGATAAAAAAATGTCTAAGCTACCAGCTGTGAGGAGGAGTATAGCAAAACCAGTGACCAACTCACCTCATGAAGTGGCCGGCGGCCCGTTGGTGCAGGTCCAGCTCAATCGTGCTGCCGTGATTGAGACTCTCGTCTCGGCCTTCTGCCCAACGAAAAATCTTCCCGGCTTCCTCCTCCTCCTCCGTTTCAACACTCGCGTCGCGCACGACAACGCGACCGGCGAAGCAAAATCAACCCGTGCTCGACGAGATAAAGAGTACCTCGTATCTATATGTATATGCACACTTGTCACTCAGTTCCACTGTCTCGACACCTCATCATCGCCGTGTCAACCCTACAACCTCAATTGCGATCAACGATATTAATCGCTCGATTGCTAATCTCGCTCGTAAACAACGATACGGGCTCGTAAATAATAAAAAAAGAAAAACAACCAGTCTACAGCTCGTCGAGGTGAATGTACACACTGCACACGACGCAGACGACGAGGGGTGTACGAGATCGTGCGCGCGGGACTATACTAACTCTCACCGCGCTCGGTAATTCGTGAGTGTGCGCGCAGCGCCACGGCCGGGTTATCCCGCGCGCGCCGCCACCGCTTCGCCTCTCTCTCTCCTCTACGTGTCCTCCCTCTCGCCTCTCCACCCCACTCCCGCTGGCCGAATTCGTGCTCGCGCCTCCCCACCACTGTGACGACAAGGACGCGACCAATCGGGAGCCTCGTATAGGCGGGTTCGAGGTGGGGAGTGATATCGATTGGCGGAGGAGAAGTCGTTGGGCGGGCCGAGCGCGCGCACACCTATGACACACAAGGTGAAAGAGAGTAGTGAGTGAGTGAGTGAGAGCGAGAAAGAGAGCGGTTTCGGTAAATAAGGGGAAATTTAATTGTAGTTAAGATTGCATTGTGCGTATATGCGCGAGCGGAGGGAAATGAATATGCCGAATGAACAGCGCGCGGCGGTGGCGTTAAAAATGAAGGTGAGGTGCCGCACGCGCGGATTATGCAATATGTAGAAATGTAATTATATTGTGCGCGAGGTGCACGCGAGCCATTGTGTGTGTATATGTATACCAGCGCTGCCTCCTCTCTCCACGCGCGGAGTATTTCTTACGAGGAGAAGGAGGGAAAGAGAGAAAGAGCGAGGAGCGAAAATTTGCTGAGTATAATGGCCGCAAGTCGTTGGTGTATACTATGATGGTTTTCTGGAAAAACCTCCATAGTGGTGTATGTATGTATATAGCATTGCGCAACGCGCGGGTATAGACGACGAGCGTACGCACTTTTACGGCTACACTTGGTAATTAAATGGTAATGTAATGGTTGCCGTTCGCAGGTGTAATGCAACGAGCGAGACTTTGAGAGAGAGCGAGAGTGTGAGGGGAAGAAGCATTCAATTTATATTTGTTCGTAAATTAATAGGGATAAACAGGGAGAAGGCTTTGCATGAGAATGCAAAACAAGATTGAATATGATTTTGTGTTTCAGTAGAACAACATTTATTACATAGCCATTATGTAATAATTCTAGTAGTAGAGTACGTGGATCGAAATTACAGGTGCATTTGTCAAGGAGAAAATTATATAGAAACTCAAAAAATATTAATATTGCATATTTGTTGAAATTATTCATCTCCTGTATATAAATTCCATTTTCTTAATTCTTCAAATTAAAATAGTATAGAACCAGAATTTTACTAAAAAAAGTCATACTCCTATCATATTTTCCACGACACCACGCGCACACTCTAGCTTCAACCAAAAATTGACATTACAAAAATGCACCTTGTAAAAAGCATCCATCCAGCTTTCCTCCTCATGCATGCATATACGTGAATCCAGAGCCATTACTCCGGCGAAAATAAAAGCAAAAGCGCGCACTGCCTTCCTGCCTGGAGAAAGAGAAGGAAAAAGGAAAGGCGAAGAAAGAAGCGGCGAAGAATACGGAAGAAAGGACGAGCGAGCGAGCGGGAAGAAAGAAGCGGAATCCGTAAGAGCGCGGCCCGAAGAATGGGAGGTAAGAAAGTGACTTCCACTACACACACACACACATCGAATGTAGCTCGGGCTCGCGCACAAAGTCCGCCATTTTTCCCTGCATTTCTCGCACCGCGTAAGAAGCACTGCTGCCGCTGCCGTCTCCGCCGCCAAGCCGCATTGTGCGCGCGCTTTCTGCGAGATTCGGCCCGGGAAAAGAGAGGAGGTGGGGAAGAAGAAGAAGAAAGAGGAGGAGGAAGGCGAATGTTGAGGGAGGGAAGAATGAGAGAGAGAGAGAGAGAAAGAGGTGCATGAGAGAACGAGTGATAATGAGGATGAATGCGAGACATTGTTTAGATGCAGTATTAATTTGACTGGTATAATAAGAGAGGACAGTGAAAAGGTGTTGCGTACATGTTATAGGTACTGAGTGAGAGGAGTTGGTATTGAAAGAATTAAAGAATATTAAAACTTGGAAGAAAATTATTTAGTAAACCTTACACTTGTTCTAGAAGTAAACTTATCATTCTTGACACATTTGACATGCAGAATTTCTATGTGATATTTCTTTTTAGGAGCACTAAAAAGTATTATTACCAAAAAGGAAGTTGACTGGAAAATCATAAAAATTATAATAATGAAAAAAGTAAAAATTTCAGATGATTATTATAGAATTACTGTATTTCGTTTCACAATTTATCCAGTAACAGTATATATAACTTATCAAGATATAGTTATATGGCTGGAAGAGAATAATAAAGAAACATATATGTATCAATTTCATTTTTTATGTTTAATAATAATTTTCAATGAATGGAACAACTACCTTGGTACACTGTATTATATTTTTACAAAAATTATTTTAACACAACAATTAATAAATTCTAAATCATTTATTTAGTTAAACTCTGTAAAAGTTTACATGATATAATACCGTCAATTATTAAGCTTAAATATCTTTCAAACGTTTTCTAGCTTATATTCGCAAGTACTAAAAAATTAAAATCTTATATTTACATTATTTTACCTAAACTTCAACCACACATTTTCAATTGTTTACAACCTTATCCTTCTAGACAGCACGCCGTTTATTACACCATCTTGTCACCTGACTTGCCATTGACCGAACGGTACACAATCCACCGATTCAGTATACGACGAAACTCGACGTACGCAGATCCCTTTACGCACTCATATCATAATACTCGAAAACTCGCCGCGGATTTGAACTGGAGCAGGGGAGGGGGGCATTATGAAATAAATTTTTCAAAAGTACTCTCTCTCCACGCAAGTTCATGCCACTGTACCTTGGTTTATAAGGAGACCATTCATGCGCGCGACGGCTCTGCTCAACGCGCATTACTCGAGATATTATAGCAATAGCAATTTCTGCGGTGTGCACACATCGTGTCCTCTGATGCGCGCATTCTTACAGCAACTGCGCACGAATGAGTATGCGCGCGCAATATTATATGCGTGTCGCGAGAGTATGAAGTTGCCGCGTGCTCGCTTAGAAAGTCTTATTTTATATTCTATTTGCGCGATGCACGTTTTATTGGATGTTTCCGTATATATCATCGTTGTTGCTGAGTATTGTGTCATATGAAGAAATTTCTGGGCTTTTATGTGTAGTTTGAAATAAACTAAATTTTATTTCCCGTATTTTTATAATAATAATTTATTGAGTATAAGATTATTTTTTTCGAAATCCGATACAGGTGTTTTTGTGGTCTAGTTTTCGTTATTCTTATATTATTTTTTTCTTAAGATTTTCATGGTCACAATTAATTTAAGAATAGTCATCGCAGTGTCTAACTAAAGTACATTAAAATTTATTAGAACAGAAAGGCCAGACATAAATAATATAATGTCATTAACTACACGGTTGAATACTATATTATTGCTCATCTCTATTATTCATAAAATATTAATCTTAAGGTATTCTGCAGTCAAAAACTTCGACAAAAAACATATTATTACTATAAAAATTATGATTCTTTTCAAAATACTTTTTGATGATGTCAATGAATGAATATGCATTCTCAGAAGACTGAGCATTACACAGCGCAAAAACTCCACAGGCTCCGCGCGTTCATAATAAATTAACCTCTTCTCATTCTCAAAGGAGCCACCGCCCAAAAAACCGAATCGCAAAAAATCACGCGCGCTATACAGAGAGCCATTAAACAATAATACGAGCCGCTTTAAAAACGCATCGACAACCATAATCCGCGCTAGTGTGTCGCTCTCGCCGCGGGCGCTCGCGCGTTTTTCCTGTCTCTCTTCTTCTCTCTCGTACATGTATATATACATATACACACACACGCGAGGATTTGATTTAACCGAGCGAGTTTTCGGGAGCACGCGCGTTATTCAATAATATCGAGTCGCCCTAGGGGAGAAAGAGAGAGAGACAGAAAGAGAAGGATAGGCTGCCTAGGTTCTCTCTCCCCCCCTGTGCACAAGCGTATTTTCGGAGGGTGGCACCGAAACAAAAACATATTGTCTGAATTTAATTGTGGAGCGGCGAGAGAGAGAGGGAGAGAGAGAGCATTAGATATTCATACGTTCCAAGTTTCCAGAGCGATGAGACTGACAACACGCGAGTGTGTAACGTGCACTCGAGGGGGAGCTCGAAAAACGGCTGGGTGTGGATGCTGTAGGGTGAGTGTGTGAGAGAGAGAATGAGAGCGATAGAGAAGGACAGATGGGGAGGAGATAAGTTTTCTTGCACCTAGCGCGATGCTTTTAATCAACATGGGTGTAAGAGAGAGCCATTCACGTCCGAGCTAATTTATTTATTAGTTCAAGTGGCTAATTTCTATTTGTTTCACTTATAATTAATCAATCGAGTTCATTAATTCAATTAATTAATTATATTCTTTTATTTACAATATTTTTTGTCAGAAAGATGTTGCTGATTATTTTTATTACGTGTTAATTTCATTAATATAATAATTGGTATGTATATTACTGCCACATTAAATTTTACTAAACAAATTATATAACATGTAACGTTTGTTTAGCAATAATATAGTTAATAACAATTAAGAACTTTCGAAATCGATTAAACTTATATTCTCGTCTGAAGTAGTATCATTATATTATATCGTCGAAATTGTAAGCGTATATTATAAGTAAAAATCGATTAAAAATTTGATAAAGCTAAACTAAAACTATATTCTCTCAAGTGGTCGAGTAAATTCCCGAATAATTATATAAATAAACTTTCTACAATCTATTAAAATTATCCAGAAAAATGATTTAGACCATTCTTACCATGAAAGCAACTGAGAACTAAGTACTTATTATTTTTTACTTCCCTTAGCGTGTACAAAATGATCATTTAACGGGTCGTAAAGATTCTTCCTTTAAGAAGATATACCCCCGACAAACCTTACATTATACCCATCCACTCTCATTCTAAATATAAATTTCGCCGCGCACTCACTCTACAGACCAATACGACGCACAATCATCACGCAAATTAACCAAAGAACCGCGGCTTACATAATTCGATGTCGATTGAACGGCTCGCACAGACGGAGAAAGAATGAAAGCGTTTTAATCGAATAGGCCTCGAGTTCTATATGTATACTCGCATCGCATAAAGGAAGCCTCAGCAAGGTCGATAGCAATCCCGACGTGCACGCGCAGTTTATGGCCATGGGAGGTCTTCATTTCCTTAAGTTCAATTTAGCTAAGTGCCCGCGATTGTGCGTACGTACGTCCGTATGTGTGTGTATAGACCACGGTATGTATATGTATATAAACGCGCGTCTGAACGACAATGCTTCCTTCTTTCCTTCCTTCCTTCCTTCCTTTCGCTGTGTAAATGTATATAGTATATACAGGAGCGGTCGATTGGCTTTACGACGCCGACGTCGTGTACTTCCTTGCATAATTTCGTATAGAGACTTTTTTATTACTAGTCCGTGAGAAAACGTGGGAGAAGGATTGTTTCGTAATTAATAAATTATCGATTCGTTTAGGTGTTTTAATGAGGGGCTGTGGGCTGAGAGGCACGATCAGCCAATTAGTGCAAAATGTCGAGAACAGTGCGTCAAAGCTGCGCCTTGTAGCGAGCGCAAATGCAAGCTCACTTTATTTCATAAACTGAAAAAAGTGCAAACGGAAAGTGTACAAAGGTGAATGATTTTCTTTGCTTTTAGAAAGCTAATAATTTATATATTGATTTGTAAAATGAACATTTTTTGTTCTATATTATGAGAAATGGTAATAAATCATATTGATTTCTTTGTAGAATTTCTCGTTCGTGTAGGAAAGTCACTTAGAGGTAAACGATTTTTCAGATAATTTTGTGACTAAAAACGAATCTTTTCTCATATCTCATCATTATGTATATATATATATACCTATCAGAAATAAATGTTGGTTGTTACATTTCACAAAATGGATACTTTAAATGATACAGTGAAACTTTTAAATAAATGTTATTTTTATTCTATAATGATCACTAAAATGTTACCGAAATAAATTACAGTAAAATTTCATTTATTATCTATACTCTATCTATACTTTATCTAAACCGAGTGAATATTATTTCTAACACGTAAAATTGTAAACTTTCATAAATTAAAAAAAAATTCACCAATCTCTTATACGAAGTTTCAACCTACCGACTCGATTACACTACTGCGAATATTTATTTATTTAGCTGCTATATCGAGCACAAGCACAAAAATTAGAAGAATCATTTCGCCCACCTGCATAATCAATCTTCATATCGCAGCATCCCCTATCAACTGACACAACAAACAAGGCCCTCATCGAAAAAGCCGATAAACCGCGCGATAAAAATAGTGCTCGAACTATAAGGGACGAAATATACATACATATATATACAGGCAACGCATAGTGAAAGGCTTGGAACAAAGGGCGAATCAGTGCCTGACCGAGATTTATCTTTCGGAAAAAGCGCGGCATTGTCTCGCTCCTCCCCCGCTCATTTGAATCGTGCTCTCCGCATGTGTTTGATTAGACTCATAGAACAAGCCCCCCGTATGTATATTTGCGCAGGCACGTGTTATTTATGCGCACTGCGTGTCGTTATTCGCGTAATAACTTTGTTAGGATGTACGTACGTATATGCCTTTTTGCGGACGCACGCGTATGTGCAGCTACAAACGAGACAGAAAATTTTGCTGCTCCTATATATATATATATATATATACAATGTGCGACGTTTGATGACGCCTTTGTAAAGGCGGTGGCACTTGTAATGGAAGCGCTATGTATGTGCTTTGCCTGCGTAAGTCCAGGAGTGACGTATGTGAGATTCGAATATAGATGTGTGATGTATGTGTGTGTATAAGAATTGTACAATAAAGTGTTGTGAATGGGTAAAAATAAATTGTTGGTGGATAAATACGGGATCACGCGGTTTAATAATAGGCCGTTTATTTTTGTAATGTAACGTCAGCTAAAAGCGTTTATAATTAAGTTTAGAGACAACCGAAGAATATCGCTGTTTTATAGTGGCCAGACGTATTGGCATTTTATATTCATTGGTAACACAGTTTTTCAAGCTGGTTACAGGCTCAATATATAGAAAAAAATGATTTTTGCTAAACAAAAAAAAATCTATTGTATTCTTTCAGTTGTTTTAAGAAAAAAGGTCCTTATAAGTTTAACGCTAGAATACATGAATACTATGCTATTAAAAATTCTCGCATTTAAAATTAATGAAATACATCATCTTTTTCCCAACTTTCAGAATTTGTCATGGCATTGTCAGGCTTTTGCCCGATGGTTACCAGACTTCTGCCAGATTTTTTTGTTTTTACACGGACGAATTCACAATTATGAAAATAGTTGATGTATATATTTATAATTGTATATAATATAGTACTTAATAAGTTTGATTAATAATTTTAACAAAACTTTTTCCCGTATGCTCTGATTGATTAATTGCATTGTTACAATATCAAGTCAATGTCTTAAAATAAAAGTATGACTATACGGACGCTTTAAGTAGTTAAAAAAAATAATTTAATATCTATCCAATATAAATTAACAAAATCCAACACACATCCTCTGCATTTTACAAACTCTCATTTATCGTTACCTTCAACCCACGAAGATTCATATAACTGCTGGAGCACTTTCACACTTACGAGAATAAAAAGAAAAAAAGAAGCAACGCTTTCCAAATAATACGCCTATTGATAATCATCGCAAGAGTACTCGCATTACAGCCGGCCTAACTCTCCCAGCAGGACATCAGCGGTTCTCCTCCCCACTGCGAGCTATATATACGTACAAACCCTGCTTCGAAAAACTTATCAACCGCCGCCACTCAAGCGACACACCGCTGATTAACTCGATCCTCCCCCATTATTCTCTCTCTTTCTCTCTCATTGTCCCCCATTCGCACTGTGTACACTCATCACCCCCTTTTCCCAACGCGCGCGTGCACGTGCTCACCGCGCGTCCGTCCCAATTAAGGCGAGCTCGCAAATCCCCGGGCCTCATGCGATGTGTACGTTACCTGGTCGTATGCGCGTTAGCAGCCTCACGCCTAAGAGCGGGAGAGAGTTTAAGCCGATTTTTGGGGGGAGCATTGCAGCGATGCGCCGCTATGTACGCATATATATGTATACGCAGTCCGGTATTCTTGCCACTGCTGAAGAGAAAAGGACGATGCTTGGAAAAAGTATATATAACAGTGAGATATGTATAATCTGGAGCGTGGACAGTGTATTTGGGTGTATTGTATAGGGTTGGAGCAAAACTACAGCCGCAAAGCTAATCGGAGGATCAGGTTTAGAGGAGGCGCGAGGATTGGAGTGTTGTAGATATGTATAGTGTTTCCGGAAAAAGGATTTTCGCGTAAACCCTGGTGATCCGTCGGAGGATTTCGTGCGATTCTTCGGCTGGGCTTTCCTTTGTCTCTTTTCTTACCACTTAACATATAAATAAAGGCTCTCATCAATTCATGATCTTAGCCAACATAATTGCCATGAAGGTTCATAATTTTGACATGATGCATATTATCATTGACTATACTGGAATTTATAACAACTAGTACTTCCATTCACTAATTGCATTAAATGCTTAAAAATAATTTACCACGTTAACAAATCGAGAGCCAACAAACTCCCCTGATCGCTTGAAAAAAAAAACACCGCTAAAACCTATACCAATACCACCGTTATACCATTCACTCACCCCACTGTTCATTCGGATGCATGCATGCGCTACCGTAAAACAGAAAATTTTCACCGCCGCTTAACGACTTTGGAATATATTCTACCGCATTTCCGAGCGCAAAATATTTCCCCATTATGAACGCCGACGACGCGTCGATTCACGCACGAAAATTTTTCCGAGCCCGTCGCGTCCATTGTCCTCCGAAATTAACGGGCCGTTCGAAACAATAGACCTGGCTTTTGTCGTGTATATATACATATATATATATATATATATATGCGCGCGCTTTCTCCGCAGGTGTGTTGTGCCTCGCGCCCGTCAAAATTTTTGTATGCCTCGCTGCAGCCGGAGAATATGAGAATATTTCAGTGTGTATATGGTGGGAGAGGCTGATGCGCGTTTTTGAGGCGTTGTCCACAGTAAACAGAAAGACAATTGGTGTGTCTTGAGGGGTGGGATGCATGCAGGAGTTTCTATAGGTTGAAAGATGTAATATAATGGTCGATGAGTTATGGTTGCGCCGTAGATCATTTTTCGGGGAATAATTTGTTCCGAGTTTATATACAAATGATATTTTTACATCTTTTGTTTTAGAATGAATTGATGAATAGAGATGTATTTATGAAACGATCAGTCGAATGAATATAATGTAGATAATTATGTAATGAACGCTGATAATTAATACACGTATACGTATATATAATCATAATCTCATCATGTGTGAACGTAACATTCCATTTGCGTAATTCAAACTTCTACATTAAGTTCGTAAACTTTCTATAAATAGACACATCTGAAATGTTCATTGTAACTTCTATATATTCAAATGTATTGTTAAATTATCGGCTGACAAAGCATTTACGTTTCTCTGTTTCAATGTATTCATATATACAATACGCCTGCTAACTGTAGAACTTGATTTTTTACGTTCAATTGCCAATAAAGTTCATTGGTTTGAGATGAAACAGAGAGGAAGTTAAACTAAATATGAAAATATGGTCGAATAGGTAAGGTTTAATACGAGAGAGTTGCATAGTAGTGACATCTATAGCATTTTCGACTATAGATTTTAAAGTTATTGGTTAAAATTAAAATGCCCATTAAGGGTTGATTCTTAAAATATCCTATATGAAAAAGTAGATTAGTTTTTTTTCAATTATTAGAATAAAAGAAGTTACTTGAAACAATAAAAATGTCAATTTTTTACTATTTATAAAAAGTGGGCTCCGATTCCAGCTAATTTAATTCTTCATAGAATTGTGAGTTATTCAGTTCATCATTCATAAAATTAAAAAATGATATAAAATTACATTTTTTAAAATATTTTTTAACGTCGCCTTCTTTCTGCTACCTTGCTGTCATGCGAATCGACGACGGAGGTCTGTGGTGTGTTGGTAAACAAATCACATGTGTGAAACAGTGGGGCTTGTATCAATCGGTGAAGGTCTGGGACTCAAACCCGGATTGACGAGTAATTAATCCCAGTTTTACCGATCGAACCACCGCTACAGACATCTACCTTATAGGTTGGGCGAATCTCTCGAACAAAACCCGCAGTGGAATCGGCCTTTCAGTGCAACCATTGTACTTAGTCGATCCGACCCACAGATCCGGTGCATACGGAGGCTTCAGCCACCAACCCCGGGCACCAGGCTCACTCTTCGCCATCGAAAAAATCCGGAAAATATTTTTGAAAAAATGTCTCCGAAAAATTTGCGCTGACGGAAAATCGAACTTGAGCCCTAGGCGATGTTTGTTTTGGGAAGCCAGCACCTTGCCGCCTGAGCCAAACACCGCTCTATAAAATTACATTACTTACAGTAAGTAATATACATTGTGATTACAGTTGTAGGTATTAATTAAATTTAACAAAAATTAAAAAACAAGATTTACTTTTGTGTAATGAACGCAAGAGAAGAAAAAAGATAAGAATACAACAATAACTTTTAGCATTATGATTATTGTAGCAAAATTTAATTTAAATATGTTGAATAAAATGATATTTTATATTTAATCATAGTTGTCTGTAGTGGTCATTAAATACAAAAAGTGCATGGTAGCCAGCTTTAGACATTAGTCGCAAATGCGCAACATCTCCTTACTTATAAGTATATTCTTCTGCGCGCAATACATATTCTTTATGCAAAAATGGCAAAATTCGAAATACTTGTAACGAAGTTTGAAAAATTATACGCATAAACTTCAGCGCCCTTCGCATACAACTGACACGCGCACATTTTTTCAGTACAACTAACAACCGTTTTAATTCGCATATATGCACCATAATAGCAAACGTAAAATATGAAAAAACTCAAACGAATTGTACTTACAATTCTAGCAGTATACGCACCACCGTTCCACTAATGTACCGTTTTTTTCTCTCTATTTCTCTTGCTTCTGAATACGCATTCATTTTTTACTGTCATTTAGCGCAATTACATCAAAACTTCACGAGGCAACCTCGCCCGAGACTTCAAACTATTGATACCACTACTGTTCACTTATCCGTAATTGCCGTCAATTAGATATATATCTAACGCATATGCCGTCAACCGGCTATCATTCAATAAATTACCGTATAATTACAGTCATGTATACACACGCATACACGTAGACGAAAAGACATACTCTCAAAATGGCGAGTTGCTGTTACAGCGAGGTCAAGAACGTATTCATACACGCGTTCTCTCTCTCTCTCTCTCTCTCTCTCTCTCTCGTCGCAGTGACAATACCGAGTAACAAGGCGCTCAATGGCTGAGAGGACAGGTAGAAAGAGACGAGAATTCGCCGCCGCCGCGGGCGAGCTCGTAAAGTTTTACCGGTGGTCGTCGATTGTCGTACCGGACACCTGCGCGGGGGAGGACAAAGCGTCTCTTCGCTCGCTCACGCGCACGCTAGGCCATCTTTTTCCAACGCGACATAGTAGTAGTGCGTACCAGCAGTTTTCCCGAGGAAGCACGATTCGGGGGTGGGAAGGCGAGAGAGGCTGCGGGGAGGGACTGAATGGGATTGACTTTTGACTTTGTTATCGATAGTACTCGAGAGAATCTGGATGGTAGAGCTTATTGGAAGAGAGAGAGAGAAAGAAAAGAGACAGAGGTCGGATACGTTTATGACTCGGATTTGTCGAATTGAGGAGGAGGAATTGTTGTAGTGGAGGAAGGCATAGTATAGGCATGTTGACTCACGGTGTTGTTGGTGAGAAAGCGAAAATGGTTTGTAGTAGATTATAAATATTACTGAGCTGCGCGTCAAATGCATGCGGGCCTTGCCGAATGATGTCTGCGAAATTTTGGGAATATTGTGGAGGAGTAGTCTGAGGGTATGTTGATGGGATGTTTTTTATTTCCGGTGTTCGTTGATGTTGCAATTGTCCAGGATTTGCTATTCAGAGTTGTTATGATGCATATAAATTACAGAATAAATATAGTTTTTTTATAAAAGAGAAGTTTACTCTTTAACATTTTATATTTTTTAAAAAGAAAAATAATTTACACTTTCAGTCGAACATTTTACATGTTGTTTACAAAAACCTGAAATAAGTTTAAAAAACACAATCACAGAAAATACTCAAAAATCATAACATTGTGTAATATCTTTAGACTCTCAATATTCAACAGTAGATTTCTCTAAAAAAATCATTTCTTTAGCTTCCTTCCTTCCTTCTCACCCTCCATTCACCGAACTGCCAAAACACTGTCCGCGGCCACTACTTCCCCGAATATTCATTTTTACGCCGACTCTCTTTCTCTCTTTCACTCTCTTTTTCTTTCTATTTCCCATTCTTTAAAAGAAACACCCGAAAAGAATGGAAAAAGCACGTGAATAGCGTCACTCTTGCGCGCGCTCGCCCACCCGCACGCTGCGCGTACATCCGCCGGCTTTTTGTCGGCCTTTCTTCTGTGTCCTATTAGCGCGCCAGACTGCATGTCGCGCGTTCGATGAACCGAAGACGACGGATTCTGCAACCGAGAGATGGCGCGAGGATGGAGTTAAATCTGCTTTCGAAGATGTATACGTAAGGGGTTTTGCCCCCAACTGCCTCTTTTTTTCTCATCGCTCTCATTGTCTTAGGTGAAACTCGTTCGCTCGTAAAATTTATTTTTAGTGGCGGGGGTGGAAAGAGGATTATAATGAATTTTGTGCGGTTGAAGGTTGGAGAAGCGTTCGAGGCTAATTAAAGCGCTTCTTAGAATTTTTGTGGTCGCGGACTATCGTAAATCATCGTACGAATTTTCAATATTTATTGCAGTTGGTGCTGACGTAACCAGATGGCAGATGTTACGTGGGTGGCAAGGTTCATCGAAGTTCTGGTACTCTGAAATGGTTTTTGGAAAAAGAAAAGCTATTCGAAGAAAATTTTGATGAAAATCCATGTGAATTTAATGCCAAAGCGTTTATTAAAAATAAAAACTTCTGCAGAACGATTTCATAGGGAAACGTGTTTTATAAATTGATACAAATCGTAGATAAAAAATCTGTATAGTATAAATTTAGATAAAATCCGTTGATGGTCAAAGCCCGTGTATAATTTAATATATTAACACTATCTTTTTAGACTAGAACTGATTTAATAGACCTGACTATCACCACTGAACATAAAAACTATAACCAATCAGTGTTCGCTACATAACGCCACACTATGTATATATGCCTACGTCGTTTGTCCGTAGCTGCCACCATCCCCAAATAACACAACCGCGTGTCCGAAGCGCCGCACCTCTTGACAAAAGAAAGCATCTCTCTTGGGTGCCCCCCGTGGCTCGCAAATTACTCTCCAATGGTCCTAGCAGAGGTGTCGAAAAACAATGGACCCCCATCTGCGAAGGAAAAACCGCCATTTTCATCTCGCAGGCAAATATACAACACCGAGTCTCTCTTTCTCTTTCTTACAGCTCCACCTCGAAAAGAAGAGCCTAAGAACAAGAGAGAAAAACAAGGGGGCTCTGGTACCAGGCGTAGCGAATCGCTGCGATTTTACGGCGCGACACGCGGACTCGTCTCAAAGGAGGACCTCGAGGCATTATAAATCGGATTGAAGGGTCCAGCAGTGACGGCGGTGATGGTGTATGCACGCCTATTGTTTTAACCTGAGCGCGGCCAGCTGGTGTCGTAAAGGCCTCCGGAAAATTCGACAATGCGGAGGCCACTGGTGGCGTTTGTATCCAGCGGAAAGCGCTGTGTGTTACTTTTCTCGCCGTGGTAATGACGACGTCTCGGATTAGCCTTGAGCGCAAGGAAGGGGGAGAGAGAAAGCAAGAGGAAGAGAGGACATACAGAGGTGTATATATAATTTCGTCACCTCGTTCTGTATACCCACGGGTACTCGGGGCGAGAGGGACACGGTAGAGTAGGTATATGATTCTTGGCAATTTAGTGAAGGTTTGTTGATGCGCATTATGACGGTGCTTTCGCGCGTTTGTTCGTTAAGTTATGGTAGCTTGAAGGGCAGTGATCATTCGAAAGGTGGTCTTCTCGTTTACACTTTTCTGGATGCCGATTATATTTAGACCTGTATGAAACGAGGTGTGAACTACTTGACTTATGTTAGATCGATACAATGTAGATTTTATAGATGTATTATACTTTGTGAATGGTTTTTATTCTTACATAAATCACTTTTGTGTAACATTTTTCTTCATCAAATTTTGAATAGCATTTCAAAATGAGAGACGTTTCCAGACTCAAGAAAATGTTTATACTTGACCTATGCATATCGTATATTACTATTTTGTTTTCAATATAAGAGATAGATGTCGTTATATCTTTGTCAATTTTAGTTACTTAAATTAGCTATTTAAGCTGCTATTTAAACTCCGATTATTATTTATTCTACTTTTCCCGAACCATCATCTCATAAAAGAACCCCACAAAACTTAAACACATCGCAAACTCATACACACGTTCCTCCACCCTCTCACTCACCTCAAATGCACTTCGCGCAAAATCTCCCTATACATTTCCCACGCACAAACCTGCTTTTATCACAGTCAAAGACACACACATACATACGGTAGCTTGGAAAAGCTCGTCTGCACGCGCGCGAACGCGTAAAAAAGACAGAGACGGATAACTCGGGGGAAGCAGTTATATATATACGCGCATGCGCGCGTGTCTAGGCGCAAACTGTCACCGCGATTTATTTGCATGGGGCTAAAAGCGCTAGCGCACGTCCCATTGTACCCACCGGAGCACTCTCATCCATCACCAATTTCAACCGCGAGTAGTATAGTAGTAGTAGTATAGTATAGTATAGTAGTGGCGGAAGAAGCGACGCATTATTCCCTGGGCTTTATACGTGCATATAGGACTCGAGAGAGCCTCCGTATGTTTTTCTAGCGAAGAGTTTTTCCTCTCTCTAGTGAATGGATGTAAGGTGCGAGAGCGAGAGAGAGAGAGAGACTTCGTTTTCTCGCGCGCACCGATATATTGTAAGCGATTGTGAGGCTGCTGAATGAGCAGAGAGTCGCAGGTTTTTAGGATATATATGCGCTGATGTGAGAGCTATATGTAGAGGTTTTCAATTTGTAAATGGTCGCCGTGCGCGTGAGGTGAGTATAATATATAGTGCGCCGGTCGTAATATAGTTGCGGGTCACTGCCGCGGAATTGAAGTGAGCCTAAGCGGTGCATATGTTATGCGGATAGTGCGAATGTACCCGAATGCGATACATGCAAATGGGAAAAACCAAGAGTGATCTTTTTATGGCGCAAGTTTGTGGAAAATATGCAGTTTGCAATTTGACAGAACCGTGGTATACTGTCATTAATTTTGATAGCAATCTTTTGGTTCAAATTATAACATTTATTTATTAGCAAAATGTCTCCATATCATTGTAATTGTTTACGGAAGTAGCTCAATTATAATGTAAAAAGGTACTAACCAAAAGAACACTAAGACAGACTTTTCTAAACACAATAAGCTAAAGACCATTTCCAAAATTAACGACTACACTGATCCCAGCTCATTTTCCAGCCTACCAAGCACATACAGCCGCATACACTAATACTCTCGGCTTTCTTTAACACCTTTAGCCGCATTGACAAGCCTCTGGCGAGACAAAGCCGAGGTTGGCCGTTTTAACCCGTCTCTGGTAGTCTTTTAATCAACTTTTCCACGTAAATCTCGGCCTGCGCTCGCACGAAATCCATATCCCCCTTTCACCAATACCCACAGTGCACTCCTTTCACCTTCTCTACAAAAGCAGGTGCCGTTTTTACGGGGGCGCAGCAACCACCCGCCGACTATACCTTATATACATAACGAGGCCTGTTGTATGTATTTATGTATATACCGGGGTCAGTCGCCCTGCTTACATGGGAATTTGCGCCTGCGCAAAAGCAGAGCTATTGTTAACGAGAGAGAAAGAGAGAGAAGGAGAGGCTTTGCACCTTATGGAACGCACCGCGTGCGTATTTTAGCGGAAGGACGATCAAAGGGACCGCGCGACCGGAAGAGCGGCCTCATGCTTATGCTCCGCGGGATCTTTTTCTCTATATGTGTACTGTGGAGAGGGATGAGCCGGGCGCAATTAATTGGGGATTTTTCGTTGTGCGGTGGCTGTGGGGATTGATCGCTGGATGATGCGCCGATGGGGATGTCCAAGAGCGTCTCCCGGCTTTGTCTGTTGTGACAGCAAGCGTTATGTAGGCTCTTGTGAGGTCTATTGTAGCCCTGAGTTCGGTTATACCGTTCAAGAGTTAAGTAGAGATATTAACGAATTTTTATACGCTATAGGCAATGTAAATGAATATTATGCAAAAGTATATTCATATACTTGCGTTTCTTAATATTTCACACTTATATTTATAATTTATAATTTTTAAATTTTCTGATTATGAGAACTCAGTGGTGGACAATGTTTGTATTGTATTATGTACTCAAAAATAATTACTGCCGGTATTTTTGAATTGTTATAGGACATCAAAGCACACTAATTCTTTCGTTAAGCTGAATTCAATCTACATGACGCTATCCAAGTCCAAATACAAATAAACGCTTACGAAATCTCTCCCACATTGCGTAACCTTTGCGTATATATATACCGCTACGACCATTTCAGCATCTTCATCGACGTGAAAAACTCGAGAAACCCGCGCCGCTGCCTCCCTTGTATACTTGCGCACAATAAAACCGTTTTCACGACAATTTCCCCCTACACGACTCGCGGATTACCACATACTCACCACGACAAGCTATAATCTCATTTGTCGCGCTAGCGTGACTCACGGAAAGAAATGCGGGAAAGCACGAGATCCTTATCCTATATAGTATGCGCGTTCGCCTCTTTCTTGATAAAATTATATTCGCGCATCGATTAGCTCTCTCTTTTCCTCTCTTTTTTTGTAGGACAAACGTATAGTCGCTTGTTACGTCAGAGTTGTGTTGTTGTTGCGCATGTGCACTGCGGATTTGAAGATGGGTATCGTGTACGCGCCGTTGTGGCGACTGAAAAATGATGCTTATTGGAGATATAATCGTGTACCCGATCATGCGTTTGGATGCTGCTTTTGTAAGAGTGCAAAGGATGAATTTTAATACGTGAAATGCAATGCCAGTATGACAGATGCAAAATCTGTCTTAAGGGAAATTGGATTTTAAGAATTCCATGCATTAACTGGATTTTTATCTTACCAATAATAAATAATGTATTAAACTGTTCATCACGAAAATCGAAATTGGTTAACTGCTATAATAAGTCGTATATAAAAAGAAATAAATGTAAAAAAAGTTATACCAGGAAAATTCCGTGTCCCGCTTTCAAACAATAGACGCGAACATATAACTAAACAAAAAATATTCTTCGTCGTAAAATATGAAAATAAATCATCTCTTTCAGAGATTTCTTTTTATAAAAAAAATATAACAAAAAAAATCAACAATATGGCCTACATTTCTCTGACACGAAAGTCTAATACGATGAAAAAGAAATTCATCCGCGTTAAATTTCCCCTCAACAACGCGGAAGTCTTATCAGCGGCAGAGCATCACTCAACTTATTAATATCACGGCTCAACACACATTCACACACATAGCATATAATCAGCAGACCACAACAATGCCAAATTCGCATACCACCGGGGCAAAAAGGGACAGAAGAAAAAATTTTTCCTCGGGAAACCCTCTACATTTTTTCCCATATAATCGATGTACATTTGAAACGCGCGCGCGTGAGCTCACTGCTTTTATGCGCGTCCGCAGCGCGTTTGAGGAAAGCACTCGCCTTATATTCCACGTCTCGCTGATAAAATTATTCCATTGAGGTCCACCGTTCTTGACAATGAGCACGGGGTATGCGCGCATATATATGTGTACCGCGCCCCGCGACCAAAGGAAGTGAACATTTTTCACTCGAATGCAGGTTCTCTTTTTCCCTTCTCCTCCTCGCTCTCTCTCTCTCTCTCTCTCCGTGCCGCTTTCTTTTGCCGCGACTTGCGATCTCAAAAGCCGCTCGCGAGCTTTTATACGAGGCACGTGTGCGCGTTCTCTCTCTCTTTCTCTCTCCTTTGCGCGCTTTGCTTATTCTCTCGTTTTCTCTCTTGCTCTCTCTCTTTACGCAGGTCTTTCTGTCTCGCGGTCGGTACCATTTTTGCTTTAGCTTGTTCTCTTTGCCGAGGTTACATATTTTGTTGTTGATTTCTGTTTGCTTCCTGTTTGACTTTCAAAGGAACGCATTGTCGTGGCTTTGAGGTAAATGATTTAATGACTGGTTTTTCTTACAAACTTTGTAGTAGAGATCATTTTTACTGTGCGCCAAAGTGAAATTTTTCCTGTATACTTGTATGAGACATTCGAAAGCTATAAATAACATTATTAGTAGGTAGCAATGTTAGATTAAAGATTATGAGAAACTGTATCAGAAGATGAAATAGGAATATTTCTAAATATATTAGGACCCAAGAGAAATTACATTAAAAGATAACAAACAGTTTGTTAGCACTATTTTTTATACTAAAATTGAAATAAGACATAGCTACTGTATGAGCAAGTATAATTTTAAAGCCGTTTGTCATTTTAACATTCAGGTTATGTTCAATTAAAAATCATATAAACCATAAAGGTTAAACCAAAATTAACATTTATTTTACTGGCCACCTATTACAAATGTCTCGCAGAAATAATACACATAGAATAAAGAAGCCTTTACAATTCACTCAGAGCGCGGACTATTCACCCACTGACCATCATTTCTCTCTTCTCGGCACTGTTCCTTTCGTTCGCACAGAGGCCGGATTTGGGCCGCGAAATGGAAAAGCGAGAGATTAAGCTTCTCGCGTTCTCTCTCGGCAAAGGGCTCGCTATACACTCTCCTTTCAGCGCACGGGCCGCGACACGGGAGCCGTTTCCTTATTTCCGTCTTTCTTTCTTTCTCTCTCTCTCTCTCCCACTCACGTGCAAGAGAGCTCAAAGAAAGAGAGAGAGAGAGGATAAGAAAAAGAAGGGAAGCAGTATTTCCCGGTCTCGCGTACTTGACCCTCTTATATTTCCGAATAATGGAGTCTTTTTTGTACGATGCAGCGCGGAAGGATGAGGAAAAGGATCGATGAGGGGTTACAGCTGTTGCGACGCGAGGGTGAGACTGGACATTCGCAGATGAGGATTAGGCAGAGGATATTCAGATTGAAAGAAACAGGAGAAACGAAATTTTGATTAAGGCAGAAATGGTGATGGTTGGAATGTAATAGTTTTACTTATACTAATTTTTAATAGGAGTATAACATTAATTGTACGTGTCGGATACCGAAATTTTTCGATCTCAAGATTATGAAAAACTCGCGTATTGCTTAGGATTTTACTCACACGATTTTTGTAACTATTATATTGAATACAACAAACAATTGATCTTAAGGGCCAATAATTTATCGATCTTATACTTATTATTTGTCTCCTTTAGTTATATGGTCTTCTGGTCCAGTCTCTTAAATCAGCCACGATTCCACTAGAAATATCCATATCCACATCCATTTACACATATCAAGTCGTAGTATAATAATGTTCTTTAAATGTAATTTTCCTTAAGAAATATTTTCTTTTCTCGAAGATTTTAATATATCTTTTTATACGTATACAAAAAATAGTCTTATACAAAATATAATTTTTTTAGTTTCTGTGTAAGATATCATTTGTGTATGCATAGGAAATTATACCTATGAAAAGAAATATTAGTACACGCCGGTAGATGTCGCGTGGTATGAGAAGTAGACTCAATAGTTAAATTTGTGACAATCCGATGGCATTGTAACATGTTATTATAGAGAAAAAGATTTTGAACAATTAAGTGAAATATTACTTTAGAAAACTGAACAAGAAAGTGATTTGTTATAAATTATTATGAAACAATGCACGGAAAACAAATTACTTTAGAGCTACCAAAATTCAAGGAGTTATTTTTTATTCACATTTTTTCGAATACATAAATTACATTTTGCTACGAAATATGCATAATTTTAAAAATATTCGATTCATAAAAACAAACAATATTCCATCTTCGACCGTTAATTTCAATAAAAAGTTTTATTTCAAAGCATATACTATATCTCACAAAAAAAAACTGGATGAACCATTAACAGTACAACTCGGAAAAATTTCCTTGCACGCGCGGCTTTTCCGCAGGATGCGGACGTATAAATTCACGAGACAATCAGCGAACGCGATCACGCACACGCGTGTATATATATACATATATATATATATACACACGCTCTCTTCTCTACTAGAGCCTCACCGCAGATAAGCGCCTCTACATTGTCGTCTTTTTTTTTACGGAAGTACTTGGTTTTGGCTTAACGATCCTTAACTTTTCTCCGCGTTTATGTGTATATATATATACTATACAAATGAACGTGAGCTGCGCACACGCGGGATTAAAAGCGATTGCCGAGAGGTTGTACAGTTTAAAACAGCTTTATCTACCCGAAAATTAAAGCAGCGTGCGACTGTAAGTATAATACGCACAAAGCTGGTGGACCACTCGAAAAAGCGAGAGACAGAAAGAGAGAGAGAGAGAGAGAGAGCACGTATTGTGCACCATGGAAAGAAGGCAAGTGACGGGAAAAAAATCAAACTTTGATGTTATCGCAGACGCTACGAGCGGTTTAACAGGAGAGCGATGCTCAAGTATGTGTGTATATCTATACACACACACACACACACGCACACACTCGTGGTATCCATTGAGGTATTACGGGGAATTGGCGATGTCAAGCATGTGGCGCTGGCAGTGTGTCTATGTTATCGCGATGTCTTTTCTCGCATTCTTAAAAATCAAGGGCGGTTCGGTTTTCAAATAACGAACTCATCGCCATTATATTCCTATTTGATCTTACTTTCTTTTCAACTTTGTTTCGTTCCGTTTTTTCAATTCTTCGTTGACAAAAAAATCAATACTATCATCTTTTAAAATTCTATACGGTATAAATATTTTATACTTTTTCCGAATAAACTGTATCAATTGAGTTGTATATAGCTCAATATAATTCCCAGCTAGAGATTTTCGATCCTCGTCATTGCATAATTTTCCAAAACATTCGTTATTCAAGTTGTAGACTTCATTATTTGCCTTGCGAGTCTCAGTTCCATCAACACCGCAATAATTCAAGAAATCAATCATCGCAATAACACTCCGCGCGTGCCATCCATTCAATCGACATGCCAACGTCGTCTCCCTGAAATTTCGCCAAACAGACTTGTTCAATTTTTAACCGAACGAAATCCGCCCCCTCTCCTCTCTCACCCTCCTTTCAACTCTCTGCTCGATCGACTCACGAAAAAACTCCCTCCCTCTTTCTCCCTCATTCTCTCCATTGTGCCTCCCTTTCTCTCTCTTTCTCCTTCTCAAACATTGCCGCTCTCTGTCTATCTAAATCTAACCCCTCGCGATTGCTCGCCTCTACCCAAACTTTTCTCTCTGTCTCTCTCTCTCTCTCTCCTTCTCTCTTCTTCCATTCACCTCGATTCTCTCGCGACTCTGTGCGACTACACACACACATATATACACGACAACGTTGGTATATAGAGAGCTCGTCATTTGGCGCAGGGACAATGCTCAGTCGATATATATACGCACGCGCAACGACGATGGCAGCAGTGCAACCTTCCCTCCCCTATGGAATTGTTTGGTATATACGTTTTTCCCACAAAGAGCCCGTGTGGAGGAAAGAAGTGCAGAGGGAGAACGAAGGGGGGATCGGATCAAGACGCGCGCGCGCGAGGAGTGCCAAGTCGATCGCCAATTGACTGACGTTATCGGACCATCTCTCAGATTAGGAAGATTGCTCTCGACGGGGACAGAGAGAGAGAGAGAGAGAGAGAGAGAAAGAGAGTAGATGATGAAGAATACCTCGAGAGCTCAGGGAGAAACAAAGTTGGTATATGTGCGTATGTGTGCATTTAGGAATGAGGGTGAAAAACGAGTATGCGTGTGTATATGTGTGTAAAGAGAGGCGATTGATTCCATGCCGATGGATTGGGAAAATCGCCGATAGACTACTGTTGGTGTATATATGTAATGTGTATGCGTCCTAACCAAATACGATTATGAAGGAAAATAGATACGAGCGCCTTCGGTGGGAATTTTTGTGAAGTTATTGTGTAACGTTGCTTTTGGCCATTGTGTGGCGAACGTTTTTAGGGGTTTAATGGGAGATGGCAGTGTATGCCAAATATTGTACAGAACATATAGATTAAAACAATTTTTTCTAAAATCTGAACGATAATTTCAATTATTCGTTAGTAGACAAATAATTTCAGGTGGTCGAAACTGTTTCATGAAAACTTAAAATTTTTGTGATTTATAAGTTAAAATAGTCATTTTTTGATCGATTAAAAATTTGGGATTCGTAGACGATAAAAATACTTATTGGCTGTTATACAGAATGAAATAACCGAATTACCGTTAATTTTTATAATTTTGAAGGATTTTAATAAAAACCATATGTATACAAACATGGCAGTACTACACTAAAACTCTCAAAAGACAAGCGCCAAATTTTCAGAATTTTTCCAAAACCAACCTCAAAAAGTTCCTGAACAGTCAGAATTACCACATCGAACAAAGGATCAGTGTCAACATTGTAACTTCGTGCTCGACCAGATAAAGACTCCCGCCCGCAGGGGCGAAAAAACGCGACCCGAAAGAAGAGTTACGACCGCAATACACAGTGGCGGCATGTATTGCCGGCCACTTAGACACAGTCATTTCTAGGCGCGAGGTCGACTTTTAGCTATGGACGCGAGAAGCCCAATTTGTAATGCGTTTTTCTATCTTCATTCCCGGGAAGTGAGCATTTTTTTATCGCTGCCCGAGTCTTTTCATTCTTCCTCGGGGATTCCATTGTCCGAGGCGCACAAAACACAGGACGGAAACGATTTTCTTCTCTCTTTCTCGCTTGCTCTGTGTTTCGGGAAAATTCTCTGTCTCTACCTGACATACGATGGCATGTGCAAGTTCGTGAGAATGATTTTTTTCAGGACTGTTTTTCTGTGAAAGAAAGCTAACTTAACCGTTCGCGCGAAATTTTCATTACGGGCGTATGCACGCAAGCCAGAATTCAGAGGAGCGATGGGTTATTATTCTGAGAAAAAATTGTTTATTGATTCTTCACTTTGACTTTAGTCTCAAAAGTTTATTCCTTTTTAACACCAAAAATAAATAGTATTAGACTTCATAATAAACATAGTAGCAGTAAAACTATTTAGCTCACTGTTAAATGATTAAAAAACACTAAAATTAACAAATGAATAATACGATAGTCTATTTGATTTACAAATGTATTTATTTATTAGTAAAGTAAAAAATTAGAATATACTTCATTTATGGACTTGTTTTAGCTCAAGTCATTTTTGCAGAAGAACATAAGTTTGATATCGCAGTTTAGATCATTCATGCCACAGCCAGTCGCGCATGCGCAATGTTCTTTTCCCTGGCTATTGGGCTCATTTTGGTCCCAACGCTTGTAACTGACACTATCCAAAGGCTGGTCTAATACAGTCGTCCAATCATTCTTTGCGAACTGTGAACGAACTCCATGCCATATGTACTGAGTTTGTTTGCTCTTTTGCATTGCATCAAGAATATTAGCATCTTCCATTTGGGAAGTAGGAATAGCTAAGTGGCCTGAAATTGATGGAAAATTTTTATTTTATATCAATTATTACTCAAATTTATCACTGTTTTAAGGAGTTAAATGAATTAGATGAAAAATTATAAATTGTTGCAATAATTATGCGTTACAATGACTGTAGTAATACATAGCTCTATATGAACTTAAATTAAACTATTTAAAATTATTACCTCCTTCATTTAATCAAACATTCCTGGTCTCATTCCATGTTTTATCCTCTGTATGCAACTTATATGCACTAATTCCTTCATGTACTTCGTAGTCGTCCGGTATTTTAGGAGCTGTTTTACCCTTTAAGCATGGGCAGCTAGGGTTAATTATTACAGAGACAGGTTGACCATATCCACTATGAAATGAAGCAGTAATATTTAACTTGTTGTATTATCTGCGGCACTCCACACTGTATGATGGCAAATGGTTAGCATTAAAATACAATTCAAAATCACTTTCATTTTGTATTATTTTTTTGTGTTACTGTCAACCTAAACCTTTCAATAGAGCAATACTTTTGTATGTGTGCTTTTTTAAAGTTCGGCCATCTCTTTTATACTCTGGCAGTCCCCCGATGGAAATCCAAAATATTTTCTACCTATTAAATGGTCATTTAAATTATGAACTGGCTATAAAATGGTCATTTTTCTTATCTAGTTTTCCGCCCCCAATGAAACGCTTTTTCTCCTATTATTCTAACATTTAATAGACGGAAAAATAGAATGAAAATCAAAAGTACTATTTTCGAAATATTGTCAAAAAGGCTATAGTAATAAACGATTTTCTATGGTTTATGTTATAGAAATCTATCAGATGAAGTTAAATATGATTCAATTTAATGGCAAATTTCTAGGAAAAATTAAAAGGAAATTTTGAGGTTATGTATTTTAGTCCCGATCTATTAAATGGGGGAATAATAGCAGAATTGGCGTTTCATCGGTGGCGATTAACTGGCCATTTTTTGCACCCATTTTCTAGGATTTTGGCAATTTCGCGATAGACAAATTTCTACTAGAGTCACGTTATCGCTTATACGTATTTAAATATAATAAAAAATAAACATGAAAACGTAAAATATCTATTCGATGTACTAATATTGCTTCCAGAAAAAGTTTTCCTCGCGATTTGATCACGATTTGCTAAAAATATTAAAATATAGAATATTGCAGAATGTTTTGCGTCGATTTCTGTTAGACTAATGTCGTAATTTAAGAAAATTAAAGAGCTTCACATAAACATAATTTTAAAATTCAACATTTTTATAATCGTATTTTTAAATTATTGTTCTGAAAGTATTTACAACTGACAAAATATCTGTTCATGTCCGTTTGCAAGTGTATGTGTGGCAACTCTTTGTTGCTATTACAGAAAGAGTCCTTTTGCACTATGTCGAAAATTTTATTCTTCCTATTATTTGAGATAAAAGTTATTTTTACTCAATTTAAAAAAAAATATTTTTCCGTAGACTTTTTTCTTTCAATAACAGTATTAGGATTGTAATTTAAAGTTGTATACAACTTAGATTTTGGGTCGAAATTATTTTTACCTAAATAATACCAAACCAAATGACTTACAAGACAAAAAGTAAATTATTTTCCATTGCCCTCTACTAAAGAAATAAATGAAACACCATTTTAAAAATGTTGTGCCCTGAGAGAAGAATTAAGCTTTAGGCCAGTGACAAAAATTCTAAAACAAAATAATTTTTTTAAACTTATAAAGCACTTTCAATACATTGGAACGTATAGTTTACTAGTTAACTTTTACTACTCGTAAATTAGTAATTTATAACTAAAAAGCCAGCTCTAAACAGCTATATTTACAGATAAACTCTAGTATGGTCTGTATAAACACTACTAATTTTTCCAGAAACACACTGCCATAAACCATCGTCAAACTGCACGCAATCCTGTAACGCACGATCAGCGCATCCGCGCGTATACACACACGCGCGCGCGCGCGTACAGAATTGACACATTAAACACTCGCGGGCCAGAAAAAAAGGGATCTTGGCGCACAATGGGGTGAGCGCGCGTGTGATTTATTTCCATCGCGGACAATTTGTATAGTCCTTAGTCACAGAATCATGCGACGAAGAATATAACGAAAGGAACGAACGAAGAAAGAGACCGTAATCCACGAATGCGTCAAATCGTGCGTGCAGTCGCCTCTCTCCCTCTTTTTCTCCTTTTCTCCGGTGCTGCTCCTCCTAGAAAGGAATCAAGGGAAGAAGTGACAAGGCGCGCGCGTTCGTATACACGGTAGCTGCATCACACACAATGGCATACGAGGTAACAGCAAGCCGCAAAAAGGGACCGCCGATTTTTTTCTTTTTTTGAGTACTATTAAAACTCTCTCTCTCTTCCTTTATACAGCTCGTGCATCGCGAGAGGAAATGAGAGAGAGAGAGAGAGAGACCAAATGGGATTTATTAGCGGCGAGACGAATTTATTGTGGATTCAACAGTAGTGTAACCTGTGCTCCGTGTTTGTGTTCTCGCGCGAATCCCTCGAAAATGCGAGTGAGAAACACATGTTTTCGGGGGAAAAAGGGCATAACTTTTTTGGGGATGAGAATGGGCTACGCTGCATTACTGTATGCTTTTGTTAAATGTGTTATTTGACTGTATTCTTATTACAGGCAGGAAATTTTTAGAGTCGGTGCTGATTGTTGTTTCGTGTCGGATCATCAATTTTTCTTATAGTGGGTTGGATAACGTTAAAGTGTTTCTGAGTATGTCTGGTAGAATACTACATTTGCGTTGCTCAACTCTGAACTTCTATAAGTTAGGAAAATATATTACACACCTCGACAAGATGTATGTACTATTTTTCAGCTCGATAGCACCGGTTGGCAGTTTCCGGTCGGAGAGCAGAAAAATCTATAGTTCTCAACCCTGAAAAAACAAATAAGGGTTTGTTTTTTTCTAGTGTTATTTTCTCTGTCTGAAATGATATTCAAGGCTTTCCAACATTAAATGGTGCAGACTTATACAGTTTCAAGAAGAACCTTTTCGAAATTTTTTGAAAACAAAACGAAAAATATCCAGATATTGATATTTGTATATACATATCTAAATATTTGAAGGTTAGACCTAAATACATGATCTAGCGATCTGACTATTATCTAATTAGTTGATTACTTTAACAAATTTTAAAACAGGTGGATTAGTATAAAATAATGCTAATTCTTATAAAAAGTTTTTATAAAACCAGTGAGAGTAATTATGATGATAAATTTTGATTAAATGTTTGAAAAATTCCCACCAATTGCCAGGAAAATTTCACGTGTCTAGAATGCACTGTGCTGTGTGTCAACTATGTGTATAGTCCATTTAAGTGGCAATTATAATGGTAAAAATAGATTATAAAAATACTTACTGTTTGAAACTGTTAAAAAAAATTCGTTCACGAATTGATACAGTAAGACTAAAGAAAAATAGGAAAGATTTTCATGAATCACTGAACCTTGCTTATTACTTTTAAAAGAAAAACTAATGAATGCGTAATGCTGACCAGGTGCTCGAACCATAACCAATTTATTGTATCAGTTACTATGGACTACCGGATTACGTTTTCCCGACAGATGATTCTGTATAGGTATATCCTCATTCATCGCGAATAAAGCACAATACAGGCACAGTAGTCTACGTATGTATTACACACGCTGTGCGCTCAAAAACCAGCTTAAAATCCAGGAAAATCTGGAATGCATCGATACATACGTACGCAAAAGCTCTCTCTCTCTCCCTCTCTCTCTTTCTGTCTATTTCTCTCTCGCGGCATGTAACAATGGCGTGAAAACAAGGCACGCCAAGTCAAAGACGCGCGCGCACGCACTCGCAAAGCTTCATCCGAATGCGATTACCACTCTCTCTCTCTTTCTCTCTCTCTCTTTCGTCAAAGGGAAAAGCGCGTAATCTTCGCTGCGGAAATCCTCGTTTCGCAACGACGGACGAGCAGAATGAGTATTAAATGCGAGACGAAACGATAGAGATGAAAGGAAGTCGTGCATGCGAGAGTACGCCCACAGAATAGAAATTCGTGTATATTTCAAGTTTATTTGAGGGATTCGCATTCGTATGCCCTTAGCGTGGCCGCGCGCTGCCCCTGTAATATTATGCGTGTAAATCGCTGGTTTTCGGTGGGTGGTAAAAGAATAACAAGAGAGAAATTTGAGGTATAAATGTTCGATCGAAATATTTCGACAGAATTTTAGTGCGATATCGCATTAAATTGAAGTTTATCATTATTTTCTTATTTTGTCAAGTGACTAAGTTTTTTTGTAAGTGTATTATTGTAAAAGTAGAATTGTTTATAAATAGAGAGAGTATGAACTAAGAAACTTGCAAAAATACATGTAAAATAGTGGTACATTTTTACTTGAAAATTCAATTTAGAATAAATAATAGCATTTGCTTATTAAAGATAGCTAGATTTTCATTATAATAAATTCTCTCGCATCAGAAACGTGAAATTTTACTATAAGTAACTAAACGGAAAAATAATCTGTAAATTTTACATTTTCGACAGTTGATTTGACTCTAAACTGGTAAGTTCGTTTTACTTTAAAAAAAATGGGTAGAATTTCCACTTGGAAGAATGGAATTATTACTTCACTAATACATTTGATTTTAGTATTTTTTTCGAGTAAAGTAATCTTTTCATATCAAGCTGATCAGTTCTCTTTCTCAAAATTTTTTTTTTACACACTATATATTTTATGCGATGTATACTTTTGTAACATCATTTTAGTTATTTTTGATTATAAATTTTATGTAACATTTTCTGAAATCTTTTCAGACTGTTGACATAGGCTTTACGAAATCCTATGTCATCTGAATTTCCCGTATACAGAAACAAATACCAATAGCTCCTGTACATACTCGATCATGAGAATGTCACCTGACATAACGACGAAAAATCAGCGCCCCTGCAAGTCACCAACTGCGATCATCAATATCCCTTGAAATCCTTTTTCCATGCCCAGCACTCAATTACAGAATCAAGAGAAAGTCTCTCCAGCAGTCCTGCACATTGTTGACTCTGCGATAGTCATCCACGGGCGACGCAGCCATACTACACATATAAGACGTGGGAATGCGCCGAAAATCTTGACTCGCTTAGTAGTCGTAGGCGTGGCGGTGGCGGCGGCGCCCACCGAGTGACACGAAGTAAATGTTCCTGCAATTCCATCGAAATCCCGTCTTATTGCAGTAGCTCCCCGTTTTACCCATACACACACACACACACACACGTGTGCGCGCTCCTTTTTTCCCCCATTATTATTATTATTATATTCCTCCATGTGAGAGGGAGAGATGAAAGAGGCGAGTATACGCCCCCGACTAACACCTGCTTCTGTTGGACGCCTAAGATGCCTATTTCTCCTTTCCTCCGTTTATAACTTACCTGGATCTTTTTTGTTCCGCAGATTGCGAAGAGCGAGAGGATTCTCGTAACACACGCCGTTGCCTGGCTCGGATTTCATTGGTGCCCAAGATGCAAAGGAAGAGGTGGCACAAAGAAGGATGAGTAGGAGGGTAAATGGGAAGGATGCTCGATGGTATTCGAAGTTCATGAGCCAGAATTCGACTGGCGAAATTGATGGCAATGATGCAGGTATCTATATGTGTATGTATATTGTACAATAGTACACGTACACTATTGATTATCGTAGGGAATCATGAATGATGGATTGGCGTAACTCAATGGTGAAAGAAATATTTTGTCGATCGAAGTTTATTTATTGAAGAATATGATTATATAATATTATTGTTTTGCACCAAAAAAATGAATTGTTATACTAGTCAACTGGTTTGTTAAAAAACACAGAACAAGAAGTTAGTAGATTAACAATCAAGTAGTATAATCCTAGCTATAACATTAACCATATATACATTGTTACACTCACTAACTTATGTAATTATGTAGAATTATAATATTATTAAAAATTGGGTTTCTCAAAAGTAAAAGTAGTCAAGGATACAGTCGATTTAGATGTTTCATTTGTACGAAAACTCCAACTAACTAAATAATTAAACCTACATGTACTAAATATTTGTAAGAAGGATTTTTGGTACATTTTTTTTCCTATACGTAAAAATTGTGTAGTATAATTACAATATTTTTCATTATGTACAGATTTTTATTACCAATTTTTCCGTGCATACCTTATAGCGAGGAATTGTTTTATAATTATTATACGTACTTGCTAAAAAGCGGAACTTTCCTAGATCGACGTCAGTTAATAGCATCACGTGTTATACTAATTATTACCCATAAAATGACATATCTAAAGTCACGAAAAACATTTGGAAATTATACAATTCCGTATGCCCAATAATAACTCCTTTACTCACAGTCTTTTAACCGAGGTAGATTTATTACACGAATAAAATAAATTATTCCAATGACTAATCGATCGAAATCTATAGACACATACAGTTACTTAGTCAGATTACCAAACGCTAAACACAATACGCGTACACGTGTATACACGCAGCATTCACCAATGAATTCATTCAATGGGCATCGCCTAATGGTTCCTCAAATTACCCAACACGCGCACATTCTCTCTCTCTCTATCCCGCGTGTCACTGCTGCGCGCATCATTTCTCTCGTCTCTTATTAATAGCCCCCCGCTCAGCGCGACCAACAAAATCATTGTAGAGCCGCGCCCTGCATATACACCGATCCACAAGATGAAAATCCTAGACAGTTCGACGTCGGGCACGCATTCCAACGTGCGCCCATTTATTTTCCCGAGGCGCATCCGCCAGACGGCTGGGCGCCCGCGCTGGAGAGTCATTCTCACGGGCAAGGCGAGTGGCCGGCTGCAGGTACCTACAGGCGCACACACATACACGAGAGTCTATTGGGCCCTTTGTCGAGCGAGAAAAGGGAGAGAAAGAATTCCGCTTAGAAGCGGAAATTGCGCGCGGCACGCCGGGTCAAGGGTGGCTTTATATACGCGTAATGCGGTCAAGCGCACAGCGTCGTCGTGCGCCGTCGTCGTTTGCGGCGGTTTTCTTTTCAGCACGAGTATGTATAGAGGAGAGGTTTTTCGAGAGAGAGGGAGGCGAGCACTTTGACCACGCGTCGAAAGGCTAATTTTTCTCGGGACTAGTCACGGTGGAACATGCGCGCACGCGCGTTTAGAGAGGACAAGTGCGTCAGTGAATTGGCCTTATTTTGTTGGAGGTCGCGGTGGTGTGTCATTCGTACGTACGTACTCGAACGCGTGCGCGTAGGGAGAGATGCTGGATTTAATTGTTTAGTCAAGGAGCGTAGCTATGCTGCACATATTACATAAAATATGCTCTATAACGAATACAAAAGCGCACTGTGCGCGTGTAGTATCACTGTTTTTATCTTTTATGCAAAGTAAATCGAATTCACTTGAGATCTTAAGTTTTTCAGAGATTTCAAGCTACTGATATGGGTTTTCTTTATTCATCCTTATTGTTAGAATTAAAAAAAAAAAACAAAAATTTTTCGAGACTGCAAAATTTCTGTGACGCAATAAGGTTTGGAACTACTATTATATATTCTCTAAAATTGAATTAGTGAAAAATCCACTAAATATTAGTTAAAATTGCTCCACCGAAACATTAGTGAATATTCACTAATGAAAT
>JAWWEQ010000045.1:28151142-28166049 GCA_035583055.1 Torymus tubicola | reverse complement strand
TCGTTTTAATGTACCTGCTTGAAATTTGCTTCCAGCATATGTGCATTAAATTTCAGGGATTTTTTTTTACAGTGTAGTCATACTTTTAGGTACGTTATGTCATTGTTATCTAATGATTTTCATCAAAAATATTTTGCTTTATTTAAATTTTAACTATGAAATATCATTTTTGTTTACCAATACAATGTTATAAAAATTAATGTTAACTTTTTGTGTAACTATTATGTTACCTGCGGCACTCCACACTGTACGATGGTAAATTGTTAGCATTAAAACACAACACAATATCACTTTCATTTTGTTTTATTCTTGTGTCACTGCTTATCTACGTGCATGGTATAACGAATTTTTGATAATGCATTTTATACTCTGAGTCCTGTTATCGCTAATATTTAATTACATATCATGGTTTAAAAAATGATCGTTATGGTAGCGAAAAGGCTCGTTACGACAACCATTTTTATTATCATGAGAAAAATAACAAATTACAATTGTTATCATAAACACATGATACCTGCTATATCATATAGTCGAACGGGTCTCCAACGGTAGTAATCTTTTTTGCTTCTTTACCTTGTACTAGGAAACTCAAATTGCTATTAACTACTTCTTTTACTACTTTGAATAACATTTAATTATTATTGATTATATTCAGAAATAAACATGCCACATATTATTTACAATATAAAAAATATAAATATATTGTAAAGGAATGAAAAACACACACAACATTTATTGGACTTATAAATTTCAAGTACAATAATTATTAAGAAACATTACTTATTTAAATAAAATAAATAATTTATAAAATTGAATTGAACCCTTCATATTCTTGTGCTAAACTTTAAGTGCTGCTAATTTGCTATTCTACCTTTTTCTAAATTAATATACAGAAATCTGTATAAACAATCAGATTTTTTTGGGTTCTAGTCCGTATTTCATATTTTAAACGTTAAATTGTTTTTATATGAGACTCAACAGAGTACAGGGTACGTCATCAACTACAAACTCTCTGTAATATTGTACTATAAATGTATTGCGCCCCTTGTTATTTGCGCGAATATATGAAATTTATAAAATACCATTTTAATAGCTTAGTATCAAGAGGATTTTTATTACACTTTTATATGCTTAAAAAATAGTACGAAAAAATTGTGAAAATGCAAAAAAAAATCAAAGCTAATTTTTATTTACGATCGCATTTTTTCAAATAGCAGATTTATTTTTATTGTTCTCGAAACATCAAATATTTTAGAAGTTTATATGTAACTCTGTAAATATTTTACTAAATTAAAATGTGGGAATTTTAAACATGAACTATGATTTAAGATCAGAAAGGTTGTAATATATCCCATTGACGATATAACTTTGACAATTGTTACTCGATCCTCTTACACGATATATGAGATTTGAAAAAGTGTTACAGCGATCCACGCTACAAAACGCAATAATAAAAAGGCGAACTGATATGTCGGATTTTCGCATTAGCATATATATATTTACCCATAGCGTTATGCGAGTTCGCGATACCCGTTCAACGAGCAATTGGTAATAATTAATACGCGCGCATCCGCACGAGTCAAAGAAATAACAGTCAAACTGCCATGCCGCCGTCGACATTCCCATGATGAAACCTTCCACTATACCAACCACCTCGCCTCTCAATTTCTTTCTCTCTCTCTTGTACGTTGTAATTCGATATTTTGCCTTCAGTTCGATATCGGCTCCACGCGCGCTCATCCAGACGATCGACCACATTCTAATCGTGCGAATCCACACGCCCATAACATCTCCCTTTAATGTAAAACCCGATCCTATACACCAGCAACTCTGCACACATTGCATCTGTGTATATATATACATAGATATCTGCATATGACAGCACCTTCTCCTCCAGGTGCGACGCGCATCATCGATTATTCAAGAATAATATTTTCTAATAATCGCCGGGAAATTGCCTCGATCGTATTCCGGTTCGAACTTCCAGTGTGTGCGCGCGAGTGTGTATATATAGTATGTGCGTTGTGTGCAACATCATATGGAGAAACGGGAAGAAGAGCCAAGGGAGAGCTCGAAAGACAGGAAGTGCAGCACTTGGCTCCTTTGAAGTTTCGCGGTGCTACGCTCGTTGTGTTGTTATGCAACTTGTGCGCGGCGATTATGTGGAATATACAGTGAGATCGAGCGAGCGTTTTTATTTTCGTTATTGATACGTTGTCGAGCGAATTAACCGGGATAGAGGTTCGGTATATATATATATATATATATATCGAGAAGTGGCTTTTGTAGGAGAAGGGCGCACTTTGTCGAACTTTCTGTTCCCACAGCGCTCGCGTGTGGGGGAAGAAACGAATTATGATGAATTTTATGCTTATTGTCATAGAGATATTTGCGAGTTCGATCATTAGTAATCTTGAATAATTTATGTTCCATTACATTATTTTTTTATTTTTGGCCATATTTTAACACACTTAAAGTTAAGTTTGTTTTTGTCTAATTAATATTTAATTAACCAAAAGTACACAATATTTTTATCGTATATTAATAACAAATAAATGAAGTTATAATATACATGTTATGATTATATTGTAGACAAGATATTTTTGAACAATGTAGAAGTCGAGAGGCTATCAGAATACACCGGAATAATAGTAGCAAAAAACTGCAAGTATATTAATGTAGCAGAGCTTATAGCGTGTTATTACGATATTTACTCTTTTTACGAATTTATTTAATTAACAAAATGAATGCAGATTATCACATAACATAATACATTTTGTTTATTTATTATTATTTTTTATTTTATTCCAGGATTGAAAATTTAAAGATCGCCAGTTGATTTGCCGCAGTATGAGCTTAAAACTCACTAAGTCAAAATGCGCAACAGAATTGAACCAGAAGTTCGCGAAAAAAATTTAATTATTATTTTTATTTATGTTATATGTGTCTTGAAGGTAATGAATATTATATATTACTTAAGGTGATGTGACACCCACGCTATTACTCAATTCTGGTTTCCCGTTTTTCTCATTTAATTTTGAATTTTGAGAAAAAAACTCTCTGGTACGTTATAGTTCTTCACTAAACTTACAACGTACCAGAGAGTTTTTTTCTTAAAATTCAAAATTTAATGAGAAAAACGGGAACCTAGAATTGAGTAGTAGCGTGGGTATCACATCACCTTAAGATGAAGAATAAATAAATTGATATATTTATAAAAATATTTCAGGAACTTTTATTTCATTAATTAGATGTAATTTTTGTATAGTCTATACATAGTCCATGCATTTTCATTTTCTAACAGAATTTATACATACTCTGTGCATGGACAATTATGCAGAATTTATGTATAGACTATACATAATTTTTTTACATGGGCAATAAAATTTTTAATAAAAAAAAATTTGCCCCATATAGGCAATGTACTATATTAATATCAAATCTATTGTATAAAAACGATATCATTGTCAATCACAATGACATGAGCGATTCCACTCAAGTGCCCTTAATATATCATAGTACTTCTCTAAACGGATTACACCGCATGAAAAGAGGTAAAAAAGCAATATCAGAAACCCCTGCGAGGAGCAGTAGCAGCAGCAGCGGTCAATTAAGCCGACGCGCGATCAGCGATCTCAATAAAGTCCCTGAAAACGCAGACCGTGCATCCCCCACTAAGATACATGTACATATATATACATGCAGAAACGTTTTGGCCTATTGTGCGCTGGTCGCGTGTTGCGAATTCCCTGCTCGCTCGGCCGTGCCTAAGCCCTCCTTTAATTAGCATTGTATCCGATTCCTCTGCGATCTCCTCCGTCGGCGATATACACCCCGTAATCCGTAGAAAGAGAGAAAGAGAGAGAGAGTTGTCGAGAAACGGAAACGAACACTCGAGAAAGAGAGACGGAGAGAGAGAAGAGGTAAGAATCGAAGTACAAAACGATCGCTTCGCGCAACCCCCGTACAAATACATAAGGGGTTGGCAGCAGCAGCCCCTAATGAAATGCGGATTCCGATTATCGTTCCGAGATCTATAGGGATGTATATCACGTCGAGGGGGTATGTATATATATATGTAGACGCTCGCACGAGCGTTTCTTTTTTCAGCCGTATATATACGTTTTCGACTCGCGATTGTAAGCCGGAGAGAGAATGAGAGCAAGAGGAGAGGAGAAAAGTCGTGGCTCGAGGAGGAGAGAAGGAAGAAGAATGGAGAGAAGAAGAAGAATGAAACGTGGAATCGATCGGGGTATGGTGATAGAGGAGAGAGAAAGAGAGAGAGAGAAAGGTTGTTTAAAAGTGGTTGGTGTTGTGAATTTTCGTTTATTGGCTGATGAATCGTTGAAATTTAACGGCAAAATTATGTTCAAAACAACTTGTGCAGTTTATAGAATTATTAAGTATCAGAATTATGCAAGCTTATTTTTGTGTCAAATGAGAATTTTCATAAATTTCATAAAGTTACCTTACATTATACTCATTAACTTATTTGAGTTAGTTTTTATAGTACAATAATCTAAGAAATTTTTGTTAAATCAACAAAAATATAAATCATCACGCCATTGAGATCTCTTACTTAATTTTAAGATAAATATTTACACCCCAATACACACGATCATTCAAGACTACATCTAACTCGAATTTACGTAATGTACATCGCTTTTTGCGAATCGTTCATTTAATTAATAAACGATGATAAATTAAAGTACAAGGGCAGAAAGCGCATGCGCGCTAAGAGAGAGAGAGAGTGAGGGCGGGGAGAATACGAAAGCGGAGAAAAGATTAATAGAAAGAGAAGAAAGGCAACAGCGCGAATAAATGGAATAAAGCACGAGAAAGAGAGACGGGAGAAAAGGTCCGAAGAAGTGGAGGAGAGAGAGAAAAATCTCGAGACGGCGGGCAAAGAATATCGAATCGCTGAAAGAGAGAGAGAGAGAAAGAGAGGGTTGGGAGTCGGTTGGCGTACGTATATATATAAATATATGCACTCGAGAGTCGAGGGGAGGCCATTTGCATGCGATGCCGATTTTTGTTCTAAATTCAAATCGGCGACGGGATCGCGTGTTGCCGACCGCACAATGCCTCGGCTCTTCGTGCATTAAAGCGCCAATAAATTCTCGACTTAGGTCGAGAATTCGCTTATTATTACGCGAATGAGTCGCGAGCGCGCACGCGCGCGTGCGTTTTTTAAGCTCGAGTGCTGATAAAAATGTCATTCTTTTCCATTTAGGAGTCCGCGCGCGGCCAAGTTTCATTATAGGCTACTGGGCGTTTTTGCGGACCATTGTGAAAGCTTTTTTTCTTCACTTTGGCTATTGTGGTTGTGTATTTTGCTGGTGCCACTGAAAAAGTGTGTTAATAAATTATTTCGTTTGAAATACCCATTTGAAATTCGCAGTAAGACAAATTTCTCACTTTTGTGCTTGTTAAAATATTTACTTTTCTGTGTCTTACAGAAGTTGAATGTGTGACTATTAACAGACTAGCATATATTAATTGACACCCAAGAGTCTTCGTTAAAGATAATATTTTATAAAATTTTCTTCATTATCATGATTGAAGGAGACACATTAACTTAATTAAATAGCATTTCATGAAAAGAAATAATTTTCTTCTTATATACGTATTCGTAAAAGAGTAAATTACAGCCTTTTATTTTAATTAACCTTATTCTATCAGCAAGAAAATATCGCCACCAAATATTTGATATCAAGTTAATGTGATACTTAACAATTAGAGTAATAATATAATACATTTAATATAATTATAATAATAATCATAATTTTAATTATAGAATTAAAAAGAAACCTCGAATTTCATCAATTTAGGTAAGAAACAACATTTTCTGAGAAATGCTTATAAAAGCCGGTGTAACCATTAAAATACTAGATTGTTCGATATGGGTGGCTATTTTATTTCGCGTTTATTTCGCAATCTAATTGGTCGTAAGCGTTGTCATACTGTGTACACAATAATTTAATGTTGTTTATTTATATTGTTATTATAAGATTTTGCTTTATTTTTTGAATTTATATACAAAGCATAAAGTATCTCCGTACGCATAGCGCACGTTTGATCTAGTATTAATATGAAAATCATTTATCTCTAGTAAGGAGAGTATCTCAGATCCGGATATATCCGGAAATATGAAGGAAGCTATAATATTAAATCCAAACGCTTCAATAAACTGAAATTATCGACGTTTTCAGCTGTATTTTAAGGAAATACTGAAACAAGTGCTATGTCTATTATATTAACTGTCTAGTCTAGACAAGTCTCACATAAAATTGTAAACAAATACAATAAAACTAGAGAATGCAAGCTTTCCATTACTTTTTTTAGAATAAAAAAATATTAACTCCTTCTAAAGTTACGATAGTCCCAAATTAAGCAACTAAAAACTACTTATAAATCGATGAAACCTACAGCTTCAATTTCATGTATATTATATCTGATGCATATTTTGTTGCTTAACTTTGAACTATCGTAATTTTAGAAGGGATTAATATTTTTTAATTCTAAAAAAGTAATGGAAAGCTCGCATTCTCTAGTTTTATCGTATTTGTTTACAATTCTACGTGAAACTTGTCTAAACTAGATAGTTGATATAAAAGACATAGCACTTTTTTCAGTACTTCCTTAAAATACAGCTGAAAACGTCGATAACTTCAGTTTATTAAAGCGTTAGGATCTAATATTGTAGCTTCCTTCATATTTCGATATCTAAAATCATATCTCAAAGTTTGAAACAATTTCGTAATCCGGATCTGAGATACTCTCTTTCTAAGTATACAACTTCCAATGCCATCAAACCTTAGTTTGTATTCTGTCTCGAAATGTAAATCAATTAACGCCACTCAAGACAACGGACAACTACCTCACCAATTTTTCTGTAAACATTATAACTTTTCTCAAATCAGTCAGGCACAACAAGAAAAAATAACGAGTATCATCGCGAAACTCAAAATTGTCATAATTAATTAAATTGTACAACATTACAACGGGTTTCCCTCCCTTTACGCTCAAAAAGGAACGCACGCTCGCGAGCCGCCCGCGTTAATTAATTTCGAACGCCTCAGTCGAATCGTCCCCTTCTTTTCTGCCGCCGCCACCTCCGTCATCGGGTAGGAAAATTCGCGCCCTCGCGCAAACATACGTGGCCGCGTCGCGCGAGAAAGAACGCGCGTACGACGAAAGGGGAGAGACAAGTCGGCTTTATTCACCATTGCGAGCGAGCGACGCGGAAGTTTCGTACCACGCGCGTATATATATTATATACGCGAGATGGTAAATGCCAATTAATTCGGTGAATCGAGAACGCGTCCTGGAGTTTCGGCGCGCGGTGGATTGAACGCGGATAGAGGCGGAGTGCGGCGAGGAATTTTCTCTGATAGGGGGGAAGGCCGGCTGATAAAGCTTTGGGGTATTTTATTAAACGTGTTTAGTTGCTTTTTTTGATGAGGAAGTGAGTACATTTCCTATGTTCGATAATGCGAGCGGTTGCTCGGCAGTGGTGACGTGAACTTTTAGCATGCTGAGAGTCGAACGACTCATTCATTATGTTGTTGTTTATGTGAGAATTTGAACTCTAGATATAAATTAGGTTGATGGCAAATAATTAACGGTCAAATTTAAAAACATACTACGTAATCTTCTTTTTTAATTTGTAACACATAGAATTGACAGGCTGTACAAACAAAAGATCTATCTGTAAAAGATATTCTTAGGCAAAACTTTTAAGAAATTGCTTTATAGTAATGAATTCATAAAAATTTTCCCTATATAAAAAAGTCATAACCGGATGTTGTGAAGCCAAGATAAACGTTATGTGATTGGCTCATGTAGTGGGCATGCTTCTAAGTCAGGAAGTCGAAACGTCTTCTGGCTGAGGACGCGCAACGCGCGCTGTTCAAATCTCTAGTTACGTAAATTTTGCAGGTAGAGGAATAATTCAACTAATTTTTTAATTTGAGTACATGAATTGCCACGTTTAGGTACTTAGACTGGCTAATTAGAATTAAAATTTTCTATATAATCGACAACTGGCCATTAGAATGAAACTAGAAGTTCAGTTTAACATTAACCTTTTTCCGACTACACTATCCACAAATTACGGCTTCAATTCTCCACTTTCAACCCAAAGAGCACCCTTCCTCGCTACATACTTCAATCACGCATGATCCGACGGATTAGCCGCTCGAAGGTGCGAACCAACGACGGCAGAGAGAAGAAAAATACTCTCACCTCCGTTGGTCTCCGTCACATCCACAGCTATATACACAAATCGCACAATAAGAGCACGAGAAAAAGCGTGAATTGCCTCGGCGGCCCTTTTGTCTCGTGCTCATTGAAATTGGCGCGCGGCGACTTTTCGTCTTCACCCCTTCAATATATATGTATACGCCCTGCCGCGCGCGCGCACGCACGCACTCTTTTCGCGCGAGTGGACACTTCGTCGCTGCTCGATCGACGCCGATGATCATTTATTTGCCGGGGTTTTTAATGAAGCCGGCGCCCCGGAGTTTCTGTTGGCGCGCAGCAGCGACGGGCGAGTAGTAGGAGGTGATTGAAAGACTACTGGTGTCGTGTGCTGCTGGTTTGTGTAATTGAGAAACGGTGTTTTTTGGGAATATAGCGCAAAATAAAACATCAATAAATTAGGGGTCTTGATGTACGCGTATGTTCAGTATAAAAACAAAAAATACCAGATCTATACGTTATTATAACATTTTTCTTTAGGTTGGCGATCAAGTACAAGGGAAATATATAATAACGCTATAAATTAAACTAACTTTGTTATTTCATAGAATGTTATTATGAGTATCTTGTAAATCACACGCGTTAGAATCAGAATTAAACTGTTGAATTATAGAAGAAAATTCACACAATCCATGTACAGGAACATGTACATTTATATACATGTTACATGATACTTTCAAATATCTAGTAACTAAATTAATTTTTCGAAGTCACGTATTGTACTCAAGAATCTAATGTAATCTTTACGCATGACCTTAATAAGCTATATCAATGTCATTGATTTGGCGTTTGATTAATTTTCCGTATCATCCTACAAACTTGTTCACTCACGACAAACCATATATATATTTACTCATCTAAACATCGTGTATAAGCAAACCACCTTCGTTTCATCTTCACAATCAAGTTGATTGTCGAGCGAACGATCACAATTGTCATCCTGTCGAATGTGTACATGCGCGGAGCACCGCACGCGAATGTCTCCGCTTTCCCACGTTAGCACCTTGTGAATCATCCTCCGCGAGCGTTGCGTTATTAATTATTGACGCGATTTGTCAGTCTTGAATTCTTCTCATCATCGACAAAAAGGGAGGAGGAGATATCCTTCTTCGGCTCGAAATGTACACGCCTACCAGGCAAAGGAGCTTAATTCGGCGCAGAGAACGATGCGCATTGAGAATGGCGTCAAGAATGTAAGAGAGAGAGAGAGAGAAACGATGACGGATGCGGGGATGGAGTCGAAGGATGGAAGCGTGCATGATGGGTGTCAAAATTCGTCAATGAGTGGATTAAGCGCCTGAGTTGACATGGTGGAAATGTATTAGTGCACGATAGTTCGTATGTAAGAATGAAGTATCAACTGTGATTCTGAATGTGCTCTTAAAATGCTGTTTTTTTTTCACGTAAGAAACCGAGTTGCATTGAAATAATTTTTTTAAGACCATTTAATGACGTTCTTATTAACTTGGGTGAACATATCATTTTTCATGAATATAGTATAAGAACGAATATGATTATATCATATTACATCACACATCATATATTATCAAGAATTAGTATGCACATTACATTATAATGTTATATTTAATATTTTTAGTAATCATACAGAAAAGGTTACTAATTAGCTATACAGGAATAAATTCATAATAGTAATATATACGTTTAAGAAACTATATCTAATACTAATATTTGTTCCCATTTCATTTGTTAAACTTTATTGTTCCAACGTACACCATATCAATCTTACTGAAACTTCCATCATACAAGAACGATCAAATACAAATCGTATCTTTCATCATATCATTATAAAAAAAAATTTTTCTGATATAAAAGAAAAAAATTTAAATTCATCAACCATTGATCCCTTACACGAACATTATCGAATACTTATATACCAATCGATTCATTAATAACGTATAATAAGCCACAAAGTCGTCTTTTAATCTTTGTCAGCGTATACTTAACCGTGATTGTTCGAAATCTCACAAAAACTTGCACAAAGAAGCGAAAGGAGAAAAAGAAGAAGTATTCTTCTCCTGCCTCCAATTGAAGGAGTTAAGAGTACCAGCGAATCAAAGAAACTTCCTCGTCGTCTTGGGTGGCTCTTACCTTCCTTCTCCCTCCACCTTCTTCTCTCGACGTGTACACACACATGTGTGTGTCTTCCAGTGGGATATATCCATGGAGAATAAAAGCACATATCTGCGTATATGTATATATATACATACCTGCTGGCTGGTGGGTCACATTAGCCGGCGTTTTATATCAGCGGCGTTGTCACTCTGGCCGATCGAAGCTCTGCGTGTCTCTCTCCCTCTCTCTCTCTCTCTCTTTTCCCTCTTTTTATCTCGACGTATCTGACGCGCGTCACGCCTATCAAACCGATCCAAATAGGACGCTCGCGCAGCTCGCGCTTTTGATTGTTGTTGTTACTGCTGCTGCTGTTCTCCCTCTCCTCGTCCATTTTTCCATCCTCTCGTCTCTTTTTTAATGCGTATCTGTCTCTCTGCTCGTCGCGTGCTTTGCATCGCTAAAAACAAGAGGGAAAGAGAGGAAGAGGGAGAGAGAGACATCGATCGAAACCGATAGAGAGGCGCAAGCGCGCACCGCACGCGTCCGTTTGCTGCTTTTACAGATTTACTACAGGCTACCTTTGACGGACTGACAAGCCGCATATTTTTTCGATTGATGCGCCGAGGTTTCATAAATATTCCCAATCGCTCGTGGCGTTGTAGGCTGAAGTGTCTCTCTTTTTTTCAAAGATATATCACCTATACGGAACTCGAGGTGTGTCTCATGCACAGTTTTTATAAAGAATGTACGCTTTGTGCTCGATCGAGGCCCACGTAACAATACGAAAATCAATATTTTGATAAAGTTTCTATAAAATATAATGGATAGTAGTAGCAACAGTATATATACCTCGGTGATAATAAGACACGTGTATGCTTATGGAATTTGTTATTGACTTTGTTCCGGAAGTACTAAGTTCTTATACTTATTTGCGATGGAATCGGCAACATTGATTTTTCCTTGGATTAAAACCGTAAAGATACTGCTGAGTTATTCGATTTTTGTTCTCGATTGTAAAAGACTACAAAAACAGATTAAAATCTTTCCAACACTTTTACGGAAATTATGAGTTTGAAATAATGCCCCTAAATATTCTTATCCCTAGAGTTCCAATGAAAAGTCAATCCTTTCACAGTTCTCCATTCAAAGCGCGCCTTTATACCTGCCAAATTATAACAAAGCGGACTTTCTGACCATTTGACTGAGGATTTAATGCACATTAAGTATTACCATAGAAAGTGAAGAAAGAGGGCGGAGCAGCTTGACAGGTGGAATTATTCCGAGAATATTGAATCTTTCAATCGCAAGTCCAGTATAAAAAGAAAATATTTTTGTTTGAGCGATAAACTTTTGAACTCTTTTTTTATTATACCGTTCAGTGTTTCTATATTAAAAGAAAAATTCTAAAAAAGTAAAGATACAATAATATTATGTTTACTTAATTCTTTGAAAAAAAAACTCTAATGTTTCTTATCTGTTACTGTTACAAACCATAAGTGATGAGTATTTGTAAAGTGATAAGAAAAGCATACATAAGTTATTATATTCTTCCCTTAAAAATATTTTCGTTATCTCTAAATTATAGTTGTTAAAGTATAATAATGTTAAGTATTACAAACCTATCTTGAATTTCATCATTGTTATTCCCAATTCATGTAATAAAACATCTTCACTTTTAAAATTATACTTTGTTTCAGATAAAAAAGATATTCGATTCTTATTTAGAACACGTATAACTATGTTGATATAGATAGACAAAAAGACGAAATTCTTTACATTTACTTCTATAAAACTTCTTCAAACTAAATATTATAATTATTAATCATGCTTGTTATTTATTAATCCTTTGAGACCGTAACATATCCATTGTCATATAAAATGGTAAACATAAACCATTATATTTGAGTTACCTCATGGTTTTTAGTTTTCATTATGACCTCTACTTTTTTCAATGTTATGGTTACATTAATTTTTCAATTTCCGTTAACTCTCAGATGACCATATGAAAAATGTCAATATTTTTAAGAACGTCTACCAATTCGATTCAAAAATATTTCTTAATTTCCCTCACATCCCAGGGAATAATACTAATTTTTTGCATAAAATTTCTCCGTGTATGTGATTGTTGAAGAACTACTATTATTCGACTATATTAATTACAAATAAATAACTTATATAACCATTCACCTCCAGCATCCTTTCACACTAATCATCCGAAAAATCGTTCAAACCCGTCATATCCGCCACACACGTCAAACGCACACATATACACATACAGTCGCAGACATCACACAGTCGACCTGTCAACCCGCAGCGGCAACCTCGACCGATCGAGGCTCGAAAAATCCGCATATTCAAACGAGCCTTGCAAGAGAGCCACACACACATACACATACACAAGCATACGCCTGCAACACACCTGCACACCCCACCCCTTTCTTCCCCCCTTCTTTCAGTTATAAATCAAACGCTACGCCTTTCCACGAAGGTACGCCGCTGCGGCGTTATTTATCGCCGTTCGTTAGCGCGCGCGCGGTGCGCACGTGTCGAGTTTAGCGAGAGAGCAGCAGCATTATATCCGCATATATATATACATATGCTCGCAGGCGAATTCTCTCTTTCTCTGTCTCTCGTCGTTCGATTTCAATCGGCGAATCAACCGGTTGGTCCATTGACGGCGAATCAGCGCTTTGTGGCGGTACGTGTGTGTATATATATATAGAGGGAGGTCGTAGCCGATCATTGATTCCGCGAATGGCGCACGCATTGTTCGTGCACCCCACACTATGCAGTATGGACACGCACTCGCGAAAAAAGGACCGTTTTATTGTTTATTGCGAGCGATACACGCGTGTATATGAGAACGTACGCATGAGATTAATGAGCGAAAGAGAGGAAGCAAATGCTGTTATGATGATATACATATACCTGTGGCGGCGAACGGTCAAGCATTCTTGGGGGATTAGTGTCCGAAAAAAGGGGAGGGGGTGGCGTTTTTATACGGAGGCTTTGACGGCGAGCCGACGTGTGTCATTGGCGCAGTCGTGTAGTTGGAAATCCAGTTTCCAAAAATCTATTTCGAGAGTGAAAGAGAGCGAGAAAAGAGAGAAAGAGAATCCGAAGCGTGACTAATCAAATTTGGCGACTTTCGAAGGATATATATATCGAGTCGATCCTTATAGCTCTTAGTCGTCGTCAAGTGCGGTGTTGTCGAAATGGATTTTGAGGATTCCGCCTATGGATTTAAATAATTTGATGATTTGGTTGACGATGAGGTTGTAGAAAAAAAGTCAAGTTATAATGTTTGAATGATAAAAATTCTTTTAAACGATTATAGTGATATTGTGAATGATGACTGATACCCTGCAGTGAATTGCTAATGCTAAAATGAATATCTGAAATCTACCAATTTATATAGGATTTCAAATCATTTAAATTAAAGTGTTTCAGGGCTACAAATAAATGCCATAGATATCAATGTAATATTGTCGAATATTTCTCAAAATAGCTATTCATATTTTGAATTCTAAATTTTAATAGAATCGTAGCGGTCAAATGCGTTTTATTTAAAACTTCATTAAGTATTCTTTCACTGCTATTAACATATACAAATTCTGAACAAGTATTATCTTATAAAATATTGAGAACAGAAGACCTTTAAACAAGAAACGCAATGACGAAACCAATCGCTTTCAGAACATTAAAATATTTCCACCCAGCGTCATCAAAAGTACTCAAATTCTATATATGTGTAGAACGATCGCGTATTTCTTCGTACCCAAAAAACTCTCCCCCTATTATTCTCAGTATATCCCATTCATCCTTTACCGGCAAACGCGTGTCATTAATTAAATTATATCTCGAGAGGACAAAACAAAAAGCACGAGCGCACGCAGGCATTCACAATGGCCTGGCTCTTATTGACTGAAACATTTCTATAAATGGAAATACCTTCACACCTGACGTCTCGAAAATTCTATGAAACGCCTGCTATGCGCGCGCGCTCGGAAAGGCGCGAGGCATTCACTCGCGCATATATACCAAAAGCGCGCGAAAAAGGAAGATACGCAGTCGTAAATTAAAATCCGCGCAGCACACCAGAGAGACAAAGTCCACGCGAAAGGATTCTCTCCTCCCTTCTCCAATAAAATACGTTGAGAGAAAAAGAAAGGATCTCGAAATATTCTCGCACCGGCGAATCCACGCGCGCATATAATTACGATATATACGCGGCGCGTTACGCGCCTCACAATCCGACACGCGTATATAATATAAAGAGGCAGAAGAGGGACGGGTATGGAGAAAAAAAGTCGCGCGGCTTTGAAACACAAAATTTCGCGCGCGCGAACATTTAGAGCTTTGTCATACCGAGGCTTCACGGAAATTCCGCGCCCGCGGCCAAAAAGGAGCTCTGTCACTGCGTTATACAACCTGTTCTGAAAATGTATGTCTCGCACAACATACTCTTATAAAACTCGAAATTCTGAACAAAAAGTTCCTTTACCGTTTTTCGATATGACAAATAGTTTTTTGAGCATCAATGCCTCAAAATTGTTTATTTTCAATAGAAAT
>JAWWEQ010000045.1:28139323-28151042 GCA_035583055.1 Torymus tubicola | reverse complement strand
CAAACTCAACGGTCTGTAGGTTGACGGCGAATTCGGATCCCCACCTTTCCCTTTGTCTATGAGGATCAACCTAGCCGCCTTCCACTCTTTGCTGATCTCTTTCTCTTAGTTAAACATTAAGTGATTATGAGATATTTCAGTTTGGAGCTCTTCAAACTGAAATTATTTTTATATTAACTAATATTTCTTATTACTATCAATACTATAGAGAATAATAATAATAATTAATATATGACTAAACTATAATTTTATTTTGTATAATGAAATCGGTTAATCTGAGTAATCAAGTATATCAGTAGTTAAATTCGAAAATGTATCAAACTCTAATATAAGCAACAGTCTATTTCTATATGAATACAGTTCGTCCTCTTTCAAAAATCCTCTCAGTCAGATATATAAACATACACTAATCCTTCCAGGAATGCGAAGACAAATATATATACATATGCTCCAATGAATTAAATTTCTCAGAAATCCCAAATACTATCTTCAATAACTAATATATTATCAATATTAAATAAATTAAATCTATCTTCAAGTCAAATGTACTGTCTTCAATATTATTATAATTAATAATAATTCCAATATATGCAAATTATTATAATATATTCTTCAATTAATAGAATCTTCTTGAAAATTAATTTAAATTCCATCTAAAGGCAAGCTCACTACCACGGTGAGATGTTTTTTACCAGCTTTCCCTTGGATATGTGGATAAGATTACAGAAATTCTATTTATCTATGCGAAATCCTTGGAACATGTGCGTTGCTTATCCAGCAGTCTATGAATCACATGAGCTGCTTATTCCAAAGTATATCCATCATGGCTAGATGTTAAAAGCCGACTCTATTCTAGGCGTGTATAGCACTATTAATTATTCACAAATTTGAATTACAAATATCCAAAAACAACGATAAACAAGTCTTTTTTAACGAATAAACCCTCCGGGGTATAAAATCGGGAACATCCTTCGCGGGCACAAAAACGGGCGTCCTCAGAAGCAACGAAAGTACTTAGAATGGTAGAAGAGGGACAGCAAGATGAGAAGTTTTAGAAGGCACCATAGACACGTCCATCCGCTTGCGAGTCCGCGAACAAAGTCCGAGTAAGGAAGATACGCACATCGAGAGTGCGAGATTTTTAAATTTCCCACCGCTTTTTTAAGTTACCAATTGAGTTGTATATGTATATAACGTTTCGTGCTCGGCAGATATGATAGGTATTTTATATTTTAGTTGGTAATGTTTCAAATTTTTAAAGAATAAGATATATCTTCATTTTAAAAATCAATATGTTACTATAGTTAACATATTTTCAACATATGTGATTGTAATTTGTAAGCGATATGTTTGAATATGAAGCAAGAAATTTTCATTTTAGTATCGACCGAGTCAAATTTAGTACTTGTATAGCATTCAATATTATTATTAATGATTATCGATTTGTTCGCATTTTCTGTTATACATAACGTCTGATTTATGCAGTGTCATGATAAAAATATTGCAATCTTATAAAAAATAATCGCTAAGTATAATACGTTTAACTATGTACAAAAGTCGTTTGATATTTTATTGAGTAAGCAAGTTAAGATAAATTTTGTAAATTATCATATTTGTCAACAGTTTTATAAATTATCATCCGTTGTGAAATAGATACCAATTGTATTGAATAAATTTTCACGTAAACTTGTTAATAAAAAGATAAACCATCAGATTTTAATTATAGAACAAAATGTTATTTCATAGGATACTATGTGAATAAATCACTATTTGTAAATTTATATAACAATTAAATAAAAAAATTATATTTGTACCTGAACTTTCTGTAATCTATGTACATTCACTTACAGGCAAAGATTAAATTAGTATATTACGATACAACTGTGACTTAAGTGGCCCATTATTGCACGACATGAAATTAGCGCCCGAGCGCAGCGAGTCACACCGTGCTATAAAAAAAATTAAATTAAAAGATTTTTTAGGATTATAGTAAATTTAAAGGGTATATATAATAAAGAGACTTTGAATTTTATTATAAACAAATAACTTTGTTTCCACGTTTATTGTAAAAAATCTTATAATACTTTGAATCCCTAATTTTTGTCTTTTTTCCCTATCCCTTCTTAATTTCTATAACCATCTATACAAAGGAATGCTTTATACTGGTAAACAAAACTAACAAATAAAAATATAATATAAAACAAAGTTTTGACTTTCTAAGTCATGGTATGTACCGTAGGTTAAATTGATCATTGAAAACAAAACCTGAAAATTAAATTTATAGTTTTGGCCTATTAGCATCTAGCAACTGCTTTAATTTCTGAGTTAACATAATATTTCCCTTAATCTTAAGTTTGCCTTTCATAAATGCCATTTGTGGGTTCAACTTTCCAAGAGCTAATTGAATCATATCTTTGTCGTCTATAGTCAGTGTAGTGTCAACTTTTCCTTCTGGCTTACCCTTGTAGACCACGCCCTTTTTCAAATCCAATGCTAAAAAGACATTTTCAGTTGTACAAAATATTTCAAAATTATATTTGCTTTTAAAATTAAAATATAAGTATGATAATAATCCCGTTAAATCTATATTTTTATTAAAACTATAAATATTCAGACATTTATATTTGTTTTAACTTAAAAAAAAAATTAATATTATGTTCAAATTAAACTGAATAACCTATTTAACTTTTTAAACTATTTATTAACTCTGAGTTTCAAAATATTATACTTACTCCAATCAGCCTGGGCTTCTCCATTCTTTGTGACAACATAGTGAAAGACTCCATTAATTTTTTTAACTTGTTCCGGATGACTTTTCACATAATCAGACATCTGAGCAAAAACTGCATCGCTTTCTAAAGTCTTCTCAGCAGAACACAAATTTGATTTGACAGATGGAGTTTTAACTTCCTTCAAGTCCATGTATGCACCAGTGAGCACATTGGAATTGTTTTCCACAACTGTGGTTTGGAAGTGAATCCTATTACCGTTGCGCCACATGTCGGTACGAAGCGTTTGTCCTGGTATGACAGGCTTAGCGAAACGAACCTAAATAAAAAAATATTCAAATACCTTATTAATCGTGTTATCTGCAAATTTTAAAATTTTGAGGTCAAAAAATATGTATTCTATTATGTCATTATTTATTTTTACACGCTTATAGCGATATGTTTTCTTTTTTATAATGTTAAAATATAATTTTACCTAAAACTTTAAGTTTATTTTTGATTAATAAACAAACGTATTGATTGGTTGAAAGACAACCGCTTTATACGAAGTGAGAAAGTAGAATGAGGTTATGAGTTTATGACGATTCGCCTACTCATTCCACTTTGACTTTGATCACTCTGATGACTTGCGCGCGCATAATATCTATATACGGCACTCGGCGCACGACAGACGGTCACTTAAAAAAATACGCATATAGGTATGCGCATAAGATCGAAATCGCCATTCGCCAATGGGAGGGGCTTGCAATTTTTTACTTATATAATATGCGCCAAAGGCTAATGTTGTATCTTATTAATTTTAAATTATGTTCTTAAAATATTCACTCATTATGCGATAAGATACTCACATTATTTAAAATGGCAACTCTCGTTATACATTATTCTTTCATTGTATTCATTTCACCAATTTTTTATAAATAACAACGTGCATTTTTTGGAGATAAGATAAATATTTTTTCAGTTTCACAATTCGATTAGTAAAATAGCAATTACTTTCCTTAACATAAATTATTAAAGTGACAAAATTTCTTTTTTTTTATTGAAAAAGTATTTTAAAAATTAGTATAAATTTATTATAATTTATTATTAAATTATTATAATATATGTTAATATATTACGAAAGAAAGAAAATTAAGGTGATGAGACACCGCAGCGGTAAAAGAGATTTTTTTTCGAACTCGAAACTAATATACAAAAAAACGGGTTGCTGCAATTGTGACTACAGCTGGGTGTAACATCATGGTACAATGTATCCTTATTACACCATGGTGTAGCATCACTTTAAAAAGGCGGTTCTTTTTATTATTTTAAGTTTTTAATATAATTATGAAAAATTACCTTTAAAGCTTTCAATGCATCTGGATCTCCGTCTGCAAATGTGTGTAAAACGTGTCGTGTTGCAAAACCAAGAGAACATAATCCATGCAAAATAGGCTCAGAATATCCCGCCATTGATGCAAGACTATCATCCATATGAAGTGGATTGTAGTCACCACTTAGTCTGTAAAGAGCAGCCTTTAACACACATTAACAGATTAGTAAATTATCAATATAGATTTTTTATTATTACATAGATGTTGATGCAATTAAATATTTACTTGATCAGAACTTGTTTTTTGAGTTACTGAAGCACATGGTTTTCGGTTTGGAGGATCAACACATGGGATAATACTTGAAGAATTTCTTGGACCTCCAAATCCTCCAGCTCCTATTGCATACGCTGACATTTGATTGGTTGTAAGTTTATCACCAGTTGCTATGTCATAAGTTTCATCTAAAAATACATAATTAAAAAAAAATAAAGATATAAAATTTGTTAATGTGCACTTAAAAAATGATTATGAAGAGATATATTGTACAAAAAATTTCATTGCCTAACTTGAGGCTTATCAGTATTCTAACCTTGGATATAAATTAAATGTATAATTTAAAACTTATTATATATACTAACATTGAACAAGAATAACAGCTCCTTTCCCTTTATCCAATACATCTTGTACTCTAAAACGACTTTCAACTTTTCCCTCTGTTGGTAACCTTTTATGAATTTCTATGTATTGTTCACCATGCAAAATCTAAAATGTATATTATAATAAAATAGCATTTTTTAAAACCATAATTATATAAAATACAGATAAATATATATTTAAAAATTTACTCTTGTAGGATCTAATTGAATTCCAGGAATCACATCTTGAAGAAGAGTAGAAGTCATGCAACCTATGGGACCAAAAGTTACATAAAATGAAGGCATAAGTGAAAAGTTTTCATGATTTTCATACAAATAGCAAATATCTCGAGGTTCTTGTCTGGTTGCTCCAACTAAATAAAATAATAAAAAATTAGTTAACAAAATTAATTAAGTTTCATAATGTTTTATAAGTTTAAATGTAATTCATAAAATTAATAACATTTTACCTCCAAGAGCATAAAGAATGGCATCACGAAATTGATAATTTGTTTGTAAAACAAATTCCTAGAAAATAGATGTCGATAAGTATATACTTAAATGCATTTGATTTAAAAATAATTTATACCTACTTTATCTGATGCTGAACTACCAGCTTTTAGGTTTTCCAATGTTGTCATTATTTCACCAGTAACTTCCTAAAAGTTATACAATTTAATAAAAATTCAAATTTGTTAAATTTATTAATTTGTTCAAAAATATTTAAAATATGATCTCACTTGTATTGAACCATAAGCCTTAGCATCAGACATATCAGTAACAGCTGCCCAATTATCCCTGACAGCTTCAGGTGTAACCATATCATTTAAATTTTTTCTCAGCATGCATCCACTAGATCGAACAATATGACCTTTAAATAAAAATTATTTTAATTAGTAAATTAAAGATTTAAAAAAATATAATCTACAAATGACTTACATTTTCCACTCCATCCAATTGCAGATTCAATAATGGACCCATTTTCTTTACAATCTTCATGACACAACCACATTACAGTTGGAGCTATGAGTTCTGGTTTAAGTTGTTCAAAAAAGTCTGTAATCATATATTTATTTATTAATTTATATAATTTAATTATAAATTATATAAGTTATATAATGAATAATATTTACCAGGGGGAACAATATCTTCCGTCAATCTAGATCCAGCAGTTGGCACAATTACATTTGTATGAATATTATTTTTAACTCCTTCAATAGCAAGTGTATTTGCAAGTCCAACAAGTCCCATTTTAGCAGCACTATAATTTGCCTGGCCAAAATTACCATAGAGACCACTATTGCTTGATGTTAATATTATTCTGCCATAATTTTGTTTGCGAAAATATGGCCAAGCAGCTTTAGAGCATCTCATAGATCCTTTTACATGAACATCATGTATAATATCTAAAAAAAAAATGTTTATTTGAATAGTAATAATCTAGAATTATCTATATTAAAAAATTTAATTATGCTAAAAATTACCCCAATCACTGTCTGACATCCTTTGAAAAGATTTATCCCTTAAAATACCAGCATTATTTACAACAATATCAATTCTTCCAAAGGCATCAATTGCATTTTGAACTATTTTATCACCATCCAAAACATTGTTATAATTGGCAACAGCCTTTCCTCCTATAAAAATATTTTGTTAATATCAATGATATCTCAGTTGAAAGTAGTTTTATGAAAAAAATAAGGAAATATTCCAAATTATACATACTTTTATACTTACACAGAATCATATTTTTCTTTATAGAATTTATTATTCATAACTTGCTCATGAAATTATTATGAATATTAATTAATTTTTTGTTATATGATTTTTTTTAAATATATATATAATGACATATATATGCTTATTGATAAGTAATTAAACATAAATCTTGTAAGTAGTAATGTATAATTGATCAATAAACATGAAAAAAAAATTTTATTTTCCATGCTCATTGATGATGTTTAATGAACATGTTATTTTTTTCATAAAAATATTTTCATTAGGTATTGAATAAATTGAATTGATATATAGTTTAATTATATTCTTAAATTGAATTTTACCCATCTTGCGAATTTCTTCAACAACAGTATCTGCAACTTTACTGCTACTTCCATCTCCATGTCTGCCGCCACCAAGATCATTTACTACAACACTTGCACCTCTGGATCCAAATAAAAGTGCATATGCTCTACCCAGACCTACAATATAAAAAAGAATTGATTTTTAAAAAGATATATTGATAAAATATGAATTTAAATAAGATAAGCATGTTGAATGTTCAATATGTATAGAGTTGGTAGAAAGTATACACTTTATAATTGATAAAGCTTTACCCTGATAAATGTGAACATTTATCATGACTTAATTATTATTAAAATAATGAAAAATATATTATTAGTTAATAGAAAGTCAACTTTGCACTAGGTATTTTATAAAGAACAAAAGATATAAAAGCTTACCTGCTCCTGCACCAGTGACAATAACAACCCGTCCGTCAAACCTTAAATTATCGCTACCAGACACCATTTTCTCCTATTTATGTAGTTAACAATATCAAAATAATAACTCTAAGTAGAAAACCTAACTAAATGTCAAACGCTACTTTCTCAACAGCCCACCGCTCGCGGAATGAACTGGCAGATTTATTTATAATGTATTTGCATACGAAGTTCAAGTGTTTTGCTCTTTTTTCGCTGATATCTTGCTGTAAACACTTCTGATTGGTGCTCTTGTCCGCCGTATAAATTGATATATTATAATGATAGTATCTTTTGGTATGCGCGGCCACGCATACATATACGTCTATATATATACACACACATATCGAGATTCGACTATATTATTCGAGACTGTTGAAAACAGCTTGCGTCATTGCAAATTAAGATTCATTTTCAACGGATGGTAAAGAAAAATAAAGAATATTTCAAATTCAAATGATGCACATGTATTCTTTTTTATAATTTTTTTAATTATTTAGTTGCCGTTTTTAGAGTTTTAACGACATATTCGTTATTTATATAATACTCAAATAAATAATTTATAATTCAAATGTCAAATTTTTGTAATAAATATGAAGAGAAAAAAGAAATAATTATTATATTAAAAAAATTTTCTTACGAAATTCTACAATATTTTTTTGCTACCAAGATATACTATACACACGCATTCATACACATACACAAGAATATAGGGGTATACAAATATAAGAATTAGGATAAAAATATAAGTAATTTTATTGGATTTTTATTATACAAGACACAAACAAATTATATGATATAACCCAGTACAACAATTAATTTTCAGTATAACAAATTTATTTGTAATTTGTATATGAACATTATCGTCAGGGAAGTCTAAACTTCAGTTCATAACTGTAATTTATCATTTCCTTAAAAACACAGTCATTTATATATTCAAATTTACTACTCAATATGAGTTATTATTATTATAACTGCATTGTCTTATTCGACATTGTCACCTTCCCTTTTGTCACAATTAGAAATTAATTTTTTTATAACAAAATATTTACATTTATTTTCAGTCACATATTTTATTCATGCTACTTCAATTTATAAAATACTACCAAAAATCTGGAGGTAGTAATCCTTTCGGTGGTGGAATGCAACCTTTTTCCAGAGCTGATGTCAATAAATCACCTAATCGACTAATAGGAGTACTAATATTAGAGTCAAGACCTTTCAACTTCTCATAATAAACATTATTAAGTACACATAACATTTTAGGAAATTGATTAGGGTATGTCCTCCATAAATCATTTCCAGTTACTTCAAGAAGTGTGTATATCAAAGTAGCGCATACATCTGCTGTATCACATCTCGGTTCTAAAAACCATTAAGTCATATCAATATTCAAATATGTTATGTTTGCGTATATATAAATGAAAAATTTAACAAGTTTTTACCAATATTTAATGCTGCTGCAAGCCACCTCCAAGCATTTCCAATACCATGGGGATGAGGTTTGTTGATGCATTGTCTTTGTCTTGTCACAAGTATTGCAGCATAAAGGTACATTATACCTCGAAGTCTTTTATGAAATTGATCAGGCTTTTCTGGAGTACCATCTTCTTTATAAGTACAACCTAGAGATTTGTAGTAATCTACTTCTGTCTGTCCTTTTTGAATAACTGGGAATATAGGAACTAAAAATGGGCTTATAGTCCGAAATCTTGCCAATAAAAGAGCACCAAAATCAGGATAATCATTCCATAAAGCAACTGCAATTGCAGCAAAAGTAAATGCCATGTCTTGCTTTTTCGAAATTGATGTATTACCTTGATCCTTATAATGAATAAATAAATTTATAAACAATTGAAAGGTTAAGTTTATTTTATGTTAATACTTTACTTACCACAATTTTATGTGCTAAAAGATTTTTGGAATAAGCTTCTGCTTGTGGATTTGATGAGATATTTGGACTTCCTTGACCTGCTAAAAATAATCTTAATTTTTCATATTTTTCTATCAATTGCTCTCGTCTTTGACTTGTAAGAGTGTTAATAGTTGTAGTTATTGTTTTTTGACATTCTAATTTGAATTTTTTCATGGCATCAGATTTTACAAAACCTTGATATGATAATGAAAATTTATCTAGAAGTTCTTTACAATCTAAATAAATTTTTAAAGATTCGTAATCAGGATATTCTGATGATTCTTCTGTTTGATTATCTAAAATTAATAATACATTAATAGTAGGTTTGAGATATTACAATGTTTAAGGAACTTCAATACCAAAATGAAAAAGTTAAGCCTGTTTAATTTCTTCAAATTATACATTAATAATTACCTGAATGAGTTTCAATTGTGCCTGGTAAATTTGGGCTTCTATCATTTGCATACTGTGGTGGTTGTAATATTGTTCCACTATCAACTTCTGATGTTTGTTGAGTAACAACATTTGCTAACTGTTGTTCATTCTTAATTTCTTGTTGCTCAACATGAACAGATTGTTGAGATGCTACTGCAGCATTTTGCATATCTTGTATTTCTTGCAGTCTTAATGCTTCTTCCTGAGCTTCAAGTTCTGCTTGTCTCATTTCTAACTCTCTGCGTGCTATTTCTTCATCATAAAGAGCATTAATCTTATCTAAAAATAAATATGAATGAATAAACCTTGTTTGATATCATTAGTTTAATAACCTTTTTATTTATTTATACCTATTTCAGTATTAAAACTTTTAACGACTTCATCATTGCATTGTACAATAATTTGTGCCATCTGAATATCTGCTGAAGTAAGATCACCCGTCTAAAATAAATGTTTTATAAAAATTAGATTCATTAATCTATTTTTAAATAATTAATTAAAAACTCCTTACTCTTCCTTTGTCAATTAGAGAGTCCATTTGTGTACTTAATTCTTTTAATTTAGCTGTAAGGGGAGTAAATATACGAGTAGCAGCATTTTTATCTCGACAATTTTTAGAAATGTTAACTATGTCTTTCCACCTTGCAAAAATACTTTCTCTATAAGGAAGAATTTGTCTTGATATTTCTTCACTTTCCTTTAATCTCTGTTTTTGTACTTCATTTTTTCTATCAATTTCTAACTGTATAGCAAGTTGTTCCTCTTCTGCTTCTAAGCGAGCTAACTTCTCTACTGTTTCTTTTTCACGTTGAATTGCCATTTGAGAGAGTAATAGAGATAATTCTTCTTGTATTTTTTGTTGTGAATTTTCCATTTCTTTCTTTTTTTGGTCAACAATTTTCTATGGGATTAAGATGTATAAATTACTAATTAATCATCACTAATTAATAATTCTACAACCAATGATTGATACATACCTTAACATTTTCCCGCCTCTGTAATTCATTTTCTAATAATATTTTTTTAATAGAAAAAGTAATGTTACTTCTAGAAGATGGTGTACCACTTGTAGAAGGTTTATTTGATTTTGGCTCTATTTCGATTTCATTTTCAGAAACATGGCCATTTTCATGTTTGGCATGTGGACCAAGTGTAACCTTGTTAAATTCACCAGACACTCGAGAAGCTTTTTGCAATATAGAAATCTTCAGACAGTCAAAATCTTTTGTGATGTCACTGACAGATGACAAGTTATGCTAAAATCAGATATATTGTATAAATATTATTTTTTAAACCACTAGATAGCAGAATAACTCGAATATTTATTGGCATTTATGGAGTTCTAAATTTAAAGTTAAATAATTGGAGTTGGCAAATACCGTTTCATCAACTCGAGACAAGCCGTTTCTACTCGCCATTTTTCTTGGGGTCATAGACTTCTTCACGGTTTTTCCCGACATCTCTATTTTCTGTAATTATTGTCAGCACAAACAACTCATCACTGTTCCGAAATCAACAATGCAAAACATAACCTGTACGATTCGGTTGCAATGTCCCTCGTAATATTTGTAATGACCTCGGTTGTCCGACCAAGGTGCTTCCCCCCCCCCCAACAGCAGCAGAACAACGCTATTCGCCAAGTACTACTTATATATATACACACACACTCACACAGTGTGACACACACGCACACACTTTCGTTTACACCCCTACTCCACAATGCATGCCGAATGCCGTATGTCGTATCCGTATGCCGTTGCCATACGCTTAAACCTTAACCCCCATTCCACAATGCATGCCGTATTCGTCGTGGGTGGCGCCGATCGGTGGGTTGTTAGTGAACTAATCCGTGTGGTAAACATCGTGGTTCAAATTCAATTCCGAAATCCGAATGCGCTTTTAATTTTACAATAATGTTTTTTATTACTATATCTGAATTATTTGAATACGTAGGTGATAGAGCTCGTAAGTATGTCGAAGGGGAAAGTCTTTATGCAGCAAATCATCTAATTTATTGCGACATTACTAATTTTAATGATAACCTTCTTGAGGTTATGTTTTTATGTTTACAAACCTCAGATTTATTTAAGACTAGAATTCGACACGCGCGCTGCGCGCCCTGATATTGAAAATTTTGATGTATTATTTTTAATAAAGGTTTTTAAATGATTTTTAGTTATATATACACAAACACGCAATTTTCTTATAAAAATAA